>VWZX01019989.1:906173-1095160 GCA_013399015.1 Galbula dea
CGGCGGCGAGGAGGAGCGCGGCACGGCGCGGAGCGGAAGGCGGGCGGGCCCCGAGCGGAAGCGGGCCGGGCCCGTCGGCGAGGAGGAGCGCGGCGCCGGCGGAGGCGGCCGGGCGCGGGCGTGCGATGGAAACGCACATCTCATGCCTGTTCCCCGAGCTGCTGGCCATGATCTTCGGGTACCTGGAGGTGCGGGACAAGGGCCGGGCGGCGCAGGTGTGCACGGCCTGGCGGGACGCCGCCTACCACCGCTCGGTCTGGCGGGGCGTGGAGGCCAAGCTGCACCTGCGCCGCGCCAACCCCTCGCTCTTCCCCAGCCTGGCGGCACGGGGCATCCGGCGGGTGCAGATCCTGTCGCTGCGGCGCAGCTTGAGCTACGTGATCCAGGGCATGGCGGACATCGAGAGCCTCAACCTCAGCGGCTGCTACAACCTCACCGACAACGGGCTGGGCCACGCCTTCGTGGCGGAGATCAGCTCCCTGCGCTCGCTCAACCTGAGCCTCTGCAAGCAGATCACGGACAGCAGCCTGGGCCGCATTGCTCAGTACCTCAAGGGCCTGGAGGTGCTGGAGCTGGGGGGCTGCAGCAACATCACCAACACAGGCCTCCTTCTCATTGCCTGGGGCCTGCAGCGCCTCAAGAGCCTCAACTTGCGCTCCTGCCGGCACCTCTCAGACGTGGGCATTGGGCACCTGGCAGGCATGACACGCAGCGCTGCTGAGGGCTGCCTAGGTCTGGAACAGCTCACGCTGCAGGACTGCCAGAAGCTCAGTGACCTCTCACTCAAGCACCTGGCTCGCGGGCTGGGCCGCCTCCGCCAGCTCAACCTCAGCTTCTGTGGGGGCATCTCTGATGCGGGGCTGCTGCACCTGTCACACATGAGCAGCCTGCGCAGCCTCAACCTCCGCTCCTGTGACAACATCAGTGACACCGGCATCATGCATCTGGCCATGGGCAGCCTGCGGCTGTCCGGCCTTGACGTCTCCTTCTGCGACAAGGTGGGGGACCAGAGCCTAGCCTATATCGCACAGGGCCTGGATGGGCTGCGCTCCCTCTCCCTCTGCTCCTGCCACATTAGCGACGAGGGCATCAACCGCATGGTGCGACAGATGCATGGGCTCCGCACCCTCAACATCGGCCAGTGCGTCCGCATCACTGACAAGGGCCTGGAGCTCATCGCTGAACACCTCAGCCAGCTCACAGGCATCGATCTCTATGGCTGCACCCGCATTACCAAGCGGGGCTTGGAGCGCATCACCCAGCTGCCCTGCCTCAAGGTGCTTAACCTGGGACTTTGGGAAATGACTGAGAGTGAGAAGGTCAGGTGAGAGGAGGGGGTGCCCCGAGACCTCCATCTCCTCTGGAGGGACTCAATGACTGACTGCTGCAATAGAGGAGAGAAAGAGAGAGAGGGGCACACAGAGCCATGCTACCCACACACCCTGGCACCGAAGGGAGGAACATAGAGAAACCCTTCTGTGCTGCCTACCTACTCTTGCTCTGGAGGAGGAGTAAGGGAGGGCAGGAGGAGAGAGAAAAAGCACCTATCCTTTTTCGAGGTCATGCCCCTAGCTCCATGCTGGGGAGACAAAAGAGTTTCCCCATGCTCCCTGAGCATCCTTCCCTGCAGAAGAGGTAGAAGCCCACACTTATGCACTGGGGCTAGAGACACCCCTCTTTATCCCCACTCCCTGATTCCATCCCCTCATGCACTAAGGATGGATAAAGAAAGACCCTTGTTCTGCCATGGATTCAGAATAGATTATTTTTGGTTTCTGTAAAGGAGAGTGGGAATGTTGGTGGGAACAAACAATAACAGCAGAAAAGGCTTCCTAGCTACACTTACATACCTGGCCACCCAGTCATACTGCACTGGGTACAGACACAGCTTTTCGAAAATAACCATTCCACCTCTGTGCTTGCTTTTCCCCTGCCAACTGGGAATTGTGACAGAAATACACCCCTAGGTACACTGATTTTTAATTTTTTTTTAATTTTTTTTTTTTTTTATAATTGATCTCCCTCCCACTATTCCAGTTCTTCACTGCACTGAGACTAAGGATAGCTACAGCCTCTCCTTTTGTCTGTATGTTTCCTGCACTATTGTTAATGGAAAAGCCTAGGCACTCCATTCTCTCTCCCCGTCTGTCTACTGGAGATGAAGATACCATTTCCTCCTTCTCCTGTCTCTGTGGGGACTGGACACAGACCCCAGTCTCTTAAGCCTTCTTGTGCACTGGGGAACACTAAAAGTTGCTGAGACTCATCATCCCTTTCATCATTCTCTCTTTTTCTCCCCTCCCCTTCTTGTCAACAGGGATAGACATATCCAGATACATATCCATTCCTTTTTGGGTCGGGGGTGAGTAGGGGTAGAAGGGGTGGCTAGCTCCTGTCTACCTAGAGGACTTGAGGAAGAATCTCCAGCTTCATTTCTGCTTCATTTGAGATACTGTGATCCGTTTTTATTTTGAAATGCATAAAAAAAAAAAGTTACTGCTACAAAAACAGCCTCTTACTCTCCCATCTATCCCTTGCTTATATCCTGTAACTGATCCCAGTTTTCCGTCATTCTCCTCTTTACAGTATTCATTTTCTTACATGGTTTTATTTTTAAAGACATTTGAAGTTGCTGTTCTTGTGGATTTTTAAGTACTTTTTTTTTTTTTCTGCTGAATATATTCTATATATATAAATATATATATGATGTCTGGCTACCTCGTTTTAATTTGTTACTTTTTTTTTTTTCTTCCTCAAAAGCCCTGGAATTCTTGCAGGAAAGAGGTTTTGAGACTGAAAACATTTTTGTGCCTAGACTGGAATAAAAGCCCCTTGGGTTTGTTTTTCTTTTCTTCCCCATTCCTCCTTTTTTATTTTTGTTTTGTTTTTTAAGCTTGCCCTACTGTGTCCCACCTTCACATTCTGGTTGTGCCTCCCCCTCCCTCTTCACTGGGGACTGGGGACCCAAATTCTGCTTCTACATTTTTACTCTTCTAGCACAAACATGTAACATGTAAGAATCCATGCTGAGGATTGGGCTGTCAACAGAAATGTGTAAAATGCAAGTTTGTTTTTTTTAAAAATTAAATATATAGATATATGCAAATGCTTTCTCCTCCCCTCCCAAACCACCTACAAAAGGTCACTATGCCAAGGCTTCCTGTTGGTAGGTGGAGAGGAGCAGAGCTGGCCTGCAAGCCCTGAGGCTGCAGTGTGAAGGGGAGGAGACTGAAGTTCATCTGTCTTATCTCTGTTCTGTCAATAAAATGGAGCTGGGTCTTTAGATTATTTTTTAATTATTATTTTAAAGAAGAAGAGTAAGTTTTGGGGTTTGATTATTTTTTTTTTTTTAAAGAAGAATTATCTTGGCTTTCTTTTTGCTCATCTGTTCAAAATCTCAAATCCTCCACAGTAACAGGCCAGACCACGGAGTTAACACAAACCCAGAGACCCCTATGGATGAATTGTACTGTTTGTGAATTTGTATAAAAAAATAACAAAGATCCTCTTAAAACATTTTATATTCTTACAGTAAAAGGTTAAACATATTTATATAATAAAAGAGGAAATATGAAGTATGTTTTGGAAAAAAAAAGCTGTATCTGTGTTGTCTTGTGCTTTTTAAAGACACCTATCTGTATCTATCTGTTGAATTGGGTGAGTGTGCTGGGGGTTTGGGGTGCACACTCTTGTAGTGAGTGACAGAGGAGGAGGAGAAGGAAGGAAGAGAGCCTAGTACCTCCTGTGCAGGATGTTGAGTAATATCATGAAGAGTTTATAAGGAAGGGGTTTGGAGGACCAGCCTTGTCTGTGAGGGCGCTCACAGCATCCTTGGGGAGAAGCTGAGTTCAGCTGCCTGTCAGTGTGAAGTGTCAGCTCAGTTTGAGGTCAGGCAAATCAAAAGTGCTGAAGCTCACTAGCAAGGGAATCAAGTATTCAATGGTAGAGGAAGACCTACGGGAAGGGGGACTAAAGGGTTGTGTTTTTTATTTTTGTTAAGTTGCAGGTAGATAGCAGAGGGTTTTTGTAATTTCAGTTGAGGCCCACCCTGGGTAAAAGGCCCATCAACTAAAAACATTTCCCAGCAGTGACAACCACCAAAAACAATGCCCTTGCCAGCACACGAGGACCCGGGGAATCCAAAACGTCTTGGCTTTTACTGCCTAGGCAAAGATTACAGAGGAAGTAAAGTGGGAACATGTTTTAAAAAAAGTTTGAATAATCTAAGGTGTCCTTTGTCCTACACCCTAATCTTTCTCCTCAACGTATGACTTTTAACCTGACAGGGTCCCTTTTTAACCTTCCACGACGTGGGGTTGTTTTTATCATTGGAGATGGAGCTTAAGTGGTGTTTATAGGGCAGCCACAAAGCCCGTCTCCCCGAGCCCGGCAGTGGGGCTTGCTCGCCTGCTGCCCCCTTGCCTTGAAGGAGGGGGAATTCGAAATGGTGGAAGAAGCCAGAGCCATTGTTCAGGAAAGTTAAAAGAGGAGCTGTCCTTGCTTGCTTGCTCAGTCATGCATACTCAATCTGGCCGGGCCCGGGTCCCTATGGAAAGGAGGAGGGCGATTCTTCCCCTCTTTTTAACATTCCTCTCCAGGCCTGCCTGTATTTAAGCTGCTTTCCTCCGCGCTGAGGAGGAGGGAGGGGGATGGTCTGAAGTTCCTGTACATTTGCATTTTAAGCACTTCCAGCGCTGAGCAGACCACTTTGTTCCTCCGCACTACCCTGCTCCAGCAGCCCTGGCTGGGGTGCTGCTCCAGGTGGGTCAGATGCCCTACCGAAGTACATCCCTGCCTTGTCTGTGAGCAACCTGCCTCAGGTGCTTAGCCAATACCTCCACAGGTATTTTTGGTTGAGGCTGGACTGGGCATAAGTCTTTGTTGCCAGCTCTAACCACTTCCTTCTTTTTATGTCAGTGCTGCATTTCAAAAGGGGAAAATAGTCCCCAACTCTCACCCTCATAAAAGAAACGCTATCTCCTCCATATGCTAAGGACCTGGACAGTCTCAAGGTTTGGACTTTGGGGTGTGCATTGTTTCTTCCCCCTTCTTTCCAAGATTTCCAAGCTTTCTGCTGGGAGTCTGTCACAAAAGCTGCATTGTTCGCTTTAGGAAAAGCCACCACAATTGGATCTAATTGAGCCTGACACTATATCCATCTTCCTTTCCTTGGAGGGAGGTGTGCGGTCTGTCTTTCCTGCGTTAAGAACAAAGTTTACAGTAACTTCTTGACTGAAAAAGAGGATGGATGTAGGGACGTTATAAACCACTGGAATCCCAAATCAGGTTCCCATTACCACTGAAAATGTAAATGTTCCTGGGGTAGGCAGCAATTCCAGCCAGGGACAGGGAATGGTACATCTTTCATAAGGCAGGTTTGTTTCTGCTGAATTTGAGTGAAAATGGCATCTCCTTAGTAAGGCTCATGTTTACATGGTTAATGGTGGGACATCTATATCTAAATATAACGTGTGCCTATAAGTCCTGTAATCAGAACTAGGGCAGGATTTATTTTTTTTTCCCCCTAAACCCCCCCGCCCCAACATCCTCTCCCCACTTAAAAAAACCCCAAACCAAACCAAAAAAACAAGCCAAAAGCATCATTGCCCACATGCTCTTCAAGGGGAACCCAGGCCAAAGGAAGCTGCTTGAAGCCCAGCGTTTAAACATCCTGGGCTGTTCCCATGGATGTTTAATGGGGCAAATGTTCCTTATGCCTTCCTCCCCTGCTCCAGCATGACAGCACCTCATCAGGCATGGACACAAGCCTCCCTGTCCAGCTGGGGCTGCAGGGTTACTTGCCTACAGCCGCACAAGCCAGGGCACAGAGAACGGAGGATGAACCAGGGCCCCACTTTATGAGCTAGTGGCTCTGGGGAGCAGAGGAGCTACACTCGAGAGGTGGTGGCAGAAGGCACAGCAGGAATGACGCAAAGAGGGCATGAAAGGACTGGGCAGGAGAGGAGGCAGGGAGGGACTGAGGGACAGCTGTGGGGAATGTCAGCTCACAAGCTGCAGAGAAGTCCTGTGTGTGTGTGTGCATGGGGGTTCCTACTCTGCTACAGCAGCTGCTCCCCTGGCTGGAGCTGGTGGCTGGCTTCTCTCCCTGGGAGATGGTGAGGAAGAAAGAGTCCACCTGGGTCCTATTGCCCTTGGACTAGCATATGGGAGGTCGGTGCATGATAGATTTACACATTTTTATACCTTCCCACCCCACACCGCTGGTTCGACTGAATCAGTTTGTTGTGGTGATTCTGAAGTCCTTTGTTTCCCCAATAATAAATTATGGGGTCATGGGGCAGCTGTCATGCAAACCGCCTGGGGACTGTGCTAGGACAAAAGGTGATCCCTGTGCCACGTAGTACAGATCTTACCACTGAACCTGCCTTTTGGAGGTCAGGGAAGAGTTAAAATGAGAGCTGGGTGGCCCAGAGACCCGAAGTTTTTGGAACCAAAGCTGGAAGTTAGCACAAGCTTGCCATTAACAACTGAAGGGTAGGTCCCTCAGATCTGGCAGCTTCACTATGTACGCAGGATGCTCCCTGCAAAGCAGACCCTTTTTTTGTTTTCTCTTTCTCCTTCCTCTACCTTAAGACCCACTCTTTCAGCCACTAGCTCTTCAATAGTGCCATCTGTGGAGGGAAAAGATAACCGATAAACTCAACCGGGTGGTACAGGCTGGATGTGAGGACCCCTAAGGACACCAGTGAGGCCCCATGCCAGAGCTGCTGGCTGGGCTGCATGACGTTCCCTGCTGCAGCCAGCCAGCAAGGCCATCCCACTCAATTCCCCAGCCCCAGGCTGCACGAAAGAAAAAGCTGGAGAGGGTTTGTCAGGCTTATGTGCCAGAACTTAGACTCCAGCCACATTTGGCAGGGACACTAGTGCTTCTCCCACTTCTTTAATTAAATCTACCAAATGCATTAGGTCAATGGAAGCCCAACATGAAATAGCACCGTGGAGATTTCGAAAGGGTTGAATCCGATCTCTCCTTATGACAGAAAGATGAACGGAAATGGGATTTTCCTAAAAGATTTCCTAAAGATCTGGGGCATGTTTTGGAAAGAGTGTCAAAAGTTTAATACCAGGGCCTGGCCATGTGCCCTGTGCAAGAATTTCCCCATGAGAGGGTCACTGAGACACAAACCAAACTCCTTTTTTGCTACAGAAACTAACTTGGATTTGGAAATAGGCAACTTCTCTAAGTTATTTTCTTTCCTTTGAGCTTTCTGTCTGCAGGCACAGTTCAGTGATTTGAAGAGAAAGCAATTTCTCCTCCCAGCTTTAAAAATACCCAACAAAATTATATCTGAAGTTCATCCTCTTCTTTCTTGTCCTTCTCCTCTTTCTCCCACCAAACATCGCAGCTTTATAACCCCTGGGCTTAAGGGGCTTAGCAGGTCGGCACCAAAGGCATACTGACAGCACCACACAAGCATGCCAATTGTGGCATTGCAGCTAGCAGCCTCTCTCCTTGTTTGATGAGCTACAACACCAGGCACCCAGCATCAATATAAGCCCTGCTATTATCTCCTTTTGTGACAGCCACAGTTGCAGGCCTCATGCTCCAGCTTCAGCATGATCCACATGCATCCTTCAGCACTATAAACTCCTTCTGACACACGTTGAAGTCTCAAAAAGCTGCTCATGCCACAGGCAAGCTGATTTCCTCTGCTCCTCCAGCCTTGTGGAGCTGCCTGGGATACAATGCCTGACTCTTGGCTCCGGTAAATCTCCAGCCGCTCAGCCAAAGCGTCCTACACAACACCAATCCCTATGCAGGTTGGCCAGGGGTGATGGGGACAATTAGATCCCCTAGGCTGATCATCTGCCAAACACAAAGTAAAACCAGACAAGGGCAACATGCTAAGATAGAAAAGTGAACGATGCCTGTGATACTAGCAGGGTTTCCACGTTGGCACGGGCTGAGTGAACCATCCTCATCTATATCCTCTATGTGCAACTCCATCCCTTATTTTCATCTCCCATAAGCATCCACGTTCTCTTTCTCGATTTCTTATCCACATCCCTATCCCGTCCACATCCCCTATCTGTTATCTGGATCCCCCGCCCGCATCCGCACAGCCACCGGCAGCCCCAGATTTCTCTCCCCAGCTCGAAGCCCCTCCGGGAACGCTGCCAGCTCCCCGCTGCCGCCGTTCCCGGAACGGGCTCCGCCCGCAGTTGCGGCGCCGTTCCCCCAGGCGGCAGCATTGTCCTCCGAGTGCCGCCGCCCGCCCGCCCGCTCCCGGCTCAACCTGCCGCAGCTCCCCCATCCCGGGGCGCCGGGGATCCGCTGGGGCTCGGGCGGGCTGTCCGGCGTGAAGGGGAGCGTCGGCAAGTGGAGTCATCCCGGGCCAAGGTTCCCCACCGTTGCTGTCTCCTGCAATGTCGTCAACGGGGTACTCGGGGTCACATGAGGCACCAGGCGAGAGGGGTGAGAAATCGGAGGTGCCCGTTTGACAAACCTGCACCACAGCTGTGTGGGTGTGAAGCAGTATGCGATGGCCGAGTTCGAAGCTACAAAGGATTAGTGAGCTGCGTTGCTGCTCATGATCATCATCACCAGTACTCGATGGTGGTGAAGGGTCCCAAGGGTTTATACACCACAAACCAAGATAGGAAGCCACATTCGGCATAACTGTAGGGACGGTCAACACATTCC
Source organism: Galbula dea (assembly GCA_013399015.1). Lineage (NCBI taxonomy): Eukaryota > Metazoa > Chordata > Aves > Piciformes > Galbulidae > Galbula > Galbula dea. Next base: position 914,839 of record VWZX01019989.1, read on the forward strand.
ATTGTTGCACAGGACCTGCACACTCCAGTCTAAACTGGCTGCCTTCTGGAAAATGTCCATCCCAGACTTCTGCCTGAAGTCTGCACCTCTTAACAATTTTCAAGCTATAGATGTCATTCGTTTACTTTTTTAAAGCACACAAATGTAAGAATGGCAATGGAGAGGGATCAAACAAAATAATGCTTGGATTATTTTAACTCAGTTTGTTGTGTGGGGCTTTGCTATGTTGCTGGCACAGTTACTCCATGGGATACTTTCATCACTACAGAGGTATCTGGAGCTGTATGTGCATGTCCTTTTTAGCACCTGAACTTGAGTAAGTTTTTTTTCCACCCACTTCTCACACTCCTGCTACAGATACAGTGATGGCGTCTTCTTCAGAAGCAGCTATACCTGTTATTTTACTAGAATTAATAATTAGCTTCTGCATGGCTCATTACATGTGCAGACATCAGAAAGGAAAGTATTATCACTAATGGGGAAAGAGAGGTGGAAGCAGCTTGACTAAGGTTACATCCCAAATCCGTAAGTGGACAAACAGCACCTGGGGTTTGCCTTTCCCATATCCAATCCTGCTGTCTTCTGCCATCTGGAGCAGCAAAAACTGAAATGAATTTTCCAGAGTAAGGTAGCCCTGGACAAGGAGGGTCAAGACAGAGAAACACTAAACACAGAGGACATCTTCCTACTCTTCCCACAGCAGGCTCTGCCACCGAGAGTCCCAGAAGTGCTAGGTTATGAGTGTGGCCTGTGGAAGAGTTCCCAGAAGCAAGAACTGATCCAACAAGCTATCCCTACCTGTTCAGACTCTTCAGCCGTTGTGGCTTTTATTTCACACAATGACAAGTCTTGCCAAACACAGAGCTGACAAAAAATACTGCCTTGACAGCCCCAAAGGCTGAGGCCCCATCACAACAACAGGTACAGCTCAGATTGCAGCTCTCCCAGCTGCTCTATCTACCTACGTCTACGAGGACTGTCCCTGCAGGGACACTCGGGGACCACCCATGCAGATCAAAGGTGCAGGCAGTACACGGTCCATAAGGCTGCAAATACTATCGACCCTCATGGCTTACCTTCCCCAGAGGCACCTGTCCATTACCAAAAACTGCCCTAGACCACACCAAAGGCTGACTGAGCGACAGTGACTTTTGGTTTCCAGACTCAGAACACATAGGTCAAGGACTTGCACATGGGCTGCCCACTCCCTACCCCTCACCCCTGCTAGTTTCAGATGCAGCGTGCCATGGCGTACTGGGGGGAGACTGCGGGGGGAGGGCAGGGACATCATCTCCTCCACACACCTGCTAGGGAGTCAGCACGACAGGGAGAGGCTGCATGTGAGTGGCTGGGTGTAACTTCCACTCTGTCCCTAGTGCCAAAAACAAGCATGTTAAAGCTAATCTACCCCTGTCTCAGCTCAACTGCTTTTCTGTGACTAAGCCCCTTATAATGGTTTTACTAAAATCCCCTTTTGATGGAAAAAATCCCAGCTGGAAGTTTCGGGCAGCAGCACAATGTGCAAGTCTGCGTGTCCCTTTCCCCAGCTTCACAAAAGCCTCTAATCGAGTGGAAAATTTGCTGGAGGCCAGAGGTTTAGGCCTGCAATTATTTTTTAAGGGATTATCAGGAGAGAATGGGGGTACTTATGACCCTCCCTCTCTTTGTGTTTTGCTCTGTGACGATTTCAGACATACTCGGCCAGAAACCTAAACCACTACAGCTGGATCCAGTGAAACCAGGGCTCAGCTGGGTGGCACGCCTCCTCTGTCCTATGGGACAGACTCCAGGTTAGACAAGTCCCACTCCAGCACCAGACAAGCATAAATGCTTTTCCACAGAAGCAACACTAGAATTTTTTTTTAATGAAAAAAACTGAGAAAAAGCAACTGATTCCAGTTCTGTGAACCCCTCACCGAAATGAAAAACCAAAGAGCAGGCAGGGATGTGGTCCACTGGACAGGCTGGGATTTGGCTCTACAAAGCTATTATGCAGGAGGTCTTGCACAAGTTACTTGCAGCAAGCTCCAGAAAAGACTTGGCACCGAAGATACATGCACTACAACACCCAGCTTTTAAGGGCCTTGCTCCAAGGGTGGATCCTGGGGTTAGGGTCCTCAGTACTTTCACTGCCTCCAAGAAGAGTCAGACACCACCAAGGTTACAAAACAACTTCATGCAAGGCATGGAGCTAATTACTGTCAGCACACTTAGCATGGGCCAGCCAGAAGAGAAATGCCACTGGCTTTCCTGCCTGAGGAGCTTCATACCTTGCTCAGATCTACCAGGAGCTGCCTAAGCTCACATATGACCCGATATTAGGTGCTTCTCCTCTACCATCAAACTGCCATGCTCCTGTTTGTGTACAAGCAATCGAGCCATACCCAGAGGAAGCAGCGGAATGCTCTGCTTTTAAACAGCGGCCTAAGGAAGCAGGAGACCTGTTTTAATTCCTCCCTCTCTTTGTGGCACTGAAAACCTACCCCTCCCAGAGAAGGCACTAACCATCAGCCCTCAGGCAAGGACCATGAGAAAGGGCCACTTTTCATTATTCCTATATAAGCCAAGCTATGGTGTGGGTGATTATTCCAGATTCAGTGCAAGAAAGAGTATATGAAGGAAGCAACAGCTATAGACCATGAGTGTTTACTCTTGGGGTCAGTATCTCCTCCCAGAATTTCTCAGTATGTTGCATAAAGCAGCTGTTGGATAAAGTGACAAAGCAGGATTTTATCCCTGAGCCTTCCAACCACTCAGCTGCTGCCTAAGATGTTTCAAAGGAAAGAGGTAGCTGCCACTGTGTTTTTGACCTTACCACGTCCATGTGCTAGGTGTGCTCTGAAAGCACCTGGGGAGGACAAGGGCCCAGGGTGCTTTCTGAGTCAATATCAGACTCCAAGCAGTTTTGGGCAGGCACGCAAGTACAACACTCAGCACCCAAAGGGTGTTAAAATAAAGATCATTTTACAAAACAGACAAACACAGAGAGAAAGGCAAATGAGGCATTTGTGGAATTTAGATGCCTCCAGGAGCTAGGTGGTGCCTAAGCTGGGGATTTTGATTTTGCAATTTTGAATACTGCCTTAAATGTCTTTTCCCTCTCCCTCCCCTTGGATCAGGTCTTTTGCCCCTCTCTACCTCATTCTCTCCATCCACACAGACATTGTTTTTGCAGTGTTTCAAGACAGTAAGATAAAAAGATGAATGGTCTAGCCTGCCCAAAATTGCTCATTAAGGCTGATGTGCTTTAAGATACTCTGTACGTGTGCAACTCCTGAAGACAGATGAGTCTTCTCTCCAAGACAGCTCAAAAGCTTCCATGTCCAAAGATAAGGGATGTGGAATCTCCAGTAACCAGTAGTGCAAGATGTGACCTGTGTGATTCACTAATGGCACTGGAAATGTAAGGTAAGGTGAAGATTCCTCTCCAGCTCCATCTTCTCACCATAATAAACTCAGAACCGGGCATGGCACCACAGCAGAACCATCCTTTACTACTACCAAGGAAGTGGGTCTTTCCTCTAGTCTCCTGTTCGTGAGCACCACTGGTGAGCCTCACTCTTGGAGACCCAAGTCATTCTTTTTATCAGCTGCTGTCCACAGACACCCTGAAAAGCCCTACTTAGAGCATCACTGAAACACCGGGGACTTCGAGATCACGGCCCAAATTCTGCGCAGAGGCAGGATTAAGTATACTTGGATCATTCCTGACAAGAGTTTATCTCACCCATTCCTAAAACTCTCCTTAAAGGTATAGCCTGCAGTCTCCTTACCCAATCACTTCCAGTTTAATAATTTTTCTCCCCATCCACCTTAAGCGTTCTATTTTTTCCTCCAGATTAATCTGTGTTTTTAATGCTCTTCAGAACCGCCAATAGAAAAGAGTTGAGGACTTTCCAGTTTAGGGCAACCTCTTACCGCCTGGACCACAACTCCTTTCCCTTAGCCCTCATGCTCAGCTCCCTGCAGATGCACCATGGAGGCACCATGCTTCAACACCACCTCTGTGCAGGGTTTGCCTTGTGAAAAGCCCAATTAGTACTCTGGATTGTACAGATGGATTTCTAGATGTATGATAAACATGTCTGGAAACTATTATGATCCTTCCAAATGTTTGTGGCCTGCAATACTTGAATCCAGAATCCTGGCAATGTAACGTGATTTGCTCACTGGGATGTTATGAAGATTTTATATTTTACAGTATTATTGTAATATGTACCATAAAGATATTATACAGGTACAGCTTGCCACTTGTAAATTATTAAAGCTTCCTAAGATACATAGGTAACTTAGTATTCACCCTTTCCCAGCACTCCCACTACTTTTTTTATAGGTACCTGCCAACGCTGTTTCTTTATCCTCCTTACAGGTATTCTGTCACACCCCTTGATCTAACAGCCATGTTCCCCACAGGAGCTAACAAGGACTATATTTCCATCCCCTAACCAGACGCCACTGATGGACACACAAGGGATGTGCTCAGTTCAGTATGACTGAAGATAACCAGTGCTTGACATGCAGCTGGAGAAAGTGGAAGGGTTTTTCTAGCGTAGCAGAGGGGACTGACAGGTTATGACAACTGGAACCTCTCCTGTTCGAGCTGGATACTGCAGCAAAACTGTCCTAGCATGAGCATTACAGACCTTTGAACTTCATGGGCTCTTGTAAATTCCACCACTAGTATAGAATGTCCCATAATCACAAAGTGAAAAAAGTCCCTTTCTAGCTCTCAGCAGAGTAGTCATGCTGACTGTGACTGTACTCAGAGAAGATATGGTTCACAAGTAGGTATTTGTTTCCTGCTTGCACTATCACTAATATTTTTGAGGCACAATTTTAACCTCATCACTGAACAGAAGTGCTGAGCTGTAACACAGTACAGAAATAACATTGCCCATCCAGGAAATTATTACTCCCTGTCTTACACAGTGTATTGACCTTGTGTGCTATGCAATGCAGTGGGCATCAGTGGCAGCCGAATGAGGTGAAGAGTGAAGAGGCTTATGGCTTGAATTTTTAAAAGCCTAGGCACTCAGATACCCCAGAGTGCTTCTGGTGAATTGTACCTCTCAGGAAAAATAACGGAGGGGATTCTGTTCTGGGCTCAAGTCCTGCCACTCCTCTGTGCTTAAACCGAGAGTAGTGTGTAACCTTATTTTTGGAATTTCAAAAAAATACTCAAGACGTGAGTGGAAGTCATCAGAGAAGCCTGAAACATAATCACTGATATTCCTTTGCCCAGGGCACAGTACAGGAAACCTGTCAGAGCCTCCCAACAAGGGCTGAGGAGATCCTAGAGCATGTTCATTTCTGCCCACTCCATACCATTTCTCTGAAGAACAGGAAGGGTTTCAAAACACAGCTTGAATGCAGTAACTGCAGACATATTATATCAGACAGGGTCTCAGTGTTGAAAGAACTGTCTATATACTCAGCTGTATATTGTTGCAAACACTTAAAGAAGCTGCTGTATCCAAAAAGAAAGGACAAGTTGTTATTATGAAGCTAGGGGGTTTCCAAGGTTGCTAGTGTGCCAGTAAACAATCCAGAACCAGGACACACAATCATTGTAGAAAAGATAGGAAAATCTACAAGCACCTGAGGACCACCTAAGCAACATCTGCACATGTCTTATAAACCAGGTGTTTCTTCCTGGAGCAGATAATTTGGGCATGCATTCAGTGTGCCACTCCTCCACCTTCTGGCTCCCGCCAGAACAATGTCACACACTGCCTAGAGCTACGTGCAAAGTGAGTAGCGCCAGCCGCGGCTCAGAGAAGTCTGTCATTTACCCAAGAATATGTTGTGTTAGTACAAAACTAGCCCACAGCTGGGAATCGGCAGGAACATATTTGAGGTATCACACTCAGAGGAGGAATAGAAAAACTGCTTTGCCCACAACTGCCCAAAAGCAACTACAGGAGTTTAAGTCAAAGACTTAAAGGGAGGCGCACAGAGAAGTCAGGGGTCAGACTCCAAGAGAGATACAGCTTTGCACTCAAGAGAACAGGCTACAAAGCACTAAAGGCAGCAAGGAGTTTACCCCAGGAGCAAGCCTCACCCTGTGTACAGGCATGCTTTCTTTACAGAGGCAAACGCCCCTCAGTATGCCCAGCATCTAGTGCAGCTCTGGTTGCTTAGTTCATGGATACTACCACACTTCAAAGATGGGATCATCTCTCCTTGTACTAGCTGTTCTCAAGAGCTAAGGCTGAAATCCTGGCAACAGTTCCTCCCTCTCTTTACAAAGAAAAGGAAACGGGAGGAAAAATGGTGCTCAGCACACAGATGCAGTTCTGGAGGATTTTTATTTTAATAAATATGCATAACTCCAGGGGGAAAACCTCTGTCAATACAAATGCTATGGAAAAAATTACTCCTGTAGACAGAAGAGAGACCAGTTGTGTTTGTGTATTTAGGCACTGCATATATGAAGATATTTTAGAGGCCTCTATACTTAGCCATTGTGGTTTCAATCTTTCCCAGGCCAGAGGTAGCTGTGTAAGCATATAGTCAGCATTGGCTAAAGGAGTACTTTAAAAACCATACTATTATTACCAAGTTAGTTAAAGAAAGCTTTTTTCTTCTACTATTTTTTGGGAGTGAGGGGTGAGATGGGGTGTAAGATGTCTTCAAGACAAAAAAAATCATAATGATAAAAAAAACCCCAGAAACACACCACCCTTCTAGCCCTTAGACTGCAATGTATTTTTTTCAGTATCCCTTTACACTCAACTGCAGCCAGACCACTTCAGGTCATGATTTCATTTGATCTCAGCAGGATGGCAGTGCTAGGTCTCACTGATACTCTTGGGGAAACCAGGGACCCTCAGGAAACAAAGCAGTTGGTGACTCATGCAGTGCAGCTCCTTCCTCTGAGTCAACACCCAGTGTTTCAGCATCGTGCCTGAGGGTGCTGACCTACTCGGTGCCTTGGCTTTCAGAGGAAATAAATGGGTGCCTGACCACACTTGTGGTTATTAAAGACAACATGTTGCTTTACACAAACATTAGCATTTGGCTACGTGACCACTCCCTGTGTGCGCAATTACATTTCTGCCTTCCTCCACTTTCTGTCCTGAATTGTTTCAATAGCTGCTGTGTTTCATGCACTTAAATGTGCTTCGTGCACCTAAATGCACTTCAGTAGATGGAGGAACAGTTCCAGCAGAGCCCAAAACTAAGAACCTGGAATTTTATTGCTGACCCCACTTTTGATTGGTCACATAACCTAAGCATGCCTTTTCTACATTCCCCTCTCCCTTGCGTTCCCTATGTGCAAAAAAGGGATCGTCAGAAGAATCTTTTCTATAAAATGCAATGAGATTTACAGGTGGAAAAGCCCATATAAAAGAGCACTATAAAGATGAATTATGTGAGATAAGCATACCTAATTAATAGTGCTATTAAACATTCTGGGGTTTTTTTCAGTAGAAAAAGATGTTAGGGAAAATGAGAGATTTGTAAAGACAGCAGTGAAATCTTCTGCATTTGATATAATCACATTTTATAATCTTTCCTTAATTCAGGGATTACAGACCAGACAGATATTTCCCCCTCTCTGGTTCAGTGATGCCTGCTCTACAGTAAGTGTTCTAAAGGTGCTAAGCATTAGCAGGACTTCCCCCCCGCCCCCCAACAGGCAACTCAGCTGCCTATAATTATCTGAAGAAAAATCCCTCCTCTTCTTCCCTAATCCCAGTCCTCTGATCACATGCTAGCTTTGCTCTGGGGACTCCATTTCAGAGCCATGTGACATTTACAACACACAGTCCTAAAAGCACATGAAAAAATACACCTGGTTCTGAGACTTGGCACAAACTCAGCCCAGGTTCACCAAAAGGTTTGTGACCCTTCTGAGCGCAGCTGGGACCAAGCTGCAGTTTTGCATTCTGCCTTGTTACTTGGACAAGAAAAAAAAAAAGCAATCAAACTTTGAAGCTTTGACTGAGAGAATTTATGTTCACTTCAGCCATAAACTTGGTTCAAAAGTCAGAAGCTGGAAACTTATTTGAATAGAGAATGGCTGGAGTATCTGCACCCACCCACATGGCAAAAAGGATCAGCTTGACACAGGTTAACAGGGACTTGGCAGCAGACCCCACCATTACCAATACAGACGTGAGCATGCTAGTATTGTAGCTCAAATAAGGATTCACTTCTGAAGCAAATTCCCCACCAATCCCACTACTCATATGATGGTTTGCAACTTGGAGCAGCGTTAGAGCTTGTAAACTGGACTCCCTCTGGATGAAACTGCACAGCAGATTGTGCGTGAGGAGTGTACCTCACATGCCTCCTGCACACCCATAGGGCCAGAAAAGAACTAGTGCAAAATAACACTCCCCACCCCAGAATGCTATTGAGCCAGTGGCAGGTCTTTAGCACCAGCTGTTAGCCATTCAGACCTGCTCCTCCTGGCCCACACTGTCTGGTCACACAGCCACGGCCACCAAAAACTGGGCTCAGCCACCAGAAAAGTGGAGCACAGACATGCCAGTGGCAACGATTTCTTGGGATATCTGTTCATGAGCACCCTCTGCTGGATATTTCTTTTTTTTTTTTTTTTTCTTCCCTCCAGGTCAGTGATGCTGGCAGGCTAAGCTTGCAAAAACAGTAGGGTCTGGAATCAGGGAGCCTGTCCTGGGTACCCTTGAGATGTTCCAGCGTACAACATGCCCAGTGAACTGCAGCTGGGACTACTCTGCACCAATATATCTACAGCAGGATAAATCAGTCTTCAGTGAAAACAACCAGAGCCTAAAGACACAACAGGGAAAAGTCAAACAACAAAAGCCTTCCCCACACAACTAAACTGCTTACAATTCACTTCAGTCTGAACAAAATATATTGCTGAAAAAAGATGAGAGCATAACACCTAAAACTTATCATTCCACAGGAGGATGGGAGCCATACAACTCTAAGGAGTCTTTCTGCTGTGCCTTTTGCAACCCCACATGCCTATCGCGTATTGGCCTTTTTAGCCACCAACGCGTGTGCAACAAACGTGGGTAGAGCCCTTCCCAAATCTTTGTTCGCGAAGCCTAGCCATGATGATAACATGTTGTAACATTTCCTACTGTGGCTCAGACTTGCAGAGGTCACCTATCCAACACAACACTGAGGTGTATGACTAGCAAAGAGGTAACTGAGACAACTGAACTGGTGATTTGACAAGATGGCTCATCATCATCATCTTGAATCTATAGTCTGGGAGGACGGCAAAAACATTCTCATATTCTACATATCAGCCTTCAGGCGACTAGAAAGTTGCAGTCACCATTAATCCTCGTCAGGTTTATAGTATACAACATAGTTTATAGTATTCAATACAGAGATGTTGGGGAACACGAGGCTCAGGCAATGACTACTCTAAGCTAGTATCCACTGTTAGATGTTTCAAAGGAAGGTATTAGAGGTTTATGGGGCCAGGAAGAGCATTTAACCAGCTGCAGCTGGAAGAATGTCCAGGAGCAGGAGGCCTGATACTTTCTGAAAGAGCTGGGATAAAATTCATAAACTGTGTGTAAGATTTTTATCCATATAAATGTCTAATCCTTTCTGTATTCTACTAAGTTCTTGGTCTCAATTGTTTATGTGCTGTAAGAAAAATTGTTTCATCCATGTCAGATGTTTTATTTCTATTTCACTGAAAACCTTATATTACATAAAAGTATACAGAGGAATGCCTGGTTTACTTCTCTGTACTTCTAAGTTTATATACTTCTGTCATTTTGCTTTTTATTACTCTTCATTCTAAGTAAGGATGCATAATCTTTTCTGTCTCTTCACACCTCCAAGCATTTTCACCACCTTTTTCTGTTAAATATTTGTAGCAGAGAGATCGGAAATTAACGTATGGTATTTTAGTTTTAAGACTGGAGTCCCAGAGAATCACTTGTCTTTCACCAAAGAGATGCAGCACATCCCCACTGCCAGCAGCCTCCTCCTCACCCAAAGCAAGAGAAGCAACGGAGGAAGCAGAGCTTATTACATCAGACCCTTTCACACTTCAAAATTCATGACTACTGGAGGAGTTATGCATGCCAGCCAGCGTTGGCTGTGGTAATGCAAATGAAAAAGCATTAACCCTGCACTCTGCTAGGAAACAGTCTCCCACTCATTCCTTCCAAAAGTCGAAGGTACTCATTTCTGAGGGACTTGTGGGGTGGGTAGATACAGTCACTGCAGTTCTCCAAAGATAGCTCAGAAATAACCTGGGAGGATCCCAGATGAAGGCTAGGTGTCTTCTTACATCTGTCTGGTTTGGGAGATGGAGTGTAAACAGTGGCACATTAGCTTAGATTAATTACAGACTGCTGGTATTTTGCTTTCATGTAGCGAGCTCCGGGAACATAACACCGCTGATAATTAAATAGCGCCTTCCATCAAAAGGCTCCAAACCACCCAGCAAACCAGACAAGCTCTTAAGGTAGGGCTGCTGGAGCAGCACACAGCAGTGGCTTAAGAGGACAGAGGAACACAGCACACTTGTTTAGGAAATAAAGAATGTCTCCTGAAACTACAAAAGGAATTATCACATGGTTTACAGTGTCTACTGCACAATAAAACCTGGGCAAGGATTAGCATCAGTGCCAAGAGACCTTCTCTGGTCGGGCAAAATGTTTTATGTCATGAGAAAGATTGTTTCTGCCATGACACAACACCCTATTTTTTCCCTCTGTCCTGGAACAATGGCTCTGCAGCAACTGAGGAATTAAAAAAAAAAAAGAGTATCTCCTACTTTGCTACTTTGTTTCCAGCAGCTATTGGGTTTCTTTGCAGCTTTCCTACATGGAATGAGCAACTTGGGATGTGGCAGTCCTCAGGCAAGGCAAAAGTGAGAAAATACAGAACAGGAGATGCCTACGGAGAAAATCTCACAGCAATGGGGTTAATCTTTGTGTTACCACATCTCCTCCTTCCCCATCTCCTTCCACACACACCACTGCTCATCAGCTATGTGATATTTGTGCCGGGGTCACCAGCACAGCATGCCAGTTCAGTGATGATCAAACCTGCACCCTCCTTCTCATGTACCATATCCCAGCTGGGTCACCACATGCTTGCTCTCCCTGTTCATTTCCTTTCCTGTCCCTGCTTTTTCCTTCTTGGCCCCCCTCCTCTCACCTGCTCACAGTCAATGCCCACCAACAGCAGGTAAGCTCATGGTTACTCTGGCAGGCATAGCTAAATGAATTGCTGCTGTAAGGCCAGGCTGCTCCCCAAAACTGCAGCCCTGAACTCGTCAGCTGTTTTCTCAAAGGCACCAAAGTGAGAAGTCCATGAGAAGCCCAAGGGAAAGCAGGGGCTGCCAGGATCTAGCCATTGCTTTACATACACACTTGCAACAGTGAGTAGAACCGGTGGAGAGGTGCACTTTTTTCCTGTCCACCACATCCTCTGGCACTATCTCATGTCCCTCTGCAGAGATGACTGGGAACCTGGAGTTCGAGAACTCCGTATCTCAAGATCAGTTGCCCTTTGCAGGCAGTTTTGCTCTTCAAAAAGCAGATACTCAGGCTGCAACCTGCCCACTGATACTAGGTGGTTGAAATGTCTACCCAGGAAGTGACCACAGTGATAACAGGTGTAGGTTGAAGGGATAAGGGGCAAAGAAGGAAAGCAGCAAACTTCACACAGAAACAACACTTATTTTTGAATGGTTAACTACATGGTTTAGTTAATAATCTGAGGTGGACTACAGAGAGACCCAAGCTTCCATACAGCAACTTCTCACCTAATAGAGGTATCTTTCTGGCGTATTGTGCAGTCAGCCTTTACTTTTCACATAACAGTTGAATAAAAGCTATGAATATTAAATCTACAACACAGCATGTGGTACAGCAGCTGAAGCATGTAGCTGTGAGACAGCTATCTGTGAATTGTCTACACCTTCCCTGATCCCTGCCATCCCATCATTAAAACCAGGTAATCCCAGCTACAGAAGCTGTACCAGCTCAGAGGTGCTAAGGCCAGGTTACTGATGGAGGCAAAACGGAAGGAAATGAACCACTTTGGAGATGTAAAGCACCAAGGAATGAAGTACAAGAAAGGCAAAGAGATACAAAGCTATCAAACTTCTACAACAATATCTGCTAGGATTGTTCACTTACCTACCATCTTCCTAGGAACCACTGGATGATCAAAAAAGCAGGACCAGATGCAGAGCCCAGGAGGTAAGCTAAAGAAAAGTACTTCCCATATGCCCTTCCAACACTCCTGTATTAAGAGAGGATAAACTACACCTGGGCAGGTTCAAATGGCAATGGTATTCCTCTGCACTCTCTGCTGCTCCCAGTCATCAGTGCCCAGGTGAAGTCCATCAAGGAAAAGAGGCACTTAGGCTTAATGGAAGTCACAGAGCCTGGGTTAACCCCAGAAATCCCAGTGCCCAGCCCTCACCCTCACAACCTATTCCTCTGAAACAACTCTGGAAGATTTTACTGCCATTAGCATGAAGCACAAATCCCACAGCTCTAGGATCCCTTGGTGTAGACCAGGACCCCAGTGTGCCAGCAGCTCTATGCCATCAAAGCTGTATGGCTTTGGTCTGCAATGTGTGACTTGCACCACTATAGTATTCAGAGGTTCCAATGTGCTAGGCACTATAAAGCACAAACCAGAAATTACTTCGCATCACAACTATCCCTCTAGAAAAATACAAAACCTTATATTGAAGAGTTTTCTCATCTACATTTTAAGTAAGACAACCTATAGGACACCAGCATTCCTCTCACTTAACAGTGGTATTAGGAAGAAGAGAGAAAAATGTGATTTCAGCAGCTAGACATGCAACTGCATTATGTTAGATGTGCAGGCAGGTGATCCTGGCAAGCTCACAGAGAAAGAGAAAGGGTTTCCACCCACCCATTTGCCTGGATAAGTCCCTGAGAGTCTTCAGCAGGCTTGTGTCACCAATGTAGCTAGACTTGTCCTGCTGTTGTTACTTGCATGCGACAGAGACTAAAGTGAGCTCAGGCGTGCCTCCTTGTGCTGCATCCACCCCTTAGCATTTCCACACTGTGGGAATACCTTCCCTTCCCACGAAATCACCCCACTGCACCAGCAGAAACAGCAGAGGAAAACAAGCCAAAAAGCAGGATTAGAAATTGCAAAATGTAAGCCCTCTTTAGCCACTAACTTGCATCTGCTCCTTGCACATTTCTCGGAGGTATACATTTCTGCCTCAACACAAGTGAAAGCCCAAGGGCTCCAGTTGTCAGCATTCTGCCAGAGCTGGAGTTCTTTCTGATATATATAGCAGCATCACAGCAACTCCTCTATTCATTAAGCCATGATATTTGAGCTACAATTCTTTTTTTCTTTTTTCTTTTTAAGGTGACCTATCTGAAGAAGCTCTTGGATTGTAAATCTGATTGCTGAACAAGAAAAACAAAGTTGCCTCAGCGTTATTTTATTGCTGCAATTAGTTTAGCTTTTTATTTAGAGAGTAGGTTTTATTTCTGCCTTGCAATGACAAGCTCCTGATCAAGACTAAAATTCTGGGTGAGACGAATGACCAATGCATCTGACCCAAGGCTGAAAATAAAAGCTGGCTCCCCACCTTAGTTTCCAAGTAAACTCCACCAAATGACACAGCACCCCATACGGCATTTCACAGGCAATGTAGATATATTTAGCTGGGTACACCCTTCCCAAAGCACAGCATGGGGCACAAGTGGCCAAGCAGAACCCAGTGAGGAAAATGAACTGGGCAAATCATCTCTCCTGTTCAGTAACACAGCTCTTGTTTATTTGCTTTGCTTAAAACAAAACAAATAACAAAAAATACAAAACAAGGAAACTTCACAAGAGGAGTTTTATTTTCAGGTCAGGCAGTAAAAACAAGAGGTGTAATTAGGTCCTGGAAATTAGCAGCTTAATTTATTTGTGTTGTCAAATGTTCTTTATTTTTCCATCCCAGCACCAGATGGGAATGTAGGGGATGAGAACAGCATCTACCCTTCCTCCTCAGATTTGTTGTGGGAGAAAATGGTGTAAACATCACAGAAGCATGACAGACATAAGAACATGCCAGGACTCCCCTTTCATGGATGTGAAACTAGGGGACAACAAACCACTTTAAGAGCGATATTTGGGTGCCTGAAGAAGCACACTGGTTCCTTCTGGGATCTAGGAAAGCGCCTGAGGGAGATGAATTTCAGTGGTGTATAGCCAGCTAAATTGCAAATGACTTGGTGCATTTCAGCAGACATCTCCCCAGAGAGATGCCTCCAGGAGATATCTGAGGGCCCTGGGAGTGTCAGGAAGAGCCCTTAGCTCTAAGAAGTCCAGGTTTTGCCCCGAGGGCCTTGGGAAGTGATCTCCTTCTCAGCCTCCATCAAATCAGATAGCAAATAAAACAAATTATGGTGATCAGAATGATAAAAGTCAGTGGCTGCTCAGAAGCATCCATCAGCCTGCTGGGTTTTGACATCAGCAGGTCATATGTGGCAATGATGCTCTTCCATCCACAAAGCTACAAGGGAGGGTTCTCTGCCTTCTTCAGAAGGACTCCCAGCTGCAGCACAGGAATGAAGAACATCTTCCTGGCTTCCATGCTGCACAATCTCCTGGTCTCAACTACAGAAATTACACACCCAAAGTCTTAATTGTAAAGATTTGATTTTTTCTCAAATCAGGAAAATAACAGGGAAAAACCTAACGATGAAGCTGCATGATTGGGAGTATCCTATCAAGATCCCTAGCCTGAAGCTATCTCTAACATGGCTGGTTTTAGTTCAAGCCTTTGAGAACCTTTTGCTGCAGAGAATGAACTTTCAGTTGAGAGCTGCACTAAGTAGAGTGCAATTCATTAGGGAGACCTCAAGATAAAACAAAAGGCAATTTCTCTCTTTATTTTCCTCATCCCTAAAGGGGACGTAGGGTAGGGCCAGGGAAGGTTCATGGCCATGAAAAGACTTTGTCTGAGTAACACTACAAGCATAAAGACTTCTCTGATTTCTCAGAGTTGTACTGCTTCCTCCTCTCCTGTCACAACTTAGGAGGTTGAGTGGAATAGTCACCTCCTAGGTTTCCCAATTTTTTTCTCCTTTCCCCTAAAGAGTGCTCTCTTGAGTCTTCCTTTCCATAGCCTTCCCTCAGCCAGGAAAGGCCAAGCACAGCTTTTTGCTCCCATTATGTGCTTAATGCTGCCCCCAGACCAGCTGGCTAAGAAAGGAGATCATTATTTAAAGAGGTGCAGATACAAACTGGGATATGATCATAATCACTGACCTTTGGGCACCCTAAAGCACAGGACCACAATGTGCTGAGACATGAATAAATCTCCTCCTGCGGAAAAGTTGGGCACTGCCACTACATGTGACCACAATCCAAGAGCTAACCAGGTTTAGAAATCCCTGCACACTGGTGTCCTGTTTCACAGTCCTGCAGCTGCAGAGGTGAATAATAGTTTATAACATACAGCTTGAGGAAATCTCTTTTTCTTATCAGATTATTTTTTAAAGTAATATAAGATTTCTCTCTAATTTCAGATTAAAAGATGTTTATAAAAACTCCTGTATGTAATTCCTGTCCTGTAGGTTGCTTCTGTACATATTGCTGACAATCTGTGACCTGACCACACAAGAACGACAGGCATAGCTTCTCATTCCTGACTGGGTGAGGGCAATTCCTAGAACCAAATTTATGATGCAAATATTTGAAGTTAGGATGCCAAAATTTAGGTCCCTCCAACAGCATTTGCTTTAGCATGCTAACACTGTATCTGTGAGCATTTCCACTCTGAAAATAATTTGTTAGAAAACTCACAAAGACTGTAAAAGGCTTTTCAAACACAATCAAACACACTCTTCCTTTAAATACTGGCCAATATTAGCCAAAAATGTTTAAAATACTCACCTAGCTCATCATTGTTCCAGTGACATAATGTTTGTAACAGTCTTGCCAATGCCATACACGAGGGACGTTTCTGTGAGAACCAGTCTTTTCCCCTTCAAGAATATGTCTTCTGGTCGTTTAGATTAATTGATTTTACACACAGTTGTTTATGTGTGTGGCCTCCCTTGATTTTCTGAGCTCTCTTCGCTCCAAACAAAACAGCTTAGGGATGTAGATGGAGCCAACTGCATTTTGGAAGAGGGGAGATAACACCTCAAAGCCAAACAGAAAAGGACATTTCTTGCTTCAGAGACTTTTCTTTGGATTATGCTTTGAGGCAGTTTGACAAAAGCATGCTTCTGGGGAACACCATAAAACTGCTTCAGAGACATGCTGCACAGAGCCCAGCAGGAAAAACTTCCCCACAACTGTGGGAAGGAGAAAAAGCAGAAAGATATATGACAGTCTGTGAGACTGCAAACAATAGATGACCAAGAAGCTGTCTCAAATTTTAAACATCCTGATTTCATGTAAGAGCTCTCAGCTAGACTGAGAGAGCACCAGAGTCCTCATCTGCGCATGGAATATGTATCAGGCAGCTGTGCAGTGCACTACCAAACACTGGTTTGAATGGAAAATTTATCTTGGGAAAGAAATCTGGATATTAATTTGAAAGTACAACACAGAGCATGAAAGATTAACTGCTCTCAGCTCTCCAGACCAGCCATGTGGACATGCCATGGATTCAATCTGCAGTGAATTACAAGTCAACACACACAATGTATCAAAGTAGCCAGCCAACAAAACCAGTGGAAACACACTTCCATGGAACCGGTCAGAGAGTGGAAACTCTGTTCCTTAAGAAAGGCTGGGATTTCAACAATCACCTGCATCCCAAATGAGGATGAAAGAGCAAAATACTGAATTATTTCATATCATGAAGCATTCCAAATGCTTTTGATTTGAAAGTGTGAGGGGGAGGAGAACCCAAGAAACAAAACATCAAAAATAGTTTACCAGAATTTTCTCGGTGTTTATCAGCATTGTTGGCCCCTGGCCTTGGGAACAAAAAATCCAGATCAATGCAAACACAGCCAGAGCCGCCGTCAGTGAAGGAAGAGTTGCTATGCGAACTATTACAGGAGCTTGACCACTACAAATCGACGGGCCCTGAAAATATCCACCCAAGGGCGTTAACAGAGCTGGTTGACATCACTGTGAGGCTGCTCTCTACAACTGTTGCAAAGTAGAAGAGTGTAAGAAGGTTAATATCACCCCCATTTACACAAAGGGCTTACTGGAGGATCCAGGAAATTATAGGCCCATCAGTCTTACTTCAGCCCTGGGAAAGTTACAGAATGAATCCTTCTGGGGGCTAGAAGAAGATGAAGACTCCCTTTTTACAAGTAGTCACATGGAAAAGATGAGGGGTAACAAGTACAAGTCACTCCTGAGGAGATTCCAATTGGACACAAGAGGAAAGTTTTTCACAATAAGGACAATCAGCCACTGAAATAATTCCCCCAGAGAAATGGTGGATTCCCCAACAATGGACACTTAAGATTTAGCTGGACAGGGTGCTGGGCCATCTTGTCTAGGTTGTGCTTTTGCCAAGAAATGATGCACCAGATGATCCTTGATGTCCCTTCCAACCTGGTAGTCTATAATTCTACAGAAATGAAATGTTGGTCCAAAACAAGAGATTTTGGGATGTTGACCTGAAACTCAAATTTGCTTCAAGTCTCAACATAAAATGACATTTAAGTCTGAACGTCAACTGGAAACAGAAAACATTAGGTATTGAAACATCACTATGGAAATGTGCTTTCCTTCTGAAAATGTCAACTTAGACTAAACCATATTTCATTACAAAAACCTTATTTTACCAGCTCCATGTTTGTTTTGCTACTTGAGGATTGGCCATTTGCACCAAGCATATGAATGTCCACAATGGGCACATCCACACACTGGATATTCCTTATAGAAGTCCAGGAATCTGGCATACCTGCGCTCAGACTTGTTTAGGAACATTAAATATTACAGAGCAATTAGAGATTTTAGTTTAGTGGAAACGGTCCACAGTGTCACATAAGTACTTGACAAATGAAAAAGCACTTTGCACACAGATGAAGACAAAAATCCACTTTGCACACAGATGAGGAGTGAGCTCTGAGGATGCTCCTAGAAGCACACCAAAGCAGCATCTCTTCACCTGCATACAAGATTACAGACCTCTTTCCAAAGGTTGGATTTGCAAAATCTTGGAAAGGAAAACACGAATGGGCCTCTGGAAACATAAAATTGCCTTTAATCAGTTTGTACTTATTTAATATTATTTCTTGTAAGAAAAACACAAACAAAAGCCTAACTCCAACCCCAGGAATCTACACTATTTCTGAAGATGTCTTCAGGTGGATGTATGACGACAGCAGCCCCTGCCCTGTGCAGAAATAAGCAGGCAGAACTTTCTGTGGAAGAAGGAACAATGAGAGAAAGCAGAATACCCCAAACACAGGCTTGTAAACTTTGACTGAAAAGGCAACTACACGACTAATGTCTGCTGCTTTGGACATGTGGGACAATGGCCATGAACATGCAAGTCTGAGCAGCACAAAAACTCCACAGCAAGTCAACTTATGGCGACTAGTCACAGATGCAGGACCTCAGATTACAAGCCAGCAAGATGGTCTGGAAGATCCAATCAGCATAACACTGAGGTACATTGAGAGAATGAGTGACAGAATTAAGTGATGAATTTGATGTGATAATGTTACTAAAAGCCAATGGCCCCTGCACATTCAGGAAGACAAGCTGAAGGGAGAAGCATGACTGAGCAGAGAGGCAACATCTGCCTGAGACCCAAACAGAGAACGGATTGTGCTCAAGCAGCTCCGCCATTTTCAGCATCAGACCAGAACCTGCTAGACTGATGGACTTTCTGGATGACAATCCAGAACTTGGGAATAGGTGTTGCTTTTGAGCAACAATCCCAGGCTAAGTTCAGAAAGCTATGACCACCCCATGGCAGCCTCCGACACATGTCCCAAGATGCGAATGAGCCACAGTTTCCACAGGGCCATATCCTGCCCTCATCCCTGGTCCAGCTCCAGTATACCCTACAGGCCAGCAAACACATGTCCTCTTGCACACAGGCCCGGTGGATAGTTCTCCCCCAGCTATGGACAAAGGTTTTCAGCTCTATGAAGATCACCACCTCTTTTACCAGGAGAAGGAATGAATTACTAGACCAGCTGGGAAATAAGAGGATCATTTCCCTGTTGCCTTAGGCAGGTGAAGGAATTGGTACAGGTGACACACAGAGCTGTCCCTGCTGGCTCAGAGGCATGCTGTCACTATCACCTTCCATCTACTCAGCTTGGGATTGACTGCACAAAGCACAAGGTTCACCAACTCAGATCTCACATAAGTTTACCAAAAGTGGCAGAGAACTGACAGAGCCTTAGCTCTTATGTGTTTAAACTACATTTCCTAGCTCAGCCTTGTCCATAAGATAAAGTCAGACTTAGCTAACATAAACTAATTCTGTCTAAACATAACCACTTTTTCTATGGCTTGTAGATTGGTTTTATGCTTGATTCAGAAGCATTACCTGGCATCTCTAAGTAAGGCCTGGTCCAGACTATCAATTTTACTATCATAAAAATTTGTTAGTTCATAGAGTGAAAAAAAATATAATAAATGCACATGCCTCCCAACACCCCAGTGAACACTGTCGTGCTAACAAAGATGCCTGCATGGCTGCAGCTGTGCCCACAGAAGGAGCTGTTACTGCCTTCATTCATGGTTTTGGAAACGTCTTACAGCTACGCAGGCAGAAAAATCCGGCACTGCCCAGCCATGCCAGCGCTGCTCCACTGTAGACAATCTAAAACAAGCAGCCAAATTTAGACAGAGATTGATTAAAACAGAGTGTTCCTGCTGTGTGAGTCTGTCCTAAATGGCATAATTTTCTTAGAAGATACAGAAGTTTTACATGTCTCGCGGACAGGAATTTAGGTTGTTACGTACAATGAAGCTTTATGCCACTGGAGTGCAACTGTCATCATGCAGAATACAGAGCCACTCTTCAATCATCACAGCATACTGTGGAGAAGACAAGCAGCTCTCAAGCCTTTAAGGATTGTGCAGGTTCCTTGGAAAATGTCAGAGATGCTGAAAGAGCCTGTACAGCTACCATAAAACCTGAACATGAACAGTGCTGCACTTACCAAGCTTACCTAGCTGAAAACTTTCTTACTGTTAATACAAAACTAATAGAAGTTAATTTTGTACTGAGGCAAAACTCCCAAACAGCTTGTTAAGAATAGGTGGAAATGGGGAATAGTTATAAAAACAGAAAAAGAACCTGGGACAGGTAATTGGTCATAACTCACAGGAGTGCCCGCTCCACTCTATGCGTATGGCAGGCTGTGAAATCTCTGCAGGTGAAAAAACAGCTGCAGCCACCCGCAAGACTGCAGATGTTGGTGAGAAATTCAATTTGTACACACCACTCACTAGAGCGAGAGGTGACATTCTGGACCAGAAACAGAAGCCTCCATCACAGCATGTAGAGTACTGGGGCTACTCCATGAATATCTGCAGCATTTCCATAAAAGACTGTAAAGCTTCAGTTAGTTTTCAGAGATGCTAAACCAGGCAGAGTTGACAGTGATGACAGCAAAAGGATACTGCAAACCTTCCCAGCTGTGACACAGAAATTATAATGGCAAAATATTTACTAAACAAAATCCTGACTTTCTGCCAGGACCAATATTTACAGTAATTATTAACAAATCTGGGCCATGGAATATAATAAGGAAACTTCTAGAATTGCTCTATCTGTTAAGAAAAAAAAGAGGGGAAAAAGGAACTTAATTTTCTTTTGCATAGTGTCAATTTTTTATTATTAGAGACAACTTCAGAGTACTTAGGAACACCTCAGAGAATAATGAAATTGACAATTACAAATGATTTTTTCTGAAAAATGTTCCATTAATGATGACATATGTGGGCTCATATGTTTCTCTCACTGTTCTTTGATGCATAACAAAGCTCAGAAATGTTTTCACAGCTAAGCAAAGGAGAATCTTGCTTAATTTGCTTTAGAACTCCAACTTGTCTTTAATAGAAGTGCTACAATGCTTCAGGACTCAGTGAA
Source organism: Galbula dea (assembly GCA_013399015.1). Taxonomy (NCBI): domain Eukaryota; kingdom Metazoa; phylum Chordata; class Aves; order Piciformes; family Galbulidae; genus Galbula; species Galbula dea. Next base: position 935,846 of record VWZX01019989.1, read on the forward strand.
ACAGTCATACCATACCACCTAAGAAGCTGAACAGAGAACAGCTGGAAAAGGAAGATAAATTCAGGGAGATCACTGAAATCCAATATTGGTACGACTTTGTTAACCTTCTGCCCTTAATGATGAAAAAAATAACCCAAAACAGGTGCTCCACCCAACCACTTCAGTCTCTTCCATCCCCAACTGAGATATGAAAGTTTACAGAAAACATATTTTCCCCAAATAAAATAACACTTAAGCTTTAGATATATAAAGATACATAGAAATAAAATGAAATATAAATATATACATATGTAAAGTTACAATGCTGCTTTCTTTTTGTTCCCCTAAACCTATCAAAACCTTTGAGCCTTTCCCATGAGCTATCAAAAACCACAAATTAAACTAAACCAAGAACTCTCTTTCAAATCTCTGCATGCAATACTGCCAAGGGCTCTCCAGCCAAACAGATTCCCACTCTGGGAAGACTCACTCCATTTGAGTATCTCTGCTAGAGACCTTCATTGTGCATTATTTTGTCTTATTTTGTTTTGCTTAATTCTGCTGCAGATCCTGAGATGAAGGTTTGCAAAATGGACTAGTCATTTTGAATTCAAGTTCAGACTACTTAAGCCTGCCCAAGCATCAGAAATAGCTGACCCTCAGAAAAAGAATTCAGGACTTTTGAAAGCGTTTCAAGTTGGATACCCCAAATCACTAGTCATCACTGAAAACCTTGGCCTTCATTACCTTTCCTCTAAATACGAGAGCATTAAACACGAGGCCACCGGGTTAGCTCAAAGAGTGACAGAGGAGGCCAGGATTCAAACCATCGCTCTCATGTGGTAGACCACAGCACTAGCTACACGACAAGCAGGCATGCCTGGATAAGCAGAGATCAATTAGGGGTCACTTGCAGACTTATGCAAAACATGAATGGTTTGATCCCCATGGTTTGATTTAGATGAAGGCTGCTGCCAGGTTGGGCCATATTTACTGCCCGAAACTCTGAAACTCTAAAGAAAGTGAATTCTCTCCAGCCCAACAGAAACAGGAGCGCTCCCTCTCCTTCACTTCTCCCTCCCTCCAGCTCCTCTGAAGCTGAGGGGCACATCATTTGATGCCCAAACAAACTGGGATGAAAGCCAGCTCAGGGAAGCCTAGCTCTGAACAAAGCAAAAGGAGGAAAGTGCCTTCACAGGGAAGCACCTACCAGCTCCACTGCTGGGGTCCCAATAAGGGGCTGAAAGAGGCACCATCCCTTTAGATGTCGCCAAGGAGCTCCTACACATGCCTGGTCTCTGTTCGGAACCAAAAGGAAAACAGCTGTGGGCTGTAGAGGTACAAGAGGAGATTTCCTGAAGCCCACTGTGGAGTAAATACTAAGAGCAACCGCGGATAAGAGAACAAGGGACCCTCTAGTCCTGAGGGCTGTGTAGCCAGACTTAAAAATAAAACCTTCAAGTGGGGAGGACTGGCTTGCCTGTGACCTCGAAAGAGTCAGTATCCACAGGAGAGAGGGAGCAAACAGCAAACCACCAGCCCAAGGCAGCCAGGAAACGCTGCTGCAGGAGCCAGACCCACAGCTTAGCCACAAGGGAACAGGTCAGCTTAGGATGGATGAAGCCGGCTGGGGAGTTAAATTTAGACAGGTAAACATACCGAGGGGAAGAGATGAGGTTCACACAGCCCTCACCATCTGCTGCTGCGAAGCTCTGGGGATGACACCCCCAAAAAAGCTTCTGGCCACAGGCTGGGACAACTCAGAATAGGGCTGTTGGGTGCAAGTAGCTGGGAGAGCACCAATTGTATGGATTGTTTTTTCTCCATCATTTTCTCCAAGCACCTCTCTGTCAGGCAGCATCACCGGAAGCACGAAAGCTGTTGAGAGAAGTGTGCAGGACACTGCAGCTACAGAAGAGCCACAGTCCCAGGTACACACAGTACACAGGGACCATGCAAAGGAAAGGTCAGTGTAGCCATTTGAGTGTCAGAATGCTGCTGAGCTCAATTTCTGAGAGAAAAAGGAGTAAAAGAAGAGGCTTGGTGATTGCTTGTGACAATGCCAGAACAAGGAGTTAAAGCCTTGCAGACTTAGCCAAACTGTAGCTTGAGTCGCCCAGACCCCAAGGACTGGAGGGGACACACAGCACTCCTTTCCCAATGCTGTCTGCAGCCCTGCTGCAACCCATCAAACTCCACTGCTTGTTTCACAGATCCCTAGGACAACTGAAGGATCCACACACCCAGACAGCCTGCCATCTAAAGCGGGCTCCCCTTGCAAAGTGCTTTCACAGAGAACGGCTGGGCAATTACAAGGTACACGAGAGCATCCCTACTTTGTGGAAACAGCTGTGCTGAAAAGCAACAATCTGCTTTCAGTGACCCCATTGCTCTGACTCATGCAGAGCAGAGGAAGACTTGTGTAAGCTTTATCAAAGGCTAAGCCAAAGCTTGAAAGGGGGTGGCAGATCAGAGGGTCTGGTCTCGTCCATAATTCTGTCCATACAGCCTCAGCCAGTTATCTCTGCAGTGAGCCCAAGAACTCGTGCTCCGGTAAAGCATCTTTTCCAAAAAGACATTCAGTCTTTATTTGAAGATTTTAAGAGCTAGTGAAGCAAACGTTGCCTTTGGTCGTTTGTTTCAATGGTTAAATCACCTTGCTGTTAAAAATCTTGCCTGTTTCTAATGTGAATGCACAGAGCTTAAACACCCAGCCACATGCTTTAAGTTCTTGAATTAGAAAGCTGTCCAAGTACTACTACTACAGTGGTACCTCAGTACCACTAAAAGCACTCACTTATCACACCATGCTATCTCTTGATTTTCTTTCTGAAATGCTACATAGGTCCCCATTCCTTAAATCTCCCATTAGAACAGGATTTTTGTCAGAAAATTCTCATGCCTATTCTCTGTGCTGCTTCAATATTAATGAAGTTTTTCCAGCAAGCAAACATCTTTTTCTCTGAAAAAAATCAAATTAAATCACAGACTGTCCTGTCATACACAACAACATGCCTTGGCTATCTGCATACTGATTTTAAAAATACTATGTAAAAGTCTCTCTGAAACACTTATTGTGTGTGTGTGTCCACTTAACTTGGAAATGATGAAATGGTTTTCACTTGAACTTTGATCAGCCATTAGAGAAAAGATCTTATGAATAGAAACAATTTATATTCATTTAAATAAGCCGTCATGCAGTTTTCAGAAGAGAACTGTTTTTCCTGCACGCCTTGAAACCCAAACTCAACGACTTCAGGACAAAAGACTGAAGATCTGAGGCAGGCCAGAAACACAGAGGCCTACTGGGCTAGAGAAAGGAAAAAATACCATTAAAGGTGACTGCACTGATTTATTAGGTTTTTTTAAAACAAATCACAATATTTGATCTCTTCCTTGAAGTCCAAGCTCCTTATAGACTTCACTATATAAGAAAGTAAATTTTTCTTTAAAAAAGGTTGTTTCTGGTCTTTGCAGAGTAAGTCTGGAACATACAATGGGGACATACCTTACTACCTGAGAAAAGCAGGAACCCCCAACTTTTTAGGCCCAGCTGTTTCAAAGGTTTCATTTTTTTTTCAATTGATGTAATGATTTCTGGCAAACTGGGAGGGAAGGGGCTAAGAGAGAGAAGACTTTTCAATGTTGGGAGCCTGCAGCCATGATTTCACCTTCAGCTTTCCCTAAATATAGGTTAGTCACACATGAAAGAACATTCTTGCACATGCACTAGAGGGAAAGGACACAGGGGCTGCTTACAGCTACTGAGAGGAAAGGTGTGCTGGAAGCACAGAAGGAGCTAGGGAGGAACTCCTTCCCAAAAGGGAGGAATCTCTCATGGACAATATATTCATCAATGACTTCGATGAAGGAATAGAGCGTACCCTCAGCAAGTTTGCTGATGACACAAAACTGCAAGGAGGGCCTGACATACCTGAAGGCTGTGCTGCCATCCAGGATGACCTGGACAGGTTAAAGAGTTGGGCAGAGAAAAACCTTATGGAATTCAACAAGGGCAAGTGTAGGGTAACGCACCTGGGGAGGAGTAACCCCATGGACCAGTACAGGTTAGGGACTGATCCACTGGAAAGCAGCTCTGTGGAAAAAGACCTGGCAGTCCCAATGAACAACAGGATGACCACCATAATATTCTGTGATTCTGTGATCCAGCAATGTGCCCTTGTGGCCAAGAAAGCCAATGGCATCCTGGGGTGCATCAACAATAGTGCAGCTAGCAGGTCAAGGGAGGTTCTCCTCCCCCTCTACTCTGCCCTAGTGAAGCCTCATCTAGAGTACTGTGTCCAGTTCTGGTCTCCCCTGTTCAAGAAGGGCAGGCCACTTCTGGAGAGGGTACAGAAAAGGGCTACAAAAATGATTAGGGGACTAGAACATCTCTCCTATGGGGAAAGGCTGAGAGAGCTGGGTCTGCTTAGCCTAGAAAAGAGAAGACTGAGGGGGAATCTTAACAATGCTTATAAATACCTAATGGATGGGTGTCAGGAGGATGGGGTCAGTCTTTTTTCAGTGGTACCCAGTGACAGGACAAGAGGTAATGGGCACAAACTTGAATACTGGAAGTTCCATCTAAACATGAGGAGGAACTTCTTTACTTTGAGAGTGGTGGAGCACTGGAACAAGCTGCCTAGAGAGGTGGTGGAATCTCCATCTCTGGAGAGACTCAAAACCTGCCTGGATGCCATCTTGTGCAACCTGCTCTAGACGAATCTGCTCTGACAGGAGAGTTCGACTAGATGATCTCCAGAGGTGCCTTCCAACTCTTAACATTCTGTGATTTTGTGACACTCTGTGACACAGAAATGTGACCAAGTGATAGAGCCCGGGAGCACAGGAAACCTATAGCTGGAATGGGGCCAGATCACCTCCCCAGCTCTAACTCCTACCCTGCACTGGCAGTTCAACCTTGTGCTTCCCTCTTCACACACTTGGCTACCTTCTTTAAAGAAGGAGGAAAAAAATCCAGGCACTTGGGCTAGCTTCACTGCCACATGTGAGAACTCATCCCATATGCTGGATGCTTGGGGTAAAAAAATTCCACCTGAATTCCTGTAGCCTAACCTGTGCCTTGGATAAACCTAGGTGTCCAAGCATGGGATACTGGTTTAAGAGGAGTCTGTCTCTCTTGACAACTTTGAGAAAGCCCACTTCCTTCTCTTTTGGGAAGAAGCGCACATTCCCAACTTGGTTCTGCACTTACAGCAGTATCTGTGCACATGACAGAAGACAGCTCGTTTGTGTCAATGCCCAGTAGCAAATGAAGAAAGAAGAGAGAGAGGGGCTAGGACAGGCTTAAGTCTGAGTGTTGGTGCCCCTCTGCAAACCTACAGGGGAACATGGGGGAGATGTAAGGGGTAAGCATGTCCCAAGCAGGCTCTGAAGGGACAGATGGACAGAGATGAGTGTAAAGGAAGGAGATATACCTTATATGCCTATTATACACATGTGCCTGAGGCTGGGTGGACACGGAAGCCCAAATAAAGGGCAAGAGGAAGGAGCAGATGAGGAGGCACCAGTGCAAAAGAAAGATGGAGTGTGCAAGTGAAGTGTGATAGAGCAGACTATATTTGAAACATGCACGTGCACATGAGGAACACGACGTGCATGCTTCCGAGGTTTTGGCTATGAAGAAAATGAAGCAAGAACATCAATGTTAGTACATCTGTAAAAACAGCTCTGTCACAAAAAAAAACCACCCCAAAGATGAACAGGTGAGTACATAGGTACATGCAGTAGAGCCAGGGGGATGATTATCACATGCTGGAGTGCAGACTGGAAAGCATTAAGAGAAGTATAAACTGGATAGAGACACACACAGACACACTCATCTGGTGGCAGAGTGAAAGTACAAAAAACATAGGGCAACAAAGTGCGTCACAGCACACAAAAATGTATTTGGGGAAGTTATTCTAGCATACTGCTAAGAGAAGTGTTGCACCATAATTCCCAGAAGAAAACCCCAGTTTCATAAAACAGCGTGTTTGTTATGGACATAACTGGGATGCTCGCGCCCTGGTACTGTGAGACCAGGCTCACCGGTGCTGCTCATCTGCATTTCCAGGTGTACAAGCACCTTCTCCCACACCACATGCCCATGGCACGCGCTGGGACACTACGTGCACGTGGGTAAGGACAGCATGGGTTGGGGGCTTGGGTACTCTCAGAAAAGCCACCGTGATCGTGTTGAGGGAAAGGGCTCTCATCCAACAGCAACATCCCTCTGCTCGGAGTAACCTCCATGTTACCGGAGTAACATCTGTTTTGCCAAACCCATGTCTGTCATGCCCGAGGAACATCTGTTTTACCCGCACAAGGTCTGCCACCCTAGAGGAGCATCCCTTATACCCCAGTAACGTCCCTCCTATCAGAGCATGGCCCCTCACACCTCAGCAGCGTCTCTCCTTCCAGAACAGGTCTCTCACACTGAAGTACCACAACCAAGGCCACCCCGGGGCCATCCTGCAACCGACCCTATCCCCGTTCTTCCCCTATGCTGCTTTGTGTCGGGGAAGGCTCACCCCGGGTATGCTGCCCGGCGGCGGCCCCGGCCCCCGACAGCCACTTCCCCAGCCGCGGCCCCCCGCTAACCCTGCCCTGCCTCGACCGCCGGCCGTAACGGGCCGGGGGCACCCCGGGGAGCGCTGCCGGGGATCAGAGGCGAGCGGCAGCCGTGTCTCCCGCGCTGGGAGAAAGCAGCAAACCCTCGGCGCCATCCGCACCGCCTCCTGCTCCTTCGGGGGCCGACCGGGGAGGCGTACGGCAGCGGGACGGGACGGGCCCGGGGAGCCGCGCCGCCTGGCACGGCGAAACACCTCCCGCCCCCCTGCCTCCTCCCTCCGCCGCCGCCGCCACCCTCTCCGCCGCTGCGGGCCGGGGCCACCTCCTACCTGCATCTCCCGGGCGGCGGCGGCAGGTGAGAGGCGTCCGCGGCGGGCACGGGGCTCCGCGCCCCACTCCGCGGCGCCGCGGCGGCCAGAGACCGCGAGGGGACGCACCTGCCCCGGGGGCCGCGGCCCCGTCGCNGGCTCGCGCGAGGGGGGAGCCGCCTCCGGGATGGGGCGGGCGTGGAGCTGGTCCGGGGGCAAGGTGCTGTCGGTGGGCGGAGGGGGCCATGCCGGTGGGTGGGGGAGGGCAACGGGGGAGAAACATCGCGGCCCTGTGCGGTAGAGGGAATGGGTCTGGCTTCCCTTCTCCGGCCTCTGCAGCCCTCCGGTTCCCGCCGCCCCACTCCCCATCTCTACCCCGTGCCCGGCGGCACAGCCGTCACGGGGGCTCTCAGTCACTGCCAGGACCCACCGTCTGTGAGTGCCCAGGTTGGCACTGCCCTGTGCAGCAGGCAGCACGGTGCCGTACATTTCCCGCTGCGAGTTCTCACACGCACCTTGCCCGTGTGGCCACTGGCCCGGGGACCAACGTGCTGGAAGCCAAAGCTCCAGAGTGGGTGGTGGGGTTTCTGGCTCCGGCCAAAGGAGAGAGGGTTTGACCTGGTCACCTGCTGCTTCATCCGAGAGGGGATTTCTTGTCATCTGTATCCCATTGTGGGCAGGAGGGGTTGCAGAGAAGGTGCGAATGAGGCAAAGCCTGGTTCGTTAAAAAAGCTGGCAAAGTTTGGCAGGAGAGGCAGCGCAGAGTTTGCACGAAGCTCTTGATGGGGCTGGCTCTCAACAGGGACATCTACCCTTTGCCCAGCACCAGGATCACACCAGGCTCTCCCCCACCTCTCTCACATAAAACTTAACAGATTCACGGCCAGATCCTGTTCTCACTTTTCCTGGCAGAAGTAGGGAGTAGCTGCACAGGCATTAGCAGGATCACGGCAAATTTATACCGGTGTAACTGAGAGCAGTGCTTAGCCCTGGGGATCGTTGGGCACCTCAGCGCATGAAGGCAGGATTTACATGCTTGGCCTCTGAGCTTGGTGGCAGCTCTGCAGCAGCCAGCGAAGCCAGGATTTACACTCACTGTGTTGGGATCCCCATCTCCAGGCCCCACAGTATCAGGCATCCAAAGTCTCTGCACAGCAGGAGCTGTAGAGCCTTGTGCGCAGTGCAAGGAGTGCCTCGCTGCTCCTGTGCCTGCACAGCTGCACACAGATGAGCATCCAAAGGGAGTTACACCGAGGAGGCATTTGGCCCCCAGGAATTACTCAAATTTGTACCACGTTAGGACTTAGTGCATTTTAAGGCAGACACTCCCCCTACAGGAGCACCTTCTTTCAAAGAGCCCTGAGCATCCATGCAGGTTCAGAGGGGACATACATGAGCGCTTTTAGGGGAGCCAGTAAATATTTGAATACAGGCTACCAGGTAATTGAAGGCTCCAAGTGTCTTGATTTATGAGCAACCGTTCCAGTGTTTCCCATCACTGTGGTCATTAATGATACTTTATTTTAATGGGAATAGGAGATAGAGGAGGTACAGCTTCAGGTAAAGAGTAACCCAGTGTTTGTGGCAGAAATAAGGAGCCATTGTCCTCAGCACTATGTAACTAGAAGGATAATAGCTGGTACGGCAAATACCAACTAATTAGAGGGCAAAGGCAGTCTTGAAATTGCAGCTGGCTGCAGGAAATTTTAGGTGCCAGCTTTTTCACTCTGAGGTAGAGCTGATTTACCATATGGGCTCTGCTGTTCCTTGCTTGTCTGTTGAACTTCTAACTTGCATGTGAAGGCTGTGGAGGGCAGGGTGCTCCTTTGAGGACCTGGCAAACAGCAGGGGCCCCTCTTGGGGACCTGGAGGTGTGAAGAGGAGCGTCACAGAACTGAGATTTGGTAACAAATTGCTTGGCCTGTTGAATAACAACACTTTCCCACTTGTGGTGCTACAAGAGACAGCTGGCCACAACGAGTCAGCGGGCCAGGGATTCTCATCAGTCCTCATGGGAATTCTCCTCGGGTTAGGTACGGCTTCACTCCCTGAGATGGCATTTTACATCAGGGTTAGAGGTGGCAGAAGAAGGCAGAACCACTGCAGGACCAACAGCAGAGGCAGATGGGCAGGACTGGATACACACGCTCCTTAAAACCTCCAGCTGTGAACTGTGTCGTTATTCAAAAAAGGTCCCAACTTATTAAAAGACCATGCTGGAAGGACTTCCTGCAACTTTAATCCTTCCCTGCTGTCTCCACTCCTGTTTTGGTGGGACAAGAAAAGCTGTTGGGAGGCATGTAGTCCTGTGCCAGTCCTGTGGTGGTGCTGAGTGCTAGGAAGGGCAGGAGGGAGAGCTAGTGGTGCATACATCAAAAGTTGTGTGGGAATGGGCCCCTGGCTGGCTGCTTGAAGGGCTGGAGAAAGACAAGACTGGTAGCCTCAGTCAGCAGTAAGCAGAAACACGGCCTAGTTGGGAGACTGTTTCACAAAGGGGAAGATTCAGCACTCCTACCATTGCTGAGGGAAAAACTGTAAAATGAGTCGGCCATGATGCTTGTGTGGATGGGTGAGGACAGGAGATCATCTGTTGCTTTACATCACTTTGTCCCCTCTGCTGAAATGCCTTTGATGTTTTTTTTCCTGGAAGGAGAAAAGATGGTTACTTTCTTTTCCTCTAGTTTAACTTGCATGTTTGCTTTATCCTCCACCAAAATACCACCCTATGAACATCATGACATAGTTTTTTGTCCACCAAAGCTATTTCTCCATTTACAGAGGAGGACAAACAAGGAAAGGGCACTTGTACCTGGGCAGAGGTGAGCCTCACTATATACTAGGGACACCAGCTTCCAGTAGGAGGGGCTCCTGTCTAGTCTCAGCTGCCAAAGATGTCCAGATGTCCTTTAGATGTCCTGATATGATTAAGTCTCACTGATTAAAAATGAGAAGTGTCCACAATTGGATCTGGGCAGGGTGTAGACTTTACTCCGTGACCAGAGTCTTGGATGTAACTAATACTGATGGGAGACACTGTCACAGTGCACCCAGGAAAGATGTTGCATCTAAGCTCTTGCAAAGAGTAGCTTAACCCAGGCAGCCCCAAACACCACAAGCCATTTTACATCTCTTCATGTCACTGAAACATTCCTATAACTTTGGTTACCCTCACGCTCCTCCTTCTCTTCTACTATAGTAGTAGATGTCATGTGTCTCACCTGGCTGGCCTCTGCTGCTGGTGAGAAGAGGGTGGGGAAGTGCTCTAACTGTTGAGTTGTGGAAATAGCTCACTTGGCACAGGAGAGTAGCAATTTAAAATATATGAGGAACTCAAGTCCCTCTCAGTTCAAGGCATGACCCTGCACAATATATTCAGACCTTACCACTAGAAAGTCAGCCCTGTGGCTCCAACATTTGTTAATGTAGATGTAGGTCCAGTCTTGCATTTCTGTGGTATCCATAAGCTCTGTTTTCCTGTGAAGTTTCTCCCATCCCTGTTGCATCTGCACAATAAGGTTCCTTCTAGTCAGATGGTCCATGTCCTCTCTGCATGCAGGGGAGAGCTAAGGCTGAGATGATGACTATTCTGTGATAGCTTTTGAGAAGTACTCACTATGCTTCTTTCATTGAGAGGTACCTTTTTGTGTCCTTTAACTACCACTCACCCCACACTCCTACGGTGGGATTCATAGCAGTAGTAGGAGTAAGTCAGAGAGAGTGAATTTCTTGTGAGGAACTGAACATGTTTCCAGCAGTGAGATTTTTATGAGCCAAGGTGGAATTCATAGCATAAAAATCTGGAAATGGAAAAAAAAAGAAAAATTTTGAGCTCCTTCCAAAGGAGGGCTCATTCCAGATGAGTTACCTGATCTGACCTGCCTCACAGGTGTGAAAACCTTCATTGACCCACCCCCATGTTCTCTGCCTGCCCCTACAAACACTGAAGAAAACCACCACCTTATTCCCAGCTTCTGCCCTCATGGGAAGCAGCCAGTTTCCTTGAGGCATAAAACTCATGACCTGAGAATTTGTGGCACTCCACAAAAGGAAGTATAGGCTAAACTTCTGAAACATTTTATAATGTTGACGTGTTTTGAGCAGTGGAATTGTCTCTCCAGGGACACGTGGGTGCTCCTCTCCTCAAGTCAGGGAGACAGTATGGGACAACGCACAAGGAGACATATTGTTGGGAACCTTACTGCCCCCATCCCCAGGAGAGACAATGAAGGGGGAGAGAGGAAATAAATTAGATGACTTGAATCATTTCCAGCTCTAATTGCTACGATCTTGCAGTAGTTTTCTCAGCCCCAAGTATAACATTAACCATCGAAGCATGATTTCACCCATGGTCAATTAAGCCAGGATTCATCTAGCCTGACATCACCAAGTAAAATCCATCCTGGACTTGGGGACCCTGCTGAGAAGAGACAGGAGCCAGACAGTGGCTCCATGGGATGGACACAAGCTGCTCCTTTTGGAGGTGGATGTCTCCAAGCATGCTCTCCTGCACAGGGCATAAAGAGCAATGCAGCAACTGTATGCGTATTTGCCTTTTCTCACCTCAGTGATGCACTAGTAGGGTCCCTGGAAGTGATCCCCCCACCTGAATGGTGCTGCTGTCTGAGGGGCTGCTCCAGAGGTCAGATGGAGACGGCCTGCTATGCTGGCTGATGCATGCCACCCTGTCAGATGGCAGGCTACCTCTTCACATCCAGTGGCTACAAATGTTTTCTTCTGTCCTGTTTGCCCCTGCGCTCCTGGTCTTCCAAAGTTCAGTTCTGGGAAGTCCAACAGGTGACCACAAGGGATTCAGCATCTGGAGTTGCATTTCTGAACATCAAGCTCCACAGGGTGGAAGGCATATGAGGATATGGCTCTTCTATGGCAGGTCTCCTACAGCTGCAGTACTCCTTTTTTTCTCTTCCTCCTCAGTCCTCAACAGAGGGGTGACCAGAGCCATTGTGAATACCAAAAAATCAAATAATGAGACACCCTTGTGAAGACACAAGGATTTAAAGGACACAGCAGTAACCAGACAGACCTGATGGCTGCTGTAGAGTGAAGTCCTGACTTGCCTGGCTCCACGTAACTCAGTAGCAAGGCTGGGGAGAGCACACAGAGTTCATACCTCCTCGTTTAGCACTTTAATCATTAGACAGGCGCTCTTGACAACAGGCTCTGTGGGCTGAGTGAGTTAAACTGTAACTGCCCCCCTCGGTGGCCCCCAGCGAGGAGCCCCAGCTTGCATGACCAGTGCTGGACCAGCCTCCCACTGGAGTCCCACCAGCTCTCTCTGCTGGCTTAGGCAGAGACACAGGTCTGGCCTCAACTGCAGGCTGGTGTAAGGGTAGGAGTCCCTCATCTCCTTGATGGCCATGGGGACAGACCAGGACCCTGTTAGGTTTTGTCCCATGGACATCTCAGGAGAGCTTCCCCATCCATTCCTCCCATGGACAGATAAGCATCACCTGGCCCCATGGTGCTCCTAGGTGAGGAGGACAGGAGATGAACTGGGGCACCAAACCCTGTGCCCTGCCGCTGACATCCCAGGGCTCCATGGTTCAGGGAGACACAGGACCACAGCCATAGCCAGACAGTGAGGTAATCTGCCCCCATCTCCCCTCCTCTCAGACCAAGTCTACTTGGCCTTCTCTACTTGGCTTAAACCCTGAGGTGGAGAGTTGTACATCCTTTCCAAAATTTTTATCAGCATGAATTATGACAACTCTGGATATTCTTATTGTCTATTCGAATGGCCAATCCTATTCTAAAGTCTTACTTAATTCTTGGCTTCATCTGCTTCCTGTGGTAATAAGCTCCACAGAGTAATTAGACATGGTCTATGATAGCAGCCATGTGATAGGCTTCACTAGCAGCAGCAGCACATGGATGTCTCTGTGCATGTATGTGTGCAGGCCAGGCTGCATGGTGAGGTGACAGCACACCACTGACTGATTACAGACAGGGCAAGCATCACCTTCTGAGGACAGGAACGGAGCCAGGCTGGGGCATGGGGGGACTGAGTCCACAGTGCTGAGGATGGTGACGCCAGGTGCCATAACATAGGGCTACCCTCAACACCTGACTACAAAGGAACAACGAAAACCAAATTCCTGCCCTGCGCAGTCAGAAGGAAGCAGTCACCCCACCAAATCCCTCCTTCCAGATGACTGGAGTAATGTTGAAGTCCCACAAATCTAGCAAGAAGATGACCCTGAACAGCTAGGCATCCATGGGTGGCTTTGAGGAAAAGGCATGCAAGGCTCTAGGTGGGAACTGTCATAGACAGATGAGCTTCAGCATCTCCTCCTGCAGTCTGTGGCTGTTCAGGGTGTGCAGCCAGGGTGGGAGGGGATGCATGTCCCTCAGTGCTGTGCTGCTTCTTACTGCAACAAAGCCTCTTTTCCAGGGTGCCACCAGGGAATCCTGGACAATGCTAGGCCTTTACCTTGCTCCACTATGTGTAATCCCTTATTTCTTCCTCCTTTCCTCCCTTCACCTTTTTATCTTTCTTCCCTCTCCCAAAACCCTTTTTTCTTCCTTCTTTCCTCCCTTCACCTTTTTATCTTTCTTCCCTCTCCCAAACCCTTCTTTCTTCCTCCTTTCCTCCCTTCACCTTTTTCTTTATCTTTCTTCCCACTCCCAAACCCTTCTTTGTGATCATGTCCCTTTATAATTTCTTTCTTCAGTTGCTCAAACGTTCTTCTATAATTTCTTTCTTCAAAAGTAAGACAGACCTCTGGATGGATCTGGCACTCATTCTCCTCCTAATCACTGTGGTTAACACTGCTGAATAACTTCAGCTAAAGGAGGAAACAAACAACTCACAGGTTACATCTGGCTTTCACATGCACCTTGCAGACGGGTGGGCTCATGCAGATTGGGAGAGGCAGAGGATGTGCTAGAAGGGTTGAGTCCCCTCTTACCTGCCTGGCTACGCAGGCATCCACCTGCTGTGGGTGGGCATGGGGAGCAGAGTCCCCCACATCGCAAACCCAACATGAGAGCTGTTCCCTGGGCCTGCTCAGTGCCTCTGCGTCACAGCTGCCTTGGGCACTCCCTGCTGTGCGGCCAGCCCAACGCCCTGTTCGGGCGGCCCCGGCGACATGCAGGTGACGCAGCTGGCTTCTCGGGCGGTGGCCTGGCAGGCAGCAAGGGAAGGGTATGAAATGTGATGAGACGCTGAGCCAGGAGGGTGCGACCAGTGCCACCCTGCCACCAGGGAATTGGGACAGCGGGCAAAAGGCTGAACAGTGTCGGGAGACTCACCATGCAGAATGAAGAGGGTGGGCCAGCGCTGCTGGGACTGCAGGGCTGCAGAGAGAGGCTTAGGGTAGTGCACAGGGAGGGACAATACATACAATATCATGTACATCTGCCAGGCACGTGATTGCTGGTGCTGCTGCCTGGAGGCAAATGCTGCCCTGGGATGGAGCTCACACAGCCTGGGACAGTTACTATTTACAGCTAGTCAAACCACAGCACATTTCCTGCTTTTATTTCTGGGTCCCACAAAACCCAGGGATGAACTGAGGAGCACAACTAAGGCTTAGAATGGGTTCTGCAGCTCCTGGCTGTGCCACTCACTAGTCATTCTGCAAACCAACCCGATGACAATAAAGCCTTTGCATGAAAACCATCGTCTTTCATAGGTTCCGTGTCCTTTGATGACAAGTGCCTTCCCTTAATAGTCTCACCTTCACAGTGCAAGCTAAAGGGAACATAACTGCAGTCCTTAGAGCCTTCTAAATAAATATATATAGCACAGGTAATACACAGGCATACACAAACATTACCATTAAGCATAAAAAGTAGGCAGAGAAGGAAAGTATAACAACTGAAGCACCAGTACATTCACAAGATAAGGAGGAAAGAAACCACATGGAAGTAGACAATTTTCTTCCAAGGCTCTTGGATGTTGTGTTGAATGTGGCCTTGGTGCTCAGCCACCAGACAAAGGGATACACATGAATACTGAAGGTCCCATGGTGCAAACAGCCCTTGGCACATTTTGAAGGTTTGTTCATGAAAAAAAGAATGCCTGTGTGTATTTACTCATGCAAGAAACTAAAGACTTATAAACAAATGAGTTCTAGTTCAGATTGCTGTTACATAGTCTTGCAAAGGCAAAATTAAAGATGCAGAGTTCCCCCCCCATATAATTTAAGTCTAATTGTATATGTGTTCTGTATTTTCTGTGGACAACATCCTTAAATCATGACCCTGAAATTTCAGCCCAAGATACTGATTTTCCAGAATGCACAGAGCACCTGATGGCTATCACCACCTGTGGCATCTGAAAGTGAGCAAAATCACTAAATGCCTCAATGAATCCTGGGACTGTAATTACACACACCTGCACAAAAAAGAGAAAAACTCCCCCAAATCCCCAAACAAACAAAAAAACCACCCACAAAATCTGAAGACACCATGATTCATGCCCCAAAAACATATCTGATCACATGGATAAGGTCTTATTTTTCACTCAGGGAGGCATTTTTCTGATGGATTTCATTCTTCTTTCTGAGCCTTCAGTGCTCAGTGTAGCTACATTTTTCTTGATTTTCCTCCAGCAATGGGAGCTGGAGCTGTAGTTTTGGTATTTGGGGTTTTTGTTTTGTTTTTTTCATTTTGTAAATGTAGATGGGGATCTTCTTTCCATTGCAGGGCTTCAAGGGCTGTGTTTGGAAGAACCAAATGTCATAGAAGATTGTAACATTTTGCTCAATGTCCTTCAAGATACGGCTTGTACGTAATCCCTTTTTATAACAGCGTGAACAACATTGTGCGCAGAGATCTATGGAGAGTGAACGAGCTTTTGTGTGGTGCCGATCTGCCTCTCTTGATCCTTAATGAGTATATAAAATGAAGCTTTAGGATGACTGCATCATTCACTGTCCATTAGTTTATAGGAACATTCCCAAGCACATGACAGCTAAACCTCTAAGCATCAGCAGTACTTTTAGAGGCCTGAACTGTAGCTGGTATAAGCTGACAGAGCTCTACTGAAGGCAAGGAGGAAGCTGGCCTTCAACATCACCTTTGATTGATTTCCTCTCTATCTTTTCTTACGTTTCCTTGTCGAGAATCTGAGTAGTTAATGGTGTCAGTACAACAGTGAGGATGTGCTTTGAGACAGCAGGATGACAGTGATCCAGTCAGGCTTGGCACCAGGTTGGTCACGAAGCTATGGCACTGACTTCTCATGTCCCACAGAGGCTCCCAAACAATCCATGACACCCTCGCTGCACAGTGCCAGGCTGCAACACACCCTGCAGGGACACAACCCAAAGGCCTCCATCACGTCTGAACTTGCCAAGATACCATCGTTAGATTGCACACGTTACCGATGAGCATAAGCGATAGTGTTCTGCTGAATAAGGTCTCTTACCAGAAAAACAAAAACAGGGAAAGTTGAAGTCATCATCTCTAACCCCTGTTGCTACTCAGCTGTAAGCAAACACAGAGGAAAGCTCTGGGTCAGCATTAGGCTGGATGGCTTTGTATGGATCCAAGACTGGTTTCCCAATGAAGTCATGCTCCAGTTTGTCACTGGAAGCCTCTGGGTCATCCATGGTGTTATTTGTATGCAGCTGTATAGATAGCTTTGATCTGCTCTTCTGACAGAAGAACATAATTGTGTTACCACTCTTGTTTTCAGGAGTAACCACTTCATCAACAAATGGAACACATTAAAGCCTCCAGTCATAAGGGCGAAGATCATACTTTCACTATCACCTTGCAGCCATTGTGTCTGACTGTGGCTACTGGGGGGAGATCTACAGACTCATGTTGTGTTAGGTGCACTACATCCCCAATATCCACCACTTCCCAAGTGCTCATCCTTGTGGCTTGGTGCAAAGCCAGCAGCTACTGCCTCTCCCCAGCACATTGGGAATGGCCAAACTCCCCTGCAGGTCCATGAGGAACTGGGGGTTACAGAGAGTGAACATTTGAAGACGTTAATAGCTCCCTGCCACTCAGAGGTGGCTGTTAACATGGATTCCCAATTTAAGCTGCAATCTTTTGTTGCATTTTGCTGACAAATCCCAGTTCTGCCATTTCCTTGGTCTTCCTCCAGGCTGTTGTACCCCTCCTACCCTGGGTCTAGCAAGGGATCCATTCTGGATTCAAGGTATCATGTTGCTGCCAAACTAACAGGAGAGGATGCCTCAAAGCACCACTAGGAAGCACAATTCACAGTACGCAATGCCATTGTGGTGACTGAGGATTCTGAATGCTACCCTAAAACCACAAGGAGAATTTCTTGTGTCTGTGGTCAAACAGTGTTTCACATTTCTCATGTCATTGGGGCAGGAAAAATAGGGACCTTACAATATCGTATTCAAAATGGTCACAAAGGAGCTTGCAGAAGCCAGAGCGGATTGAGCAACTTAGTTCCTATCATCTCCTCTTGAAGGACCAGCAGCACTGAGTACTCTGGAGCAGCAGCTCCTGCATTTGTCACACCCATCAGATGACTCTCCAGGCCCATCCAGAGTAACCAGCAAACCTTTAATGCTTAACAGTTTTGAATTTTAAAAACTAAAGATAACAAAAATGGCGATTGCTTTATGAGAGACACAGAAAGTTGACAGTAATGAAAAGTAGGGCACTACTGCCTTAAAGCATTTTGCTAGTTTGTCATCTGAAGAGACAATGCAAGCCATCAAGTTACTACAGCTTAACAAATTGCTGCAAGTTAGCCGAGCTTCAGCAACTGGCAGTACACAGGCTCTTAGCCCAACACATATCTAAGTCAAGTACGTCAGCTGAAACAGCAGCTGCCAGCTACCATCGTCCTCTTCTTCCTTGCCGAGTAGCAGAAAGACCTTGCTATGGTCATATATCATCCTCAGTGGAGATTCTTGCTTTTCAACACAGTCTCCTGTTGTAGGGCCTCCTCTTACACAGAAAATCAAGACACCAGCATGAATTCCCACATATCCTGGTTTGTTCTACATCTTTGGAGCCTGTTAATATCTTTGTTGCCATTTCAGTGGCATTCTGCAAAAAAGTGTTAAAAAAGATAAAAAAGGGTATCCTGTACAAGCATTGTTCTGTTGAATTTGTGTGTAAGAGATTAGTCCCCCAAATAAACTCCTCAGCAGAGTCAAAATTATACTCAAGAAACCACTTGGTACTGCTGTTTCCCTCCACCTCCATCAGATCAGATGAGAAAGCAGCAATGAAGACACTAATTTCTGGTACCACAGAAGCAGAACCAACCTATTTAATTCCCATCTTCTGGGACTGAACATCAGCCTTTAGGAAGCCCAGTGTGTGCTGGATGTGCTCTGTACAGCACAGGCAAAGGCAGCCACCAGCTGCTGTCTTTGGCCAGAACTATATGCTGATCTCCACCCACAGTAGCCTAACACAAAACCTCGTTTCCTAGGAGGAGAAACACCAGTGGTTTTTATAGTCTCTGGTAAAAATCATGGTGTTTTCTGCTTCAGCTGAATGCGTATCCAAGAAGGTTTAACATTTGCTATCAAGCAACAGAGGATAGCTCTCAGATTGTAAGCTGTCTGGGCCAGGTGAAGTGACACTTTTATTGTACTTGCATGTTTGATCTTTGTGGTAAGCAATGCATAAATTGCCTTTCCTACAAACAGCTGAGCTTCCTTGGCTTTGGTGGGTGCCACAGGCCTATGGAGCACCCTGCCTCCACCCGAAAACAACCTTACAGTTACCACTTGAAGTGGGAAAACATACCCGAAGCCAAAATATGCTACTTTACAGCAATGAAGGAAACCATCAAAGTGCTAATAGTTCAGCATGTCCTTAATAGTCACATCCTTTGTTTGCTCAGACTTTAATGACTACCACCACCAAAATACTCATAGTAACTATTAATGCTAACTTAATCAATTAATATAAGAATAGCATGAACTTCTGAATGAATGCAGAAGTCACATGAGGGCTAAAAAATGAGATGCTGAAATCAAACATACCTCCTCCTGCATTTTGCAGTCTTGAAATCCCACATGGGTGTATTTCTCATGTCCTCCAAGTCATTCTTTATCTAACATAGCATCTTGCAGTTCTTACCAACTCCAGTCTACAAATACCTTCAAACACATGCTTCTTCTGTGCTACATCAGTTAGTCTAGCTGTTAGAGTCTTAACTACTTTATACAGGACCTTGTGGGAGATCTTTGCTGTTACCACGAATGACCTGGCTGAGAAAGACCATTTTGTGGACAATAAGGAAGACAGAGGAAGCACATCACTACCTCCATTTTAATGCCAAACCAGATCTCCTTCTAAAGACTTTGACTCCCTAACAAGCCTCAGGCAGTCTTTGCTGCATATGGTGTCTGATCATAGTTAGTGTGTAGCTGTGTGTCTGAAGAAACAGGAGTTTTCTTTGCTAAATGAAGATTTCAATTATCAAGCCCATTAGAAGTACATGGAGGCAATTACAGTTCAAAGTTTCACCTCATGAGGAAGTGCTGACATGCTCATGGAGCAACAGCACAAGCTGCTGTCACTGTGGTGCCAGTCCATGTTCAGTATAGGTGTGAAGGTAGAAGCACAAGTCTGCTCACAGGCAGTGTTGAATTGCAGATGCTTTTAGTAGGAAAAGGTCAGGTACCTCTGTCAGGAGACTGGAGTTGAGCACAGAAAAAACCTGAAGGTTTGGGCAAATGCAGGTGTATGGTAAAAGGGAACTAGATTGCATTTTTATATGTGCAAAAAAACCCCACCCAAAACTGAGCCAAGTATTCAAATAGGTGCTTAATGCACATATGCCTGGAACAACAAGATTTTTCCTGTCAACTTAAACAAAGGAACACATGTACAGATAAAAGAGATTAACTTAAATTCTGCTCTGGATGGGGATGAAGTATATGTATGTTGTGCTAGACCACATCCCCTGCTCCAAGTACTTGTGGGGTGTGGAAATTGACCTCTAGGTCTTCCCAAGCAACAGAATTTGGTTCATTTTAGAGTCACATTACAGCAGATAGGAGTTCTTGAAAGAAAAAGGACTTTGAGGCAATTTGTTCTTTATAGGAGCAGCCCTCCTGATGGCTAAGTGGACACTAATTATGAGGGACAATATACAGAAAAAAAGTAATGAGAGATATGCCACAGAGGACTGATGGTCTTGTAAGAAGCACGGATGCCTGCAGTGCTAGGGCTCAAGCAATTACTGATTTGAAGACATCAATTAATCCTGCACACTCAATGAAAGAAAAGTCCAGCAAAGAAATTGCTACATAATTACATCACTGAAAACTGCATCATGGATCTATTAGGCATGAGGTCATGCAGATTTTCTAATTTCCAGACCTTTGGCATTGCAAACTTAGTATTCTCAAAAGGTGGTTTTCAGTGTGCAGCTGTATGTATTTACAGGTATATATCACAGATGGGCACAGACACAGAGATATATGCACATGCACTTCCATACATCAAGCTACAAGATGATGCACTGTTTAAAGCTAAAAACAGTCTCTAGGTATTATATAAGAGAGTTTAAGAGCATTCACATACATTCCAAGACTTGTGGTTCCCCAAAATGGTGTGCCCTTACAGAAAATGAATGGTTTACTCAAGCTGAACAAAAACCCTTCCAGTAGAGGTTTTGAGCTACAACAGCAACCCATCCTTTTCCCCAGTACATAAAGGAACTAAAGGTTTTTCAACTTGCCTTGTCACGAGGTTTGCATCCGTAAGTGTTCCTGGAGACGAACTCCCACTGAAGTAACTCCTTCACACAAATAGGCTATAGAACCTGGGCCTAACTATTTAACTAATAAGTTAGGAAAAGCTACTGATTATGTACTTAAAACCACCTGGATTTAAAGCACATACCCAGAAAATCACTTGTTGCAACCCCATGCCTCCACCCAGAGCTCCTCACAGCCTTTCCACGTTTTAGAATATGTCATAGTTATATTAAAAAATAAAGTCTACCAACACAAGGTGTATAGCTCTGTTTGTTTAATAAACAACCCCTCTTTTTGCTATTAATTTTATTGTATATAGCTACAAGACATTTAATTTTCCAGGGCATGCCTTTCTTGGTTTTGAGGGTTTTTAAAGATGGTAAAAAAGGCAGCTTTGGCCATTTGCCAAAGATTTCTGAACATCCTGAAGCCCAGTGAGAAGAATAGCTGCTTAATATGTCAAAGTCCCAGTGTAAAGGTCACCAGTCATACCCAGATCACTTTACTAGCACAGGCAATTAGTTTGTAATTACTTATTTGGGTAATCCTGCATGGTACAGCTGATGCATCCCTACAGCATCAATCCACCTAAGAAGACAGAACCTGTGCTGCACAAGTGCAGCAGATACTGATGGAAATAGGGTACCCTAAATACTTTGCTCTTCTCAGTGGATCACTTCTATGGTTTCAGCAGAGGTTCTCTGACCAGCATAACTAAGAAAAGCAGATTTTACAAAGTCATCCTGGCTAGATTACTGCAGAAGGCTCATGTTTAACCTGGAGCCTAAGTAACACAGTGGCTCTGCACACCCCTGTGAACCTATCTTTGCAATTTGTACACAGGAAAATGTTTTAAATGTGTGTGGTTGATCCCAGGGCTGACCATTTGTCGTTTCCACTGCTGCCTTGCCTCTTCTGTGTCACAATAGCAGCAGTCAACACTGACCATTTTCTTCAGATGCTTTAATTGTATTTTACTGCACAATGCATAAAATGTAACCTGATAATGCACGAAAGGGATTTGGCATCTTCACTTTGTAAAGTGAACAGTATTATTGTTATGGGCCATC
The DNA here is from genome assembly GCA_013399015.1 of Galbula dea. Lineage (NCBI taxonomy): Eukaryota > Metazoa > Chordata > Aves > Piciformes > Galbulidae > Galbula > Galbula dea. The sequence continues at coordinate 957,458 of VWZX01019989.1, forward strand.
CAAAATATGAGTCAGCCTGTGAGGATATTGTGGTGCAACACACCAAGCAGTCAGATCCAGCATGGGCTGCGGCAGCTCGGCTCAGCTCAGCTCTGCCTGCAGACGTGCTGCTCTCCCTGCTGATGTGCTCTCCTGTTGGCATATGCTGCAACTCTTGCCTTTCACTTGTCCTTCTCTTTTGAAAGGACAAGCCATTCAGAAATGGCATTTGTACTGCTTTCAGACTGATGGATCCTCCATTGTACAGTAATTGGTTAAATCTATGTGGCATGTGGTTTCATTCAGCTGATCTGGATTGTACTGCAGAAGTCAGGCACACCCTGGCCTGATGGGAATCATGAATCCCTTTCTCAGCCAAAGATGTTCAAGTGAACATAAACCAGACTGGGAACCAAAAGGCCAATGGACTCTTCCTTTCAATGCTCCTGAGACCCTTAATCCCCATGTATCCTTTTTCCACACGTTGCTTTACATGCCTGATTGAAGCGCAAGTGATTGAAACCCAATTTGCAGAGGGAGGGGAACGTCCAGGCACTGAGATCCAGATGCCTGCTCCTGTCACACATGAAGCCACTCACAAGGAAACGGCGAGTCAGGATCTTAAGAACCCTCTGAAATGACCAATCTAGAGAAGGCACAAGGGACAAGGCCAGCAAGAAAGCCCAGAGGAAAATCAGCTAGACAGATAGACAAAAGGAGAAAAAATTGGAGACGCTTTGAGAAAGAAATTGCTTAGAAAGTGTCCCAACTTGGGGAGGTCTGCTCTGCAAGGGCTTCAGGATAGCTGCGGAGAATCTGGTGGAGTGTGTTTAACATGGACATTGTTCTACCAGTGGGACCCAGTGTTGCAATGCTATTCTCTTTAAAAAAGTTAGACACCAGAAAAATGAGATTTTTATAGTGACATTACTCAGGCAATTTCCCATGTCCTCAAAATGCAGCTGAAGTCTGTACACTGCGTAAAGCCTGTTTCCTCCAGCGCTGAAGGGAGCATGGCTTGCCTGACACCATGAAGCAATGACTCTCCTCCACTCCCCTGGGGACAGGACCCACATCCCAGTGTCAGGAGGAACACGCTCTGTAGGACAGTCTCGCTGCCTTTGCACAGTTCCGGAAGACATTATCCCAACACTGACTCAATGCTGGACACTCATCTGGGATTCAGTCAGCAGTGTTTGTGTCACATTTACTTGGAATACAGGGACAAGAGAGACAAAGGAAACAGCTAACTGTAAACACAGTTGCTACATCTCTGTTTACCTGACCTGTTAAGCAACTGAGGCACTCCTGGTACTGACAGCCCCTCACCTTCACCTTGCAGGCAGCCAAGGCTAAGCCCATGAGCACTACCAGGTACATGGTAGAGCTGAGACCTCCAGCAGGGTTGTTAAAACAGTACAGGCGAGAAACAAATGGGATCTCAAGCCTAGTCTCCGGAAAGTGCCACACAGCTGCCCATCTCTCCTACCTGCCCTCCAGTCCTGGGCATGCACGAGAGGGCACCAAGCAAGACACACTGAAATTCACCAAAATGAAGACACGGCACAGAATTTTTAAATAATTTTATAATTTCCTGATGAACTTAAGTCTGTGAATAAAAAAAGAAGAAAAAAAATGAACAAAGTGTTTATATTATCAAGGCAAAGTTGAATATAACACATTTTCTTTGCAATTTCATTATCCTGTCAGTAACATGACTCCAGCAATAAAACACATACAAGTTGAAGGCAGCGTGCGCACTTGCATCACAGACATCAATGTCTCCCGCTGCTGTTATTTCAAAAAGGAATTCAAGTATGCTAGATCCCATCCTCAAAGCCTGTCTCCCCCTCTGCTAAAGTGCAACGCGTCTCTTCCAAAGCAAATGAGTGATCCACGTCTGTGGAGTGGATGGAGCATCCCATAGACTTTTTTTTTTAACCCCACAAACGATTTGTGAACCTGGTGTGTGGTTCTCCTCATTTACTGACTTGGAGGGAAATGGCAGAAAGGGCAATATACTGTTTTAGCAGGCTTGGAGCAGCATGTTGGGTTAGCACAGAAATCATTCCCCTATTCATGGTCCCATTTCATTTGTCCTCCTTCAGAATCTGAACAGATAACGGCATCTGCCACTAAAGCCTCCCCAGATATACTGTAACAAGCGCGTCAGTAAGGGCTAAATGCAGCCTCCTCTGGGCAGGCAGGGAGGACAGGGACTTGGCACTGTCCTCAGATTGATGGGAGATGGGGTAGGTTAAAGAAACAATGTCTACTCTTAAAATTTGGCTTCAAATTTTAGACAACCACACTTTATAGCAAATGAGAGTACACGTGGTTGATTGATTTTTTTTGCCAGGCTCCAAATGGAAACCCAATGTTTTAAACAAAAAAATCCTCACCAAACCACTGAGAACCTGAAGTGAAAATATCTACTTAAAAGCAAAACTGATTGATTTGATTTTCAAGACACAAAGTAGAAGTGCAAAACAGGGACAGACTGCATATGGTAAGTTTGATATAAAAAATACATTCATTTAATTAAAATCATTACGTAGTCTCGCAGGTAAAATGCTTTCTGTTGGTTTTGTTGTTGACATCATGTGTCAGTTTAGCCTCATGTTGTCCCTCTCAAGCAGTGCAAGCCCTCAGTGCAACCACAACAGAAGGTGGTTGTGAGTCTATCCCTGTACCATAACCCACAGTGGCTATGCGACCAATACTGGATTCAAAGAAATACTATATTGATAACAGACCTACCCCCAACTAACCTGCACTAGCCGATCTGCACTTGCATGTGTCCCTAGTATTGATGAGTGCAACTGAAAAGACAAGGAAAATTTGGCCCAAGCTTTTGGGTCATTTACATAAGCAGTTCCTGCCTTAAGGGACACCTAGTGTTGATAACGGTTACCCAAAAAGATTGATTTCCAAAACACTTTTTCATTCTGCCCATTGCTGTTTTACACATGTACAGTATAAACCTGGGAAAGCAGGAATTTACACAGGATTTGTAACGTTTCCTAAGAGGCCAAGCTGCCTTGGACCTCAAAAGCCTGTGAAAGGCAACTGGTTATAATCATAAGCCCACAAATCCTTTTCTGTACAATCCCAAGAGGAGGAATCACGGCTTTGTTGCTTCTTTACTTGAATTCCTTTCGATGAAATTTATTTTTATATATTTTTTAAAACACATCTTTTTCAGTTCTACTACTATCTTTTTTTTTAATCCGACAACAGACACACATTGTTGGTAACTGCCCCAGCCTTAGGACCACACAGACAATATCGACAAGCAGAAAACAAAACAGGAAAAAATACCCCTGAAAAAGTCAGGAGAGATACTGATGACATGGTTACAGCACTCACCACACACACCGGAAAAGTCAGGATTTCTGTGTTTATGCTTTTGACACTAAAAAGTTTTGAAACAGTTTTTCTTTTCTTTTTTCTTTTTTTTTTTTTGTTTAAAAATAGTCAGCGGACACAGCCATTTTGTTCAGAAGGATCTGCTGTTGCGTAAGGTTCCTTCCATTTATGTGGAAAAAACAATTAAAAATATAATCTTGTTTTAAAAAAAAACCCCTGGCACTCCTTTTCCTCACCATGCTGACAGAAGGGGTTAGCAGACTTGGCCTTGTCAGGCCGACGCCCCACAATGCCCTGTGCCCGACCCTCCCACCCCGCTGGCTTCACTGGGGCAGTGTTAGTTATCCACAGCCTTCTGTGTCCTCTCCATTTCCCTCTTCCAGTGCGGGAGCTGAGCTGAGTAGAGGCCTCCTTTAAATATCAGATGCCTTGATTGTACTATTTCCCTTTTGCATTTCACTGGAGTCATTTGAGGAATATATGTGTTATTTATGTAGTGTAGTTTTTGCTTTAAGGAGGTATCGGTGCATGACTATTGTCATCCTTTGTAAAGACCCCTTCAGTGACAACAATTGGCAATTAGTACAGGACGGGGGACTCAACCCTGTCAACCTTTATCAGATGAAGAAATTTCCCAACAAATTGAGTGCTAGCAGCAATATGGGTGGGAATTCACAGGGCAAATGAAAAGAAGTGCCCCTTTGGTTCAAAAAACAGGGTTATGTCTACAAGATTTATGATATTAATGCTCCCTTGTGCAAAATACTGATAGCCCCAAAGTACCAGAAAATTTGGTAGAGGAGGGATATTCCAGCTGTGCAACCAGAAACGGCATACACAGTTTAGTGCATCAGGTCAGACCTTCACCTTCTGTCCCCAAGACTTGGCAAAAACCGGATACTCCAGAGGTGGTTTGGCATTTTCTAGAGGAAACACTGGTTAAAGGCAGTCAAAATGAGAGAGAACACTAGACGCTCAGAGCTTCGTTCGCGAGCACGCCAGACTATTCTTCTTCCAATCTCAAACAGTGCTCATGTCCTTGCCCGGCAATTCTAGTGCTGTAATGTCCTTTTAGTGTTTAACATGAGGCTAGATTCAGAGAAAAATATGTCCTTGGACTTGCGGATATCATGAACAAGTGTGGTTGGGGCATCAGCTTTTACACTGCACATGGCTTGAGTTATTTTTTTAGCCCAAATCCATCTAAAATGACCTATTTAATATCTCAGTTTCTCTACAAATGACAGCTTGAAAGAAAAAAAAATAAAATTAGAGCAATTAAAACCTTCACAGTTCCCATAGCAAATGGAACTTCATTCAACAAGAGAAGAAAAAACAAGTTCCCTCAGGCTCCCTGGGAAGGGCCCCTGATTTCCTAGAGCTGCTGCTGTGCTAGGAAATTGTCTGCATCTGCCTGGCTGCTGATGCTTGGCTATAAGATTTTAAAAGAACAGTGGTGGGTTAGGCAACTGGATGAACATCATAGTATATGCATACATATGGCCCTTCTGCCATGGGTCTGATACGCAATTTTGTGATGGATTGCAATAACAAAATCCCTTTGTTGCCCTAAGGCCTACGGTGTGGCACTCCATACAAGAGAAAAGAAAAAGATTTCACTGGTTATGTTCAGCATTAAATAGTGGCCAGCAGTACCTCCCAAATCACCTAGTTCCTCAAGCTATTCACCAAGACAAGATCTCTGTCGACACAGGATCAGAGAGATTATCTGAAATAGTTCAATGGAGATCAAGTTGGATGAAGTCTGTTCCTAAATGAGATTTGCTCTCTCCCTGAAAGCATTTTACTGAGGTCTAAGATCAGTGTTTAGGATAGGAAGCCTAGAAGACCTAGAAGATAACGGTGGTTAATGAGCAAAATTGCAAAGGCCCAACAATCCAGATGGGAGGAACAGCAGGTGTGTGGCTGGGAGATAAAAGACCAAATGGCCAGTGTGAAAACTAGCCAGGCTTGACAAATCCTCTCAGGGAAGAGGCTGGGAGACGTGTAAACACTGAGATTCACCTGGCTGCTGATGCATGGATCCTGTACACACTGTCATGACAGCATCATGCCTTTGGCTGGGGCACTTTCAACTCTAGAAATGCAGCCAGATGCTGAGTTACAGATGCAGAAGAACCAGCACTTTCCTGTGATGTGTGGGCAACACAGTAAACCATGGGAATTGAAATGACAGCCCAAAGTGACCATGCCTCATTCCTATCCCCTCCCCCAGCCTCTGCTTGCAGTAGAGATGCTATCAAGGAACATCTCAGTAAGAGGTTTACAAGCAGGAGTCATTTGAACCATCGATAAGGGAAATTCCACAACTTCTCACAGAGGAGGGATTGTTTTACAGCAGGGAACCAGGGCAGCTGGAGATTTGACCATATAAGTTAATGAGACAGTCAGGAGTGGTGGCAGTGCTGCGATGATGTTAGTCTAATGGCTTTGATGCTTTTACAGGCGGCATTAAATTCCTTGAGTGAGTAATTAGGGGTGATGAAGAAAAAGCAAGAGGGAAGATTTCAAAACAACAGCTCCTATCGAAACGAGCTGACTCAAATAATGGGACCAAAAGGGTGGTTCTGGGATGAGGCATGGCTCAGTGGTATGTACAGTCACACTGTCTACATGCCTTCCGGTGTTCCCCTCTTGCACACAGTTAGGCTCCCATTACTCTCATCCATGACAAAAAAAGCTTTGGACACAGGCTGCTACTACAGTAAGAGCTAAAGCTACATGTCCTCATTTGCAAAGCACGGGAAAGGTGTGAATCACCTCTTCTTTAGAGACTTATGTATTTCTTCCTAGTGGACACCATGGTTATGGATCCAGTTCCTTCTGCTGAATCATTACAACAGAATGAGCTGGGATGTGATTTATTTTGAATCAGTTAGCTTTCAATAGTGTTTAGAGGTATATGAAGTTTTAGTTTCGCCCAATTTTCAGTGCTTGTTTGAAAAAAGGACAGGGTACATCTTCCCTCCCTCAAACATTTGCTGATCTCCTTTCTATTGGAAGCAATTGGTGACTTTTAAAGAGAAAAATAAGGGATGAAAGACCTACTGGGTAGCTGTCTTGTGGATTTGAAAGATAAAAGAAATGGAGTTTCCCTGAAAGGGCTTGGAACATTTTTCTCAGAATAACAGTTCAGTGCTTAAGCTCAAATTGTAGTAAGTCATATGGAATTAAACTGCAGGCTCTGAATTGCAGGTTTACTGAGAAGATTCATAATTGCCTAGTGACAAAAACCCCAAAATTTCTTCCACTGCTGTGTTGATATTTGATGTCCTTTTGCCCTCCCCTTGTTCTCTTAAGTAATATGAGAAAGCTTAGAGGGAACAACTCCTTTAAGGAGCATACTGGGACGTGTTGAAGGGATCTGTCCTGCAGATGCCCCCAGACACACGTAACCACTGGTAGCCAGGAAAAGATGTGTCTCCCCGTTAATGCATAGTCCAAGAATGAACTCCCAAGTCCTACTCATAAGATAGGATTCTGACTTGCTACCACAATGACAAACTGACCTGCTATTTCAGGTCATATTACCTACAAGCAGGGTACTTAATGAGTGTCAAAGATGGATGGGAATAAGAAAAAGGCCTCTCATACACATAAGAGAATTGCACTGGTTTAACTAAAGCTGTGATTTTACACCTATATACTCAGCTGGGTGCCAACTCCAGCAGAGATGCTCCTCTTTACAAGAATGGGCTATTGCTCTGACCTGAAACTCATTCCTTGTCAACCTAAGCTAAACCAAAATAAATTAAATAATTATAGTAAGAACTATATTATCAATTTACCTTAGTTCTTAAATTGTACTTTTAAGCTAAATGATGCAATTTTCTCATTTACAAAATGTTTAAGACTATTCTGATGGCAGCTAGTGTTCAGAAAAATATAGCCTGAAAAATTGGCAACGGACAAACTACACAAGTTAAAGCTGGAAGCTGATCTGTTGACCACACCTGCTTGAAGGGAGAGAGTTCTCTATAAAGTAAGATCTCGGAAGACACAGACCTATGATTAGAAACTTCAGCTAAAAGACCTAGGAAATCTATAGATCAAAACAGTTACCTGAAAAAATGCCCTACTCAGCACTTCGGGGCCATATCAGTGAACAACAAAAACCATAGATAAGTAAACAGAGAACACCAGTATGCCTACCTTGTTTCCCAGCTGCTAGATGAAGTGACAGAAACAATTAGGGAAACCTTCCTCTCTCTGTTATTTAAGAATGTAAGAAACATCGAGACAGGCAGTGAGCTCTGAGCTAGCTAGCTGATGCTGGCCAGTCATGAGCCATAATGAGAGCACACTCAGGTTTAGTTTTAGCACTATGAAACACAGGCTTTCAGATTTTATGAAAAAAAAAAAGCAAAAAAAAAGCAGCAATAAATGAATGAAAGGCAAGGGCTACCCTTCTGCAACCTCAAGGAAAACCAGAGCTTCTTGTGTTCAGTGGATCCCCTCTTCTTTGCTCAGTAGACTTGGAAGAGCTCTCCTTAGCTGTATCCAAAAGTCACCGTTAACAAAGTCAATGGGGAATCGAATTCTAAAGTAGAAAGGCAGTGAGACGATGAATGCAAACATGACTGATTAATCATAGACTGGAAGAACCAAGAGAGCATGTAGTTGGTAGAGGGTTGTTTTTGCTTTTGTTTTCTTTGTTAATGTGCACCAGAAGTTTCTATTCTATTTTCTGTCTTTCACATTCCTCTCCACTCCCATGGCTTCATGGACTGACTGGGCTTGGCCACTGGTGTGCTGCTCTGGTGGGGCTAGTGGCCGAGGTCATGATGACTCCTCAAGTGCATTGACAACTTGCTCCAAGATGTCAGGGCAGTGATCTGCTATTTGCTGTAAGATGGCATTGGCAAACTCCTGCAGCTCTGCGCTTTCCTTCTCGCCCTTTTCTAACTCCTCATGAAGCTGCAAGAAACACAGAGAGGTATGGTCATTCTCTGCTACTAAATGTGTTCACTGTGTAATAAGACCTGCCTAGAAGGCTCAGCTCTAAGATAAAACACCACTTTTGAAAAGGGAGCTAGCAGAGGTGTAACACACTGGGCACTTTCAGGATCAGCGTCTTACGTTGGTGATTCCCTCACCAGAATTTGGATGATCTCCCCACTCCTTATTTCACTTCTTCATTTTACAGGACCTGGCCTGTGACTTTCCCGGTTGTCCACACGGAAAACTAACTGGCTTACCTATTCTGGAATAACTTGCTCTGTTATAAATATTAGAAAAACTTCCTCTGTTGAATGTTTTTCTGAAAGCAACCATATTGCAGAAGCGATACAGCATTTTGCTAGTATATTATTTTAAATATGTTATAATACTTTTATTCATGAACAGGATGTTTCATAGGTCATTACTTCAGAATTATTCCCTGTATAAAATCAATAGGAATGTTACATAATTATGCATAATAAACTCAAGAGTTAACTAGAATTCTAATTTTTCTGGAATTAATGATTTTCACAGTCTTTGTTTCCCAATTTAGTCGTAAGATGACTACAGATATTTGTGGTGGAACACACACAATTTCTGCTTACTAACTATGCATTTCCTGTTGGATCATTCATTGCTCAGGTTACTGTAATCAGCTTAGAAAAGGACATGGAACACCAAAATTGTATCGTATTCACTCTGTCTACAGTTTATAAACTGTTTTTATAACAGGCAGGGTTACAAACCACACCACACAACATATTGGAGTATATATGAACACAATTTTTAGCTCTGACCTTAATGCCATTGACAGAATTAGGGGCCCACAGAGTCTTAATGAAGAGCAGGAAACATCTGCCTTCAGTAACCTGTTTATCTGCCCAGCAATTGATAAAGTCCATGCTAGCCTGTGAACTGTGCAGAATCCCAAGGAAGGCTGTAATTTGTACAAGCATTTTAGGGATTACTGTACTCACAGTGCTCTAAGGATCTAACAGAAGAAGGAGAAACAGCATGTTTTACTAGATTAGATGATACAGATATGCAAGGGTGGATACATTTTCAAGCAGATAGCTCTTTCATATGCTATATATCCAAAAAACTCTTCTGTTTTTTCAGTGATATGATTTTCTTCTAATAAAGTATATTCCCTACGAACATCAGACAAACATAGGTGCAGACACTTATCTGTATTTGAACCTCCTTGTAATCTTTTTTCTAGTATTGTCTGTCAGTCCTGTAACATTTTTTATTCCTAAGTGATTAATATTTTTATTGGAACTCTACTGTGGTTAATATATGACACAGCAAATCAGAATTTTCCATCCCTGAACGGATAACTGGTTATCAATACACACATTTCTTGATCTATGTTTTGTACTTCTACAACATTGCATGCTGTAGGTTTTAAAAAGAGAGAACTGTCAAGAAGCAGGACAATAGAGATCATTTTACCACCGTTAAGAGCACAATGCACTGGGAAAGGTTATACTTCTACAATTAAAAGTCTGATCAGATACAACAGTACCTCTCTCTCTTTAGTGATGGCATCAAGCAAAGCACAAGAGATTGTTACTGCAAGAAATACTGCATAAAACCAAACAGCCCAAGAATGACTACAGAATAAATACAAACATGTTATAAGGAAGTTATGGTATAGACTTCTAGAGACAAAAGTGAGAGAAAGGAAATTAAAAGGGTAAGCCTGCTACACTATTCCATTTACTAGGCAGAGTAGCATATAGTAAATTATTTGGGTTTTGCATGCTGAATGTTAGTTTAATGTGTTCTTATGTGCTTTGTTCCTACTGGCTGCCGTACTCACAGAACAGCTATATGAATCTGAGAGGGGCTCATGCCAAGAATCACAATGCAAAAGCAACCTGATCCTGCTCTGCAGAGTGACATGAGCTGAGGAAGTGGGGAAAACGAGAGGGAGGGGAGCACTGTGGGCTCTGTAAGGGCTCTCAGGGGAGAAGTGGGGGAATTCAGCAGTAACCCATAATGGCTCAGAAATGGCACACTGTGGAGAGGCAATTAGCCTGGTTCCAACAGCCTGGCAGAGTTATTAGTTGGAAACTTGCAATGGATGGATAAGCCTAGGAAAGGTCCAGTCAGCAAGCAGGATTGAAAGAGTCAGTACTGCAGTGCTTAATATTGAAAGCCAGGAGACTGGGTTTCAGGGACTGCCTCTGAGTCTCAGGTTCCCCAGCTTTGTGAAACCCCAGTGACTCAAGTGGCCCCAGTTACAGCAGCCTGCAAACCACTGAACCATCGGAAAATTCACAGCACTGGTTGAAGGCTGAGCTCTGACGGAGTCCTGCCTTGGCTTATGAAGATTTCGCGGCACCGTTCATCATAAGGGTGGGAGGTCGTGGAGGTCGGGAGAGAGCAAGTAAGTGGAGGAGAAACCAACGATATAATTCCTCTTTTCTTCACCCGGCTGCTGCAAGGGGCCTCGGCTCTTGGACCGCAGGAGGAGAGCCAGGAGAGGGCAGTGTTAGCAGCAAAAGCAGGGGCTAGCTCCCGCTGGGTTCTGGACCACCACCTGACCAGCCAGCACCCCTCCTCTGGGTGCCTTGGCTAAATCCCACTAGTGAAGCTCCAGGAAAGGACAAATCACTTAAATAATCAAATAAAAAAGCACTCTGAAGAGATTAACTTCAAAGCCGAAAGGAGGTTGTCAGGCAAGGGAGAATCCTGCAGGATGTTGTCTTCAGCAGGGCCTTACTGCAAAGTCACTAATGTCTCAGGTTCTTGCTGTACTAATCAGCATTTATGTGCTTACAAGATTCCTTATAAAATCAAGGCAAGCCCAACAAAATAAACCCATGCCAAAGCTAAAATAAATCAAATGCAACCAAACAAAAGTAACCAATTCAACCAGATGGAGAAAATAATTTCAACGAATAAGTTTTTGACCATCAAGTGCCCAAAAGGAGAATGCTCTGAATGCTGAAGGCCAGCATTGACACTTTGCAAACTAGTGCAGACAGTAAGTCTACACAGCTGGCTAGCAGATGTCTGTGACGAAACATCTTTGAAGAAAGTAGTAACGATAGCCTTGTGTTGAGTTTGCTAGCTTTATAACATCTATAATAATGTGATTTCTACTTAAACAAAGACATCTTAATTGACTATGTGGCTGGTGGCAGCATTTCTGTATCATATATGTCATCTCCGTTTACGTCATTCCTCTCAGAAACAGCTGTGAGCAGCATACATCATTCCTCATTCAGGCAAGCTCCTTAATGGGGAACATCCAGTTCTCCATGGTGTAACTTGAGTCACCTAGATGTTTGGCAGTCCAATTTTTTCCTCTAAAACTAGTACTATCATTCTGCTCCTCGTTTCCTAGATTTTTTTCTTGTAACTGCAATGGAAGTGGTGCCATTTTTCTATGAAAATAAAGGCGAGTCCTTTTTTGTTGGCATTTGCAGCTGAGGATATGAGAAGATTCATACATTTGTGCTGTAGAAATGACCAAAAAAGAGAAGGCAAGGACAGATATGTTTGCCTAGTTGATGACAAGTAAAAACAGACAGCTCAAAATGAAAAGGACATCAAGGACCCCAGAAGTACTTCGTAGTACTCCTACTTTATCTTTGGATAGAAGAACAGAAAGGACCTTCAGCTTCTCAAGGGAATGGAAGTTTGCAGATAATGAGCGATCGATTCAGACACTTTTCACGACTGCTGCCTTCCTTCCTGAGTTTAGAGCAAGTCATGATAGGAATACTTTTCCATTTATAGTTAAACTCCATCAGTGAACAAAAAAAAAAATCTCCAAAAAATCCACTATGAATTTAGCTTGCATTGTGCTTCTCTGGTTCAAGATACTCCAGAACTTATTTACAGATTAAGTGACATTCAGAGGGAAGATAACTTCATAGATAAGAAATAGGATGCTAGGGCTTTACATGCACACTAGGTGAATAGTGATCCTGTTACGCAGAACCTTTCTGGCCTTTGCTTATCCCGTAATGTAAACATGGTAACATTAAACTCAGATCCTTTAAAAGTTATTTATATGGAGGAGGCTTACACCCCAAAGTGTTATTTTTCTGTCATTACTATTCTACAAAAACACTGACCAAAAAGAAGGAAAGAAACCATCCAACCAAAAAAACCCAAACCAACCCCAAAATCTCATCCCAGGCTATGGACAGTAAAACTGAATACAAAATATGAAGTGCTTGTAGAGCAGCACAAAAAGGAAGCTAACTGGCAGGACCTCTATGAGGCTACAATACCAGGATCTGGAATATTTTTCTCTGAAGTTTAGGTGTTTCTGGATCAGGCTATGGTTAGTCTGAAAAATATGTAACAGAAATAAGCATCACAAAGAGATTCAACTGATTTAATCTTAACCTTTGTTTTGCCTCAACAAAGTAAGTGAAACTATGCTATACCTCAGACAAATGGTCATGAGCATTTCCATGTTCCCTATCAGCTACTGTAAATAAGTATGTTTGAAGTACTGAAGGATAATTACATACAAACCTTTACTTCTCAGTCATAGACCTACAAAAGGGTAAAAAGAAAGCATTAGGAATATGTAAATCCCAGTCTGCCAAACTTAAAAGAAAAAAAGAAAAAAATAATGTAGACCCTTAAATATTTCTCTTCTATCTGGAAATTTTATGTTAGCTTTTCCAAAATATTTAAAACATGTGCATTTTAAAAAATTACAGTAAGATTTCAATTAAACATTCTGTCTTGTCTTTTACAATCATGTAAACTTTGAAAATATGTTTAAAATATATCTAAATACATCTGAATACATTTTACAACGAATTTTGACAGAAAAATGCTAAAAAAATTTGTTGAGGGCTCTTGTATCATATATTTGAAATATCTTTGCAGGATTTATCCTGCATTCCTGTGCATCTCTAAGCTTAATTTTCCCTAGTAATGAATGAACTTCAATATCATATAAATGAGAAGAAGGAATAAAATAAATGCCTCTAATTATATTTTACATTTAACTGAAGAACTTTTCCTGCAAATCCTGCACTTGCAGGTAACATGTCGACCCTCCAGCAACAGCAGTAATCATTTCACAGTCAGAGGACAATTTTCTGTTCCTGTCAATTCTGGTGTATGTTATACACTGAAAAGCAATGCTGCTATAGTGTACAGAAAGTTGTTATTCTGTGACTAAGCAGAATAAATTATAATTATTGCCTGTACCACAGGGCTATCTCCTAGGGCCAGGCCCGTTGACCTAAGCATGCCTAATGCAAGCAAACACCACAACCCTAATAATCCCTAACAATTCACAATTCTGCATGTTAAAGGGACTATGAAAAGGAGCTAGGTGACTGCTTCTCCTAGTTTCAATTGCAACAGATTACCTCAAGTCACTTTACTCTCTTGAAGCTGGATTTCTAGACATTTCCAGAATTACTCTGTGGTGCACCCTTCATGCTGGGCTTGCACCTGGCCCCTTGCTTTCTCTGCTGATGAATTAATCAGGCCTCCAAGTCCCCAAAGGGTCTTTACCTGTTTAGTCAAAGCATCACCTGATAGTCACAAACACAGGGAAAATTCACCTGTCTACAAGGCAAATCTTAAATACCTCTCTTATGGGTTTTGGAAGATCATTTAACTGTCAGGGCAAAGGGTTGGCAAGCAGTTATGGTTTTTTATCTGCACAGATCAAACCAGAGAAGAAAGGACAACGCAGAAAGTACTTGAATGAAATGAGGAAGTTATATACACCCACTTATTTCAGGATTAGAGCTGGAGCCCTGTCTACTCTTTCCCCATTACTTATTTGTCTCTAAGAGGAAGTTCATTTTGTTTATCACAAAGTCGTGAAGAATCTGTTAGCTCTGAAATTTCTGACAGATATTCCAAGAAAGAAATTTCCATGGAATACTTTGGTCCATAAAATCCAGTGAGCTCAACAAGCCAACAGAGGACCCAGCTACTCCTGCATGTGCTTCCTTTTATCCAGGAAGGATGCCCACAGAAGCCACCCCTGCATAACCAAGCAGAATCCACAGCAGTAGCTCATACCAGCAGGTGCTTCAAAAAGCTTCCATGAGGATAGACCACAGTGTCTGAGGAAGGCATAGAGTAACAGAACTTGTTGCTAATAGCAAAACACATGGAGAGGTGAGCTGCCCTCGAAAAAAAAAGGTAATAGCTCAGGCTGGTAGATCCCTTGCTTGTAGGAACTTCTTGAAATGAGACCACAGTATATTTTAGGCATGCCACACCCACTTGAAACTCTTGACCGTATCCTGAAAGCAATGTTTTTCCCTTTATATCTCTTTTTATGTTAGGAAAAGTTAATGTTACTGATTGATAGTATATATGTCAATTCAAATTAGCCATTCCATACCCAAATAAAAATAGATGATGTTATGGCATTACGGATATGGCCAAGTTATGGACAATGTCTGTGACTTCAACCAGCATTTAAATACTAAGACACTTATCCCCAGTTCTCATCCTTACACAAAAGATGAATTTAATACAAAAGGTTAAAAACCAGTAATTTTAGAGAGCTCCTACATCCATTTCTTTCTCAACTAAACTTGGGAAATACATTTGCACACACACAGAAGAATATAAACAGTTGCCATTAGTACTTCTAATTTCTAACAGAGACCAGAAGTGGGCTGTTTAACTTTAAAATACATTATGCATTCCCATAAGATTACAAATTAAAAATAAATGACATAAATCAGGTGGGGGAGATAACAAGCTAATGGAAGAGCAGTCAGAGAAGAAAGACAGGGTAAACTCTGAAGTAATACAGTAATTTAAAATGACTACATGCAAAACATGGTAGAGTAATTTCTTTACAGAAACAAAGTAGGTTGAGTAATTTCTCCTAGATGATACAGAAGTGAGAACACAAGTGGAATCTGAACAAAGTACACAGGATGTTTATAAAATAGCTACTCGCAATTTAGACTAAAGTTTATCCCGCTTATAATATTATTTGTATAACAAATCAAAATGTGTTTAATCCTTTCAAAACTCAGCAAGCATATATGCTATTTAAAATGGAATTTGAAAGTTTCATACATGTGGTCCAGTGAGTGTCTTTCATACAAAAAGCTTTACATTAACTTGCTGAGAGTGAAAAGTGAATTATGTGCAATGTAAATTATGCTCCTTGGAATCAAGCCGTGACTATTTAGCTGACACAGCAGGTTGTGACTGATACACTGAAGTGATATTATCACATTTTTTCTTCCTCTGCTTTGAGCAGCCGAGCAGAAAAGACATTCCTGGTTTCTTGGGAAAGCATTAGTAAGTAGGAATCCCTAGACAGTCTGTGCTTTGGCTGAAGCTGGCACAGAGAGAGAGGGAAGACAACCTCTCTTCATTACAAAGGCTATTCTGTGACCATAAAGATTTTTCAAGTGTTTCTCTCTGTAACTCACAGCTGAAGCAGCCATAGGTGCAACACTGTGTTAGGAGTGGGGTGAGACAAGCTCTAACAGCAAGCTGTCTTCTGAAAGAGTATCTCATGGAAATTCATCTGCCCAGGTCCTACAGACTGCTATTGATGCTCAGGTCACCATGCAAACGCTGCTGGAAACATCTTTTGAGGACAGAGGAACAGGTTGACTGTGAGGAGAAAAAATGGTGCATGAGGGCCAGCAGAAATAGACATGACCTTCAGCAAGTCTGGATGAAGCCAGGATGTGTTGGACATGGCTGTAAAGAACAACCAATGGCAAGCAGGCAGAGAGCAAAATGTCTCCTACCACTCCTGAGGTCTTTTAAATGATTTTAATTGGACAGGTCCTCTTCTGTTGGAAGAAATCTTTTGTTTCAGGAAGACTGACACTGTAGGAGCCACTGAAAACAAGAAACTCTCCGTAATAAGAGGCACTGTACATTTTAGAGCTGGGTTTGAAGCAATAAGAAACATTTATAATAGTGCTTAAGCTATTAACAGAATAAACCCTGTTACTTACTACTACTATCTGGTTGCTCTGTTTGGTTGTCTCTTTTTACTTTCTCACACTGCTGCCTTCCAACTACAGTACACAACACCACCAAGATACTTAAACAATGATTTTCAGCAAGTTCCTGTTTCTACTCCATTCTTTCTTTTGGTAAAGATAAAAGAAACAACATCAAACTATAAAAAATGTGGGCCACATCGTTATGTTCTTAATGTAATTTCCTTTCATATAGGAATAAAATCCCTCACTTTACTGTATTTAATAGAAATTGCTAGGATAACATAATTTTTTATAATAAAATAATGGAATTTTTATTTCTCAGCATTGACACTTGGAACATTTTTCCTTCCTCTGGTAACTTCAAAAGTTAAACAGGACATGAACTGGTCAAAGGAGGAGAGTTCCAGAAACAGTGCTGGTTAACTTCTTTGGGGACATGGAGTCAGAATGCAATCAAAGTAATATTTTCTACCACATGAATAACTTAATTACATGATTCCAACCTTTGCAGATTCTTTATTGTCCACAACTTAGTCTAACGTACTAGTTTAGATTAGGTTTTGAGATACCATATACTCACAAAATACCAGCTTCAGGCCTTCTTTACAAATGGACCAGAATACTACTCTTTGTAAGTTAGCCTCACAAAATGTGTTTGATAAAATGCTAGAAAAGAATGATATAGCATCTAAGCTCCATATGTGGATTAAAATCAGTTGAACTTACTAAGGAATACAGCTGAACTTGATGGTAGCATAACAAAACTATTATACATGAGAGGTACCAATTACTGATCAAACATTGAGAGTCAACCAAATTATTTACCTGAAAGGGGATTATAAGGTAGAAGGGCAGAGACTTTTCTCCTGGTCGGATTGCAACAGGACACAAGGGAATGGCTACAAGCTGAAGGAGGGGAAATTTAGGCTAGAGATTAGAAGGAGGTTCTTTACCTAGAGGGTGGTTACGCACTGGAACAGGTTGCCCAGAGAGGTTGTGGAGGCCCCATCCCTGGCAGTGTTTAAGGCCAGGTTGGATGTGGCCCTGGATGACCTGGTCTAGCGCATGTGGCGTCCCTGCCCATGGTGGGGGGGTTGGAACTAGATGATCTTTAAGGTCCCTTCCAACCTGAGCCATTCTATGATTTATGTGGCAACAATCTCCCCTTAGAACCATGGTGTCGATGCTGGCAGATGCTTTTCTGACAACAACTTGCACATTAGTTTCTGTGGGTCACTGTGGATGAAAGAGTGAAAAATCTTACATCTATTTCATTTACTAGTTTTGCCTATAGGAAGAAACAGAAAACTCTTAATTATTCATCTCTGAGCTTCTTCAACAGGTATGATAGACCTACAAGGTATATTGGCTATGACAAAACATGGCAGGACCAGCCTTCACTGGTACTAAATAATAGTTGATGTGTTGGGAATTCACAGCTCCACAAGCAGCAGTCTGAAAATGAATTCTCAACTATTTATAAAGAAAACACAAACTAAACCAAAGTAAATAATCTCATTGGTGTAAAGTGGATACATTGGCATCATTCTTAAATATTATTGGTGTTCAGTTAAATGTATCCTGCCTAATCATGTTAGCACTTCTTAACATTCAAGAGGATTAATTTTTTCCCACTGAGGCTTCTGAAGCATTATCTGCAGAAGATCATATTAGAAGGGACAGGAGTGAATTTAATGCACTGGATTTGAAGTAATTTACAAAACTCATTAAAATTCCAAAGATGCAAAATGGGTGTTCTGTGATGGGCTTCTGCAAATCTGGAGAACTGATTCGCACCCCCCATGGGAACGCTTTAGGCACATAGGAAATTCTGCAGTTACAAACAGAAAAGCTCCATGACTTAAATGAAAAATCTGCTTTCTAAATTGAAATATAGCATTAGTTTGTATTTTTCAACAAAGCTTGTTAAATGCAGTCTAAGTGGCAAAGCAGAAGAGACTGCTACATTTTATTTTATCAGTTGTTAGTTGTGCATGGGAATTACAAATGGAAGAGTAACTTTCAACACCTCTGGTAATAACAATGCAGAATTAAAGCAATAATGGGAGAGGACAGAAAAATAATTTTTTTTTTCTCTTCTCCAGGTCAACTTAAGATAACTTTTTTCTCACAATTTATACTTTTTTTTTTTTTTTTTTTACTGTATACCTCATAAATCTTGCTAACAGACTAGAAAACTTTGAATGAGAAATATTGTCTTTTATTAGACCAGCATATAGAACTAGAAAAAACAGATGCTGTTTTGGGCTGTCTATTCAGAGGATCTTGCCAAATAAAGCCTTCTCTATTTTCGTTACCTACATTCACTTGATCAAACAGAAGATAACACCTATTCCCTCAGATTCTAACTATATTCAAAAACCACCACAGCTGTAACAAACTAGTCAATTTATTTCAGGGATATCCAAACTTTGACCACATCCAGCCTTTACTTTTCTTTTCAGAGATGCCTCCCATATGTGCTACAGGTCTTGTCATCCAATGCTTCATCCCAATCTGACAGACAAGCTGGTTCCAAACAGTATGCCTCATGTTTTGATCTATGACACCAGAGCCATACCTCCTTAATATATGAGGATGGCATGCATTACACTGAAAAAAATATTAATCCTGTATCAGTGATTACAGAATCGAAGAGTAAAATAAAATGCTGATTCTGGGTTCATAGGGACTAGCAGATTCTGCAGGGAAAAGGAATGTGTTTGGCCTATAGAGGCAAATGTAGGTACTGAGTGAGCACACAGCACGTGCTGAATCAAATACATGGATGAAGAGAGGTACAAAGGCAGAGGTCCACTGTCCTGTACCATCTAGGTCCTGTTACAAGGCATATTTATCTCCAGAGATCTGCTCTTCTTTCTGACTTGTTAGACATGTTTCTGCTGGCTGTGAACTGGCTGCTAAGCTGCTCTCTCCAATTTCTGCATCAAAATTCAGCCTTGAGTTGAAAGTGCAAAGAAATGAGCTTAAACATCACAAAAGAAGAAAGCCAGAGCTGAAGTGTTCAGGATAGGCTCAAGATAGTGTTCACTGACCCGCAAAGCCACTTTCAACTACACAAGCCTTACAAATAGTTTGTGTGCATACTGGATAGAGTTCGGTATGAACATATGAAGTGAATAATGTAGTGAAAGAATTGGCATTATAATCCAAAGCCCAGGTCAAAGAGACAAAATTAGTCACATTTGTCTCTGGTATAAGTTCCTATAGCACCACAAAAAAAGAGCATGTGGTAATACAGGAATAAAATTAAAAAACTGAAAAGAGAAGTAGGAAGGAATGAGAAAAAAGGGTTGAAGGGAATGACTAATTGTAATCCAAAAATAAGAGATAAAAACTGCCAGTGAAGGGATTAAGGAAGGCAAGACACTACCAGAGCTAGGAAAAAGGAAGATTATATCAGTATCTGAATTATAGCTAGATTGACAGTCTCTGCAGAGATTTCAACAGATGAGCTATTACTAAACTCTTTCAGTTCTGCATTCCAAAACTCCTCAAAATACACTGTTGGACTTCTGAAATCACTCTGTGTTTGTGTGTGCATAAGCATGTGTATTCCATCTAGCACACTGGTTCCAAATCGCAGTTTAGTTATCTGCATAAAGTGGCAAGCAGAAAAAAAATACTGGCTGAATACACTGTAACAGAAGGTAAGGACATGGTATTAGTTTACATAAAGTGATTCATAAAAATGTGCCAATTGAACCATAAATGGTTAATGCCATTAAAAAATATTTAAGATCCCTATGACTAGTTTAAAGTTATAAAGAGCAGCTAACATCTGTTAACAGGAAAAACATGATCAAGGTGCTATCTTGCAGTTTGATTGCCCATGACTGTGTAGATGCACAGCCTCAAGTACAGATAAAAGGACAGATGGAATTCCATAATAAATATTAAATAGCAACGATTCAGAAAGTTACTGACTCCTCTCAGCTGAAGAGCAGATCTTTGCTACCTGTTTTTGCTACTTACAGCATGGTTTCCCAACATTTTGGAGTAGCACATCAGCAAGACCTACATAAACAGCCCAGGAGCCTGTTCAGAGCTTCAGACTACAAACTCACCTGCTCCTGAGTCATCTTCTGCAGCTCTTTCTCCCAAGCTGCCCGGTCATCATCCAGGTGGTAGGAAGCAGGTGGGGTGAGTCCACGCAGAATCAGGGGGTCACGGTCATGGCAGAGGGCTGTCAGATGTCCAATGTACAACTTCAACTTGCTGCGATTCTGATCAAGTTCTAAGAGGGGCTGAATTATCTGAAATAAGAGAACAGAGACAGTGAGAAATAGCCTGAGATCTGAGTAGTGGTGAAGGCAAAGATCAGCCACTACATTACAGTCTTCTTCAGCTTCATACTGGAAACCTGAACACCCTCTTTCCTCCCCCTACTCGTATTCAATGACCTTGCAACCATCCAGGTGAAGCAGAATGAAACCAAGTACACTAGGGGAAGGCAATGTGGTGATGATAACTGTCTGATTAATATAGGAAGCAATGATCATATGGGTGAAAAAACCAACAGTATTAAATAGAATGCATTAACTGTACTGATTACTCGCCAGTGCTCCAGTCAACTATTTCAACTCCCTGCTTTAAGGAAAACTATTTTTCTGATAAAAGGAGTCTTTCCACAACCAAGGTAACAGCAATGTAGATTTTAACTCGTTTTGCCAACAAACATTTCATTGCAACCTACGTTATGCAACAAACATGTCCTAAAGACAATAGTTTCAAGTAATGTCAAAATGTTTGTTCCTAAGGTAACTTATCTCTACTGTAGAAACTGGAGACAGATATATTTTAAACAAGAATTTAAGACAAATTTTTCTGTATTTTTTTAATAGTTAGCATACAGTCTTCTACAATTTTGAAAAGGCAATGGTTTTCATTTATTATGCAAGACAGATTCTATACACTAGACTAAAAAACTGAAATCAAAGGACCTTAACAAGTACTAAATGTATATTTCATTATACTTTACCCAATCTGAATTTAATCATTGCTCCTCATTGCAATCCAAACTGGCATCATCCAGTTTCCATAAAAAGTATTGGAAGAGCCTTTTCTCATTTGTTTTACAAAAATAGAGCTTGAGTGCACAAATACATACTGGGAATCCCTCACTGTGCCCTCCCATGAGAATACTGCTTCATATTGTTTTAGGTGTTTGTGGGCATATATTCAAAACCACAGTAATCCAAAACTGTAAGGTTTGAAAAAAAAATAGTAAGAACTGGGCTTAGTGCCTCCACTCCATAAAATGAGGTCTTGAGGTGACATGCACTGATCTGCACCAGCTAGGACAGCTGGAAAGCCTTGCCACAACACTGGCAACTTCTCTTTGTGTTCCCAGCCATGGGCTGCACCTGCTGCTTGTTAGTGGGCTGGAGATATCTTTTCAGTAGGACACCTCTGACCCTCCTGAATAAGGAGTGAGATAATCTCTGAGTCAACAAGAATAGGGTGCTGGCACCACTTTCAATAAAGACTCTGACTTTGACCCCTTTTAATAAGGCTGTCAGGGCTCACTTGTTTTGCTTTTAACACTGTTTTACATGGATTAATTTCTGTAGAGTGAGAGGATCTGAGAGCCATGGCTAGGAAGCTACTAATGTTAGGCTCTCTGTCCTGCAGAGCGTAGCTGCACCCAGCAACCTACACCAGAACATCAGGGTGGCAGTAGCTATGAAAAGCCACAATGACATGGCAGCTATGGTAAAAGAAACAGACAAGAAACCTGAGAAAGTGAGCTCAGGTGCTTTATTTCAACCCCTACTGCTACATGGTGCCTCGGGACAATGTCTGTTTGCACATATAAACACGTATAAAAATAATGGCTTGATATATTGAGACAGCAAAATGCAGCAGGCCGAAGTATACAGGGCAATAGGAAGGGATATTTTAGTAGCATCAACACAGTTACATTTCACTTCCATCACCAAGCACAACCATATTTAGCTAATTACATCCACCAGCTTTGGTTGTCTGCTGATTTTGTGCTCTTTACTCAAATTTCTTTGCGGTAAATAACTTGAGTTCTCTAGATTATAATCTGAAAGTGTACTTCCTGTGCAGGTGAAAAAAAAGCAATGCTTTTAATTCAACTGATGTTTTTCCTATCTCTCTTACTATTCTGTTTGCCCACAGAGGGTAGAATGAGGAATAGCACATCTTAAAAAAGTAATGGTTTATAAAAATGGGAAAATTTAGTATTCAGTGTCCAACAACTAACTGTCCAATCGATGCTGTAGCTGCCTGTTCTTCTTTTTAGATACTGCAGTCTATTGAATAATCATCAGATGTGCAGATTTCAGTCTGAAAAGAATCCGACTTGCCAACCTTCTTGGCTATTCTTTGAACAGAAACCCTTCTGATAAAAAGAAAGCAGAGCTATCTAGCAAGTAACGATGGAAGATTTTCATACAACAGCTGAATTGCTCAGGGACAAGTCCCCTTTCGAAGCACATTCCTCCTGTACCCTTCCCCCTTACCTCAAGCTGGAAACAGGCCAAATGAGGTGTGTGAAAGTTCTTAACTAGCAGCCCCCACCCCAAAGCTGTTCACAAAGCAATCATTCCTCTCACTTGGGATACATTAAACCCTGTCAGTCAAGTAGGAAATGCCCTCATATCTGCGTTCCTGCCATATCTAATTTGAACTAGCCACTTAGCAAGAAGCACTGTGCCTCCCCCACAGGAGAGCTGCCACTGCCTTATCTCAAGAGGGTGTAAGAGCATTTGCTAAGTGGAAAGGCAGGGCAGTACTGGATTCATAAACCACACTGAGTTCTCATGATCAGTCCAGAGCTGTAGAGCTTTCTAGGAAAACAATGGGTAAACAGACCAAATGCAGGAATATCTTCTAAAGCAGCTCTGATTCATTACTTGCCCTGATAGTTCTAGGCCATCCTCATCAATGCGTGGAATGAAGTCTGCTTAATGTACCCTCAAGTTCAGAATGTTGTTAATGGCCAGCTAAGTTTGACAATGTGTTTCACTAAAAAAGGCAATCACTACAACTCCGAAGAAGAAACATGAAATGCCCGACATATGTCTGATACAAACCTAAGCCATCTCTACCGACTGATAAAGTCATTTGGGAACACGCTCCGAAACAAATTCAACTTGGAAATCACATGTTCAGGTGTTTTGAGAGTTTGCAGATTGTTTTTAATCTTTGAGCATGACAAATGTGAATCTAATTGCACTTTTTCAAGTCACTGGGGCAAAAAAATGCTTTTGAATGAAATTAATACTGCTTCTGGAAGCCTCATCCCTGGAAGCTTTTAAGACAAGGTTTGATGGGGCCCTGGGCAACCTGATCTAGTGGATGGTGTCCCTGCCAGGCAGGTGGCTTGGAACTAGATGATCTTTAAGGTCCCTTCCAACTCTGACAATTCTGTGATTCTATGATGCTTCAGTGGTAGTCCTGCTGTTGCTGTACAATGGGCAGCTGAAATATGAGTAATTGTATTTAAGTTTTTTATTATAAGAATCTGCATTTAAATACATACATTTACATATGCTGTGTAGATAACAAAAGGTACTTGTAACTGAATGTGGTTGGAGAGACCTATCTAAACGTTCAGTTACTTTTACTGTGAAAGATGAATACACCTCCCATACAGAGACTGTGGTGTCTCAAAGTTTGCCTGAGCAGTGTCTAATGTAAATATGCAAAACCATGTAGGTGGTTATACAAAGAAGAAAACCAGTGAATGGGTGGTGCAAGTGCATCAGTGTCAATCCAAGATAAATGCAACATTGACTATCCCTATAGATCTGTGGAATAAATTGTGGTTTTAATCAATGTGTAACAGGACTCATCCATCACAACCATCAGCTTTAAATTATGGGTTCTCCAGGCAGAAGGACTAATGACCTGGTCATCTTTCTCCCTGCTAACATATCCTTCATCTCTGAAGGAGGTAACCATCTTTCTTTTGCAGAATCAGGTAATTAACCTAGGTAATTTCAGACAACACCTTCTAAATTTCTACTTAGCAATGTATTTTTCAGCTCTCATTTTGAAGAAAGTCTTTAATGCACCCCTAAAAGTTTGTCTGTTTTTCCAGCTATGTTAGTTGATCTTGTAGGATTTACCTCCTTACACAACTTCCTTATTCATCAGAATCATGCATCAACATGCATGTTGATTGTGGATCAACAACAGTAATCTTTTCCATACATATACATGACTATGATTTCTCTAGGCAGGCAAAAGTAAAATGTGCTTGACACAGCAATGCCAATACAAAGCACTTGGCACTGGCATGACCGCTATCATACTCCCCTATTATATAGTTTGACTACACTGCTTGTCACTACAGAATGCTAAAAGGCAGAGTAATACAGAGAAGTGGTCTTCATTCAGCAGTTTTTTTCCCTACTTACCCATAGATCCCTAAATATTTGAGAAAATTTCCTAGAAGAACAGCTTATTAAGAAGAAACTAAAATAGAACTGACAGGTAATCTGAGGTCAAAAAAAATAACATGGGGTCAAAACGTCACTGGTTTTGTGCCAAAGGTGTTAGAAGGAAGTGTAGAAAGAATCTGAAAGCTTCCAGAGAATTAATTTATTTGAGAAATGCTGGTCTATGGACTCTGACTGTTCTTTGCAGATTCTGCAAAGGTACTAAAACATAAGGAATTCAGGAAAAAAACCCC
This sequence comes from Galbula dea, assembly GCA_013399015.1. Classification (NCBI taxonomy): domain Eukaryota; kingdom Metazoa; phylum Chordata; class Aves; order Piciformes; family Galbulidae; genus Galbula; species Galbula dea. Next base: position 982,394 of record VWZX01019989.1, read on the forward strand.
AAGCAAAACCCCAAAACACCACCAAAGACCTCCTCAAAACTTCAGTTTGGGCACAGCAAATACTTTCTGAAAACAAGCTGAATGGAGGTAGCCCTTTACCTCCTATCAAGCAGAGTTTTCATGTGAGCATGGGAAATAATTTTCAAACTATTGTTACATACAGATGCAACTATGCTACCCAGTAAAGCCTACTTCCTAAACTACCATTACATAAGAGAAGATAAGCTCAAAGTCTGGGTAAATACATATGTTTGTTCAAAAGAAATTATTCCATGGAGGACCTGACAAATCTAACAAAAGATGGGAGTGGATCAGAGTGGCTCCTCAGATGCCTCACTCTATCTGGGTTTTATTATAGATATTACCAGATAAAATTTTGCCTATACAGCAAAATATCTTTTATTGGAAGATATGGAAATAAACTAAGATAGTGAATAATACAGTCTGGAAGTATTTGCATGGCAAATTGAGTTACGCCTTCTCGCTCAGACCATTTGTGCTTGTTTGGCAACAAACGCAAGAGTTCAACTACAATCATCTTGTAACCATTGAATGCAACAGAGTTTTAGGAGGCAGGAATTTGGCTCAGAAAGTGCAAAGCTTTCCCAAATTCAGAACAATTTATCGCTGATGTCTCCCCTTCATTATTTTAAATGGAAACAGAAGAAAGTTCTCAAAAAGACACGGCCTGACCTCAGTTCAGTTCAGCTCAGTTCACTGCTGCTCAGTTCACAGAGATATTTGGTTTCTTCAGAAGACCACAAGAAAAAAGCTCAGGGACAGGCTCAGTTTTCTTTAGATTTATTTCAAAGAGAAAAAAAATGGATTTAAATCTAACTTTCATCATTTTCTCCTCATAAAACAAAACAAAACAACACAACATGTGAGGAGCTGAAAGAGATTCTGGCTATTTTGACATAGCTGTCTTACTCAGTTCATTTCTGACAGAATCAATTAGGAAATCGTTTCTATATAGCAAATTCTTTTTGAAATTTTTATATACCATGAACAAATCCCATGGATTAATGATTTCCAGAGTTCACCCTCTTCACCTTGGGAAAAATCCAGACCAGAAAAAAAAAAAAAAAATCACAAACACAAAACAGGGAAAGTAGTTTTGTCATTAGTTCCCTCTGTATAAATAAAATCTTTGCCCCACAGTGAAGGTGAAGCAAAGAATTATAGTGGATTGGTAGGATTCCTGAAGCTCAGAAAATGAGCAAGTAGTTAAAAAATATCCTTTTACATAACAAATCCAGAAGTGCTTTTTCGTGACATTAGCTTTTATTTACGTGGGCTTGTGTAGCAAAAGCTTGCAGAATAGCAGCGACCATTATATATCTGAAGTGAAATACACTGGTGGGACTGTCAGAAGCTTGTCACTGGACCATGGGGGAACACTAACATTCAGGAATGAGGTACCCTGGAACAGCTGAAGGGGATGTCTACTTTTTGTCAGTCCCTTACTTTCAAAAGCAAAAGTATTCGCCTGAATCCTCACTCCTAAACAGAACACTGAGCACACATTGCATGTCTGTCTTCTGTAACAGTCAATATGCCCCTAGCTGAGGCGGAGAAGAGAAATTCATAGCTTAATTGCAAGATGAGGTCAGAACATACAAATTCAAATGCTGTTTTTATTTGTCTAAGTTTTATTTTGTCCTCAAAATTACTTGGGAATCCAGCAATCCAGCAGCATAGCTGTGGAGCAAAACAGGATGGCCAAAGTAGGGTGAGATCTACAGAGAATCTGAAATCTTCCACTTCAGTATATTAAAATCTCCTTCATCCAAGAACTTAGTTTCTGCAAGTTAGGTTAGTTACCAGGTTAAAATTTTGAATAATAAATTAAATTATAAAAGGATGTGAAACTGGTTAGTCAGACTTAGGATATTGATAATTAGATTATCATAACAACTGAAAAAAGTATTCCTGCAGCAAGTCAAAATAGTTTAGCAACTGTCTGCAGCTTGTACATGACACTACGGATTTAAATAGCATCCTCCTGATCAAACTTTTGTAGGTGTAATTAAGCAAGTTTTGATTTCACAGAATCCACTAGATTTTACACTGATTCCTTCTCTACATGAACACAGCAGCTTGAGAATAAGGAAGAAAAACCTGCTTATGTTTTTAATCCATTCCAGCTTTCCAGCACTTATCTAGATAAGAGTGAACAAGAAAGCAGATGCTGTGCTGCATTTTGTCTATTGCTTCTACCTCTTACAAGGCATAAAAGAAAACAGTGGCTAACATGCCTTTGTTTGAAAGCAGAACATAGCAGCACATGCACTGGGAGAGCGTGTTCACGGGAACGCTTATGTATCAGTGACCGCATTCTTTTGCCTCCCTGCTGTCTGCTACATTGCTAATGGGAAACAGAAGGTATTTCTTAAGTAGTCTACCAGAGAATGCAATCAGTGCTTTTCCTGTTCAGATGAACCATAACCTCCCTGTCTGCAGGTGACAGCAATCTGTCTCATCCTTCTCTAACACTGGGTCTTCATTCTGCTCTTCCAGCTTGCTACCTGCTACAGGACACTTTAAAAGCGAAGCCACATGAAGCCACCAAACACCTGCTTTATCTGTCTTTAGGAATTCTGTTGAGCTGTTTGTTTTACATTCAAATGCAGAAATCCCATCAATAAATACAACTATTTACACAGCCATGTATATATATATATACAGTAATTCTTATCTATATGTTGCATTAAACAACCAGATGTACTTGGACTACCTACGGTGAGCCTATGAGTTGGAACTGTAAATCCTAACTGACATCTCCATCAGTAATTATGAACTTTGCTACCCAGGAAACTCTTAACATCTAAATTGGCTACATGCCCTTACCAGTTTTTATCTGAGTCATATTTCTCTTGAGCTTATTTTCATAGTTAATATGTTGGAAAGCTGGTTTGGGCTTGATTCTTTCTCTACTATAATGCTGTTCCATCTCCCTATTCGCTCAATTTCTTTCCTCCTAACTGACAACTAAAAGGTGCTGGCAGTGACATCCTCAGCCTGGATGCAGCCATTCCTCTTCTGTGTCTGTCCTGTCTATCTGTGCCAGTGCTCAGCTCCCCTCTCCTTTATGTCACCAATAGCATAGTCATAGTTCACAGAAGCTTCTGGCCTTGTATGATTGCATTTTGGGGTGTGGATGAGTGCTATAAAAAATCTAAATGGCAGAGTAACTGGGAGATTAGTAAAGACTGCTACACATGCTGTAAGCAATGACTCTCCTGGAAGTGGCCAGAAACAAACACGTTTGAGTACAGAATTCCTATTTGCTACAAAAACCAAGCCACTAGTAAAAGATCATATTCAGCTGCAAAACAAAAGAGAAAATAAGAGACAGACCTAAAATAATCTCATTTGGTAGAAATGAATGATGGCCTTTTTTGTAATTGTTTTACTGAAAAGCACAAATCTCTACAAAAGAAACCAGCCATCTGTTTTGAATGTTTTAGATTATAAATATCTACTTGTGTTCTTCTTTGATCTGCAAGAATAATAGGAAGACAGTGATACAATCCAGTTACACCTCTGTTGTGAGTGCTTAATTCATCCCAGAGCCGCAGATTACAAAATTCCATCTGGAAATCTTAGTCTTATCATTCTGGGATCAGGAAGAAGATGAACAGTGCATCAAGATCAGCTCTTTTGTGCTCATAGATAAAACATTCTTAGACAGAGAATATATTCTTCAAACATAATATAGTTATTAAGATAGTAATAAGAGTTTTTAAAAAAATCAAGCTAGCAAAAGAACTGTTCCCAGAAACAGGAAAATGACCAACAGCAGAAGGTGACATCATTTTAAGGACAGCATTCTTCTCTAGGCTGGCCCACGCCAGTGTAACAGTACGTACTGGATAAAAGATTACATGCCAGTATGGGTATAGAACAAGAGAGAAGGTGGAAAGGTACAGTTTCCAAATTGGAATGGCAGAAGATTAATCGTAAAACAAAACATTAAGCATTACTTAAGTTGGACTAGATGACCTTTCGAGCTCCGTTCCAACTCCCAACATTCTGTGATTTTTACTTACAGTAAAGTGAGAAGATCACTACAAAGGCTCTCCATTATTCAGTTACTACAGCCAAGGAAGAAAAGGTTATTCTCCAAAAAAGGCAAAGCTTGAAAAGGCTTAAAAAGGACAGGTAATTGTGCGATAACTAAACCAGGATTTTGAATTGTACTTCCTCAAAGCAGTAACTGTCAGTCCATGAACTCTTGTGTTTCCTTGCCTGAACTTGACACCACAGGAGTCTTCCAGTTTCATAATTAACAAAGACGTCCACATGAGCAGGGCTGCAGAGAAGCAGGGGTGGAAAGCAGGTCCTGTGATTAACCAGAGCTACTGTATTCAAAGTGCTTCTTTCATAATGATTAATTAATTACATCACCTTATTTGAGTGCATTGCATTAAGGTTCTTACTAAAGGGTTGCCCATCTGGAAAGTGGGAGTGAGAAGCCCTGACTGTCACTAGTATGACAAAACAAATCCGGCATCTTCTCTCACAGTCAGGTCAAGTGATAATGTTTAAGTATAGTAAGATTATTTCATGTATCTGCCTTCAAAGTTAGCACAGAGTATGTCTCTAAGGCTAGCATATAGCATTCTTTCACAGTGTTTTTATATGTATGAATGAAAAACTGTAATGGACATATAACAGATTATTATACACTACACAATTAGTTTGCAGATTTTTAGAGAGGAGAAGAAATGACACTTCAGAGGACAAAAATTGACAATGAAGAACAAGAGGCAGCAGCCCAAAGAGCTGCTATTCCTCATGATGCAATGGTAACTCCTTGAAACATTTAAGAATATAAAAATATTTAATATAATTTTGGGAACAAATTCAAAATGAGGTATTAGAATAATCATAATATCACTGTAACAACACTACTTAAGAATATTGTTTGATAATACTACCTAGCACTGATATATCACTTTTTCCAAGCAGAACTTCCACCTCACAAAAACTTCAGCTCATTTTACAATTAAAAGAATTAGAGACAGGGAGAAAGAGAACAAGTGAGTAGTGGAAAATGATGCCAGGAAAGTATTTATCTTCTGAATTGTGGTCTAGTGTTATGTCCAGTAAATCACACTGTAGTACGAGTCACGCGTGAAAGTTTGGTGGTTTTGACCATTCTGCATGATCTAACAATTAAAAGGACCATACTGGAATCTATTTAAAAGGCTTATGAGGCCACAGTGCAATAAATGACAACACCGAGAATGTAAAAGAAGTGTGACAGTAGGATGAGCACCACTCCATGTGCTACAAGGATAAAATGTGTCTTTTGGAAAGAAAGATCATATTTATGCAGTGAATGAATGCCTTTGTAATCATTTGAAAATGGAACTCACCAAGAATAAGATATTTACTTTGCTAGAAGAAACCAGTATACTAATCCAAGCATCGAATACTGTAGAAAACCCTCAATATTATTCTTAAACTTCCTGAAGTATAGATACTTTTAGCTCTGCAGTGATTGCAATGAAAAGTTCATGGGGTTTGACAACTGTGGCAAAGGCTGAATTAAGTCCTGAGATGTCCTGTCCTTAATGTCATTATTTCTATCCCTCTTACTCTACCATCATAGTAATCACAGTTTTTCAGACTTGCCTGTCACCTACTTCTGCCACTTTCCTCTAAATCTGTTTGAATAGCTATGTATGCTGGCTGTCTACGTGTCCATTCACTGTGCATTTCCTTTTAGATGTAAGGTGGAATAATAAATATGCCCTCCACAATAAAGAGAAAATCTGAATGCTCATCCTGGGCATTCCTAGGAGTGAGACAAAATTGCTCTGCAGATACAAGTTAGAAACACATGGCTTACAACCTTGAGCATTCAGCTGTTTTTTTGCATATGTCTACCAGTATCAACTTACTGTGAGATTTAATTTTCTATCATTCATACTGTAATCCTGCTTAACACCTTTGTCCTCATAAATGTAACACAGAAATGTCATTCAAGCTCCACTACCCTTTAATAATCATAAATGGCTGTTTAGAATGAGACTGCAAATAATCAAAGCAATATATTAATTAAAGATTTCCTTTAGAATATTATAAACTCTTGAGTAAAAACTATAGTCAAAAAATTTAAACTGAATTCATTAAATATTCTTCATATTGATGACCTTCCCTCTGTTTCAGTTATTGGGTTTAGATGTCTTGCATCTACAGAAAAACTCTTGGAAAAGTCCAATTACAAGATTAAAAATGTAGCCTTTAGTACATAATGCATCCTTGCAATCTGGTGATATTGCAATTTATAATTCATACTGGATTTGACATTTACTTGAATTGGCTGTTTCTGAGTTCTTAAAAACTACTCAAATATTTTCCTGTTATGACTTACCCTGTCTTTCCACTACAGACATCACCTCTGAAATCTTAGAGAGATGTGTTAAATTATGCTAGTCTTCAGCAATAAACTAAAAAAATGTTCCTGTGTTACAATTTGTCAAACTCAAATATAAAAGAAAAATGTCACAAATAAGAGGCTTTTTGCTGTGCAGTATTTTTATGATAATATGAACTTGCCAAGATTTTTGTGGTCTTGAAAGATCCTCATTTTTATGCACTCCAGTTCAATCCTAGCTCTTTGACCACTGTTACTTTATGCATAAAATTAATTTTCAGGTTTTGTTCCTGGAATTCAAGCACAGCAAAACCAAATGTTTTGCTCCTTAGCAGGCATATCCGTGACTTCAGGATTTATTGGCAACCGTTAACAGAGAATGCTTCCAGAGAATGTGTTCAAAAAGCTTGTATAGTGACAGCATCTACTAGGTTCCAACTTCTACTGCAAGCCAGAGCCGTGGAAGATATTAAAAAAATGCTCTACAACAGCATGTAGACTTAAAAATGGACATACAGTATGTATAAACTACATACCAGCATAAATGTCTAAGTTCTCAGTGTTTCAGTTTGCTCTTCCTCTGTTCTTGCCCTTAGCACTTCTATTCCATCCTCACTTTTCCCTGTGTCCTTCAATTTAATTGTCTTTTCTTCCAACAGTTTTTTGTAATACTATGCCCTCTACATCCACTCAATAAAAGCAGTCCTTTTTGTTTCTGATGGGCAGAGGTGTCAGAACCAGATTTCTAAACCATACTCAGATTTTCTCCCATGGTAGCAGGGCTGTGCTTCACAAGAAGATTGAGCAACTTTGGAAGTTTACATGGAAGCTTTGCGTATAGCACATATATGGTACATATTTACAAGAAGATACATATATTCTTTTATCAGTATTACATATCATAAAATGTATAGTCATTTTATAATAAGTCATAGTATTTTTGGTAAAAGTGAATAAGAATTCAGCCATTGTCCAGACTTATTTTAGCATTTGTGCAAGACAAAGGAGCATCCCCATGAGAAAGCACATTGGAATATGTTTGGATACAGAGGAGGATAGAACTCCATCTGGGGAATAAAAGGAATCTGTTATGGTTTGGGTAAAAATATTCTGAATGAATTCTGTTCAGTGACTGTATTTTCTAAAAGGTATTCCATTCCCATACACATGATATTTCATTATCAGCTTTCCCCCCCCACACCTTGCCAGAGATACCTGCTAAACTGGATTGTCCCTTTAAGAAACCTGAAATTCCTGAATCTTAAGGACACTGACCCCCCCGCAAGGGGAATTCTGGGAGTGTGCTAGCACCACGAGGAGTTTTGCTGGGACCTGTGCTGTGCTGGATGCTGCCTGTGGTGGAGGCTAACTGGTGACCACGTGAAGCTGCTTGGACTGAGAGCTGAATACGTGAAGCTCTTTTCGGACTCGAGCTGGGGAGGGCTGGGTGAAGCTGATTCCGGAACTTAGAGCTGGCACCAGGACGCTTACAGCATGGAACGTTTGCAGTTTCGGTCCTGACATAATTATCATTAGAGAGGGGGAGTGGGGTTCTGTATTTGGGTCCTGTATATGTTTATATATGTTTCATTCATTATTGTTTTTATTATTAAAGCAGTTTTTAGTTTTTACCTTCCAATCCAGCCTCTCCTTTAACTGCCGTGAGTTGAGGTTGGAAATAAGCCTCTAAACCACGACAGAGTCATAAGAAATTCAGACAGCAAGGAAGCAAGCAAGCCTAGAGAGAAAAAGGCTAGGAAAGACTATTTCAGGATGAAAGATGGTATTTACATTGAACTGTAAACTGAAATGTAAACTACCATTCTCTGAAACTACAGGAAGGGCACTAGAAATAGTGCTCCATTTCAGGGGAGCTATACCTGATAATCCTCTCATGTACAGAAATGACAGAATTTAATACTAAATTTGGTCCAGCCCAGAACGATGGAGGGGAAAAGCCTTAAGTCTCAAAAGTAAAATGATGCAGTTTGCCATTGTACATATTTTGATGGTCTCCATTTTATCTTCAGTATTGACCAGAGGTGATTGATTATGTGCTCAGACTTAAAGGAATTTTTAAAATCAAAGTTATCACCAAGTCCTATGCTATTAGTCACTTTTTGAATTGTTGTAATACATAAATTTAATTTAATACATGCAGGTTAGGGACTTACCTACTAACTTACATCATCTTCACTTCTACAAAGAGAATAATAACTTTCCTCGACATACATGGAATATCATGGCAAAAACATGTACTTTATTGAGAATAAGTGGCTTGGGAGACACCAAATACCTTTACACTTTCCCTTGTGGATGTATATAGGACAATCTTGAGGCTGATATGTTTCTCAGATGAGATGCACGTGAGGCAAGGATGCCTCTTGCCCCATTATTTTGACTAGACTATTCCATAACTTGCTTTCCTGAGGAAAATGTCTCAAGTACAAAGTGGAGTGGTATGCTGTATTTAATGTGAACCACCCATTAATTCAACAAACTAAAAGAAACTACACTCTTAGCACAGCTCCATTCATAAATGTATCAGCAGATGGGAGAGGAAAAGAAAAATCTATCAGTGTTTTCTACACAACCTCTATGGTACTATAGAATGAAAATCAGAATTATTCCTACCTTTATAGTGAGTGTCGTCATCTTTTTCATCATTTACTTACCTGATATTTTCTGTTCAATTGCTGTGCTTCAGGATATCCTTAGAAGCATTATCTCTAAAACTTTTAACATCATATACTAACACAGAATCATTGCAAGAGCAATGATTCAAAGAGAATGTGAAATCAACAGCGAGTGTAAATTAATGAAGCACTTTATCAATTTTTCCACTAAAGAGATTTTCTCAGTTCAAACCCCAAGGCATGAAATTCAAGTTTGACACTGTCACAGTTGGATTAAATTTTTCAGATAGCTGACTTGTAAAGAGGGATTTGATCTATATATTCAGAGAGACATGTTAAGTCTGCAGTTAACTGAGCAAGTGAGAAGAGATTAAAGAATATCTCATTCTTTCATGAATGTTTTACATATCTAATATAAAGTAATAATTTTCAGAAATGCAAGGGTCCAAATTCCCATGGAAATCTCCAGAAGACTTGTCAAATAGTTTAAAATCAAATTCAGAGAAAATCTGTGAGGCAACTCATGTGACATATTTTTTCTTAAAAGGATAAATGAAGAAAGAAAAAGTTTCTTATAAATTTTTAAAATACTGTCATTGCATCTCAATCCTTTAAAATACTTTAACTACTTCAAATAGATTTATTCTGCTTTGAAACAGATACTACAAGGCATAAAGCAATCCTAAGCAATCAGCCTAATAATTGATACTTGACTTTTGTAGCTCTCTATCAAGGTTCCTGGTCAGTAAAGGATGTTTTCTTCTCTGCTAGAGAAAGGGCATGCGGAGATGGACTCTGTCCTGTGTACTGCCTCCTCTTCTGGAAATGGGGGTTGTTGTGGGGCCAATTTGATGGCAGAAAAGAGAAAATAGTGGATGTAGACAAAGGAAAACAAAACCTACATTAAATGGCTACCAATTTCTCCTCCATTGTTTTGAGAGAATGAGGGAGATGTAAGGGAGAGAGGAAGGTTCAGGGGATATTCCTCTTTGACTTCAAATTTACAGACAATTTATATTCCTTAGTCCGTATCAAGAATAATCTATTATGAGCTGATAAGTATCTATGAATAGTTAGGTCAGTATGCATGACAGCAATCTCAGCAGCAGATCTCAACATGCTTAAAACCTTCAGGAGGAACATTATCTCTGAGCAAATTCTTTACTAATCTGAATCGAAAAAGCATACATAGGTTTGGCTACAGTGCAAACTCCTTTGAAAAAGAATCTGACTGAAAACATTTCCTCCATGAAGTCAATGATAAATTATATGAGAGACATTTCCTGTTCTCTTGTACGCATTAGGATTTTGCTTTGCATACAAACTCAATTACATGCCCTGGAAAATTCTCCCCACAACATCAGGAAACAATGACACGATGACTAGAAAAAGAAATTCACAAACAACACATAAACGCACAAGAAACACCCTCATGCAGAAGAGAATATGCAAGCAAGGGGGAAGATGCACAACCAGGTTTCACAAGGCATACAGGAAGACGTGAGAGGGACTGTCAGAAACTTTTCTATTGGCAAGAAAAGTTGATTCTCACCGTTCTGAACAAAATGGCTGAACTAAGAGCATCTGACTGGTTATGCCCAAATACCCTCCTCCTCATCCTAGTGGTGCAGAAGTGGCAATGGGGGAAAAGCCCCAGAGCAGCATGGGAATGAAATAAAGAGTTGGTTAGTATTTAAAGCACATATGTAAGTACAAATAGTAGCACAAACTGTTTAATTCCTTATGCAATATTCTGAGACATGGAGGCAGAGCTTTCTTTGCTCTCTTGCAGGTTTAGTGATGTTTTGAAATGCCCATACACAAAGGGAAAGTGCAATCAGATTCTCCTCCCACCCTTCCTCCATATCGCCCTCCCCTGGGAGGTTTTTGCAAGAATTTCCTTAATTGTTTAAATTTTATCTTTTCTTTATATTTTCTCTTTCCATTTTGTCTGTGAATGCTACATTGCACTTATTTGCAAGCATACACTACAGTCACATTCAGGAAATGGCTTCATTTCTCTACACACTTGCAGTATATTCTAACATTACCTCCAAATTAAGATTAGGAAACCCATTTAATTTGCGGTATTAACAATTGTAATCTCTCAATGAAGGCAAGAACAACATTTTCCAAAAACACTGCAGAAAATTCATGCCAGTCACTCTGTAGTTCTTTACTTACCATCTGGAACAGGATATTAAAACAAGACTCAAAAAGAAGATGCTTTGAAAATGAGACATTTTCTCATTTCTTTGTTCATTTCTTTGTATATACCCCTTGTTGTCTTCTGATACAGACATTAAAAGAGATTTTTAAATACCTGTTTCTGCAAGGTGAATACAGAATTGTTTTTGCCATTTTCCTCATGTACCTTACTCATAATTTCTGCATACTGCTAGGCTGGTGCTTAAAAGTCTAGACTGAGATGCCTTCCTTCACATCACAACAATTTCTAGATAAGCCAGAGGGTAAAGAGGAGTGCCAAATGTTCCTTCACTTTGTCAAGGCAGTGATGAATGATCATTAATATTTTAATTAAACTGGAATGGGTGAGATTACAACACGGGATATGCAATTACGTTGGCATTTTCCGTGCCACTCAAGGGACAGGTAATCTCTCTGATAGTTATCAAGCACATGGCTGTGCTTTGTAAATGACACAGGAGGCTCCTCTCTGCCTTGGAGATGGTAAATTGATTTTCCTTCAGTTCACGGCCCATTGAGTTTGTGAGGGAGCAGGCTGTGCTCATTTGGCTCAGAGGCTGGGATTTCCTCATGGGAAATGAAGGGAACTGCTCATATGCAATCCATAGATCAGAAAGCTGATCCTGAACCATGATTTCCTGCTATTGAAGACATGAAACAGTCCTGGACACTCCACACACTCAGTGAGTAAACCTGAGTTACTGAAGTCTGAATATCCCAGACAGGATGCTAGTCTTGCATTTTAAGTGAGTAATGTTTCTTTCTTCTCTTTCATTTGTTTGTCCTCTCTTCTCCACCCACTTAATAACAGCTTGGTACCAGGAACTGTTTTTTCACATTTCAGGAGTTAGCAACAAAGCTGAGGCAACAGCAACATCCATTTCTGGTTTATAGCTGCACTCTGGAATGCTATTTTTGTTTCAAGGTACTGCAAGTATGTCAGGGAAAATTACATACAACTCCAAATAATCAGCCCCCACAGTAAAACTTACTTCAAAAGTGAAAAAGAGAGACATATTACCTGGTCAGGGGAGGGCTTGTGGTTGGTTTGGTTGGAATGGGATGAGGATTTGAGGTGGTCATCCTCATAGTTGTCAGCCATCAGCTTCATACGGTTCTGAGTCTATTAAATGAGAAAAAGAATCTTGGTCTACTTTCTAATGTGATCAAAGGGACTGAAGGGAATAGGGTATATATGCTATCATCTATATCCAAAATCCATACATGGAAAAATGTAAGACACATGCACACAACACTAGAAGGTATTACTGTAAAGAACTGGTAAAGACTGGAAGACACATTCCAATCACTTCATTTTGAGGTTAAATTAGTTTTACAATTAGTTTTGCTTATCTGACTTTTACCTACTAAAACTTTTTACATGTGTGTACAAAGAAACTAATTTCTTATTATAGACCCTTGGTTTAAGATTCAAATAATAATTTGGAGAAAAATTGAAGTAAAAACATCAGTTAGATGTTCCTAAGACTGTTAAACAAATAAAGAAGTTTTTTATAAAAGAGTAAAAATAGATTATTACTTAAGTTTCAATATAAAAATCAGTTTTCAATGGATATAGCAAAGAGAAGGAAAATTCTGAGACTGATCAGAAAAACATGAATTGCAGAAAAGCTTTCCTGTGAGGAAATGAAAAAGTTAATAAATAAGTCTTTAGGAAGAAAAGGTGACATAATAAAGATTTATAAAATTAAAACCTGCATACAGTCAAGCAAAGAATTAACTTTTAAAATATAAACCAAGTTTCTTAACTTTTCTTAAACTTCTCAGGAAATTTTAAGTTTCAGAGCATATATAATTTTTAAAACCACAAAATATAAAATAAATGATGTAAGAATAAATGGAATACCTTACCTTAACACTACCATTCTATGTAACGTTATTGTATATTACATGACTGTGTCTGCAATGGACAGTGTTACTGAGATAAAGCCCTTTTAACTTACTATCCTGAAATGAGGTCCCCAAGCACCTACAAACACACCCATGAACAAAGAAATTCACCTGGGTAAAATGTCCCACCTTCCTATCAGGGCTTACGAAGACCATTCAGGCAGCAGTGGCACTTAAAAGTAGCTTAGAGGGGACTACAAAAGAGCTAAGTCTAAGGTCTTGCAAAGGGAACTGTCATCCTTGCATCAGTGGCTTCACTTCAAGTTATCTGGGTGCCGCTGTCATTGGGCACTCACACTTGGAGCAGATCCAAATAATGGCGCATCTTCTCCCAGCTCACAAGGTAGACAAAGCCTCATTTTAACCTTTGTGAAATCTTCGCATTCCAAAAAACTACAGAGGCTAGCCAGACCTGTATTAGATATGATATACAGTAAATTATGTACAGTTAGACATTGAATCATCAGAGATGCACTAAAATTAAATGCCTTGAATGAAAGCTCAAAGCTCTCTGTAAAAATGCCAGTTGTTGATTCAATCCCTTCATAACAGCATGGTTTCTTGGTGAAAACGCTCATTTTAATGAGCATCCTGAGGCTAGAGAATGTAGTTTCTATCTGACTGTACTCAGATCATTATAGAGAAGGTCCAGGGTTTGAATCTGGATTTGATTTTACTGTGGATTAATTTAACAAAAGCTGATAGTGAATTGAGCTTAAGCAATAAGCAATTTAATCATGCAAAATCTTTATATTGTTTGCTCTGTTTTGTCAAACAAGTTTTTAATTCCAGGTCTGACTCATCATTCATAAATCACTACCTGAAGCATGCCACATTAATACTTAACCAGTTCATTGTACAGGCACTTTCTCCATACTTACTATTTTAATATATTTTATATTTAATATATTACTATTTTAATATATATATTTAATATATTGGCTCTTCAACAATTTCTTCTTTGCAATGACAGCTATTGACTTTAAATGATTTCACATTTATTGGAAATTTTTAGTTTGATAATAATAATGACTTCTTACATGACTGTCAGTGTGCATGTGGAAAAAATCTATTGAAGAGCAGAAGTTCAGCAGAATGTTAGTACAGCACATTAACTTTTCTAAGACACGAAGTAGTGCTTCTCAGAGAAAGGCAGCATGTTCTGGGATGTTAGTGGCTAATACAGAAGAGAAAAATCAGAAGATGTAAACATTTAAAGCACAGAATTCTTCACAGAAAATTCTGAAGAGGTGGTGTGCTTCTATCACCTACCTTCAAGTAGAATAACCTACTATTAATACTTGGCATAAGGTATGAGAAGAGGCTGAGAGAACTGGGCTGGTTTAGTCTGAAAAAGAGGAGGCTTCTTTAATTACTTGATAGGAAGAAACAGATAAGATGAAGCTAGGCTTTTCCTAAAGGGTACAGGACAAGAGACAATGGATGTAAATCGGAATACAGAAAATTCCTGTCAGACATCAGGAAAATTCTTTTTGTAACAAAGCTGATCAAACACCAGAACAGGCTGCCAAGAGGCTGTGGCACCTCCATCCTTGTAGACACTGAAATTGTGACTGGACAAGGCCTTGAGCAAGCTGCTCAAGCTGCTAGTTAGTGATGCTCTCATCAAGTGGTTGGATGCAGAGGTCTGCTCCAATCTTAAATATACTGCAATTCTTACTATTTGGTCTATTAATAATCAGATTATTTTATACCTATCAAGTCTGGAGTTTTCAAAAGAAGAGAGAGCCAAGTTCCAAAATTCTTCCTAATTGCTAAGTATGGTTTAGCTGCTTAGTTGTATTACATTTTAACAGAGAACCACCTCTGCAGCATCCCTACGCTGACAAGCATACAGGATCAGTTCATCTAGAAGGACATCTTCTATGTTCCCCCTTTAATCCAGCCCAAACTCCCACTGCTTCTGCTGTCAATCTAAGAGTGTGTGTTTTTGATATACATGTCTCGGTACAAAACCACCAAAATTGGTACTTATTTCACTACAGGAGCTAATTTACACACGTATCATTGTAATTATGCAAAAAGCAAGAGATGAAAGAAAAGCAGTTTATTTCCTGATGGATATCACTAAAAATTATTTTCCAACACAAAAATTCCAACAGTGTTGCAAATATAATATTTTACTAATTCTTTTTATGCTAAACATGGAAATAAAAAGCTTCTACTTAGATTTAGAATACCCCTTCTCTGGAGATATTAAAAACCCGCCTGGATGTGTTCCTGTGTGACCTGCTGTAGGGAATCCTGCTCTGGGAGAAGGGTTGGACTGGATGATCTTTCGAGGTCCCTTCCAACCCTTAACGTTCTGTGATTCTCTGAACTGACAAACTTCTAATTGGAAATTTTTAGAATAACTGGAAACACACGAACTGCCTGTCTCTCTTATCGCTCCTCCTCAGAAACAAAATGTTCAAAAGGATGGAAATTTCTAGAGCATATGGCTGTTGCAATGATTTTAAAACAAACCATTTACTTTAACTGTGGGGAACCACTCCAGCATCCTGCAGTCCTGAACTGCTTTGTCATGGTGCTATTATACAATCCTCTCCCACCTTGTGAGGTTATGGCTCAGATTCCAGGGCAAACATTTCTACATCACTGTAAAAAGTATGAACAACAAAGTGGTTTAACCACTGTGTCCTGTGAGAAAATAAATGAGCAGTGCAGACAAATTGGTTGTGTCAGGAGTACTTTTGTCTAAAACCTCCAGAGCTTGTAAGCAGAACCAGTGATGATACGAACAGGATGTCTGACCCAAAGTTTGCTTAAAAAGTACCATGTGCCATTACAGGAACCTTCTTCATGCATGTGCAGATAAAATGCTAGAATGAAAGAAACAGGACAAAAGACCAAATCCCAATAGGTTTCTTGATTTTTTTCCAGGTGGTTTCTTATTTTTATTGATGGAACAGATTTTGTAACCTTATTCCTTGCCCCCCAATCTCCTCACCTTATCAAAGTCTTTAACAAGGCTATTTAATCCGCAATAATTGCTGTGCAAAAGAATAGCCCTTTAAGCTAGCGTCAGTCCTCAAAATTACTAAAGAGCCATTGCACACTCTCAAGCTCCTAACTGAAAGCCAGAAATGACTGTGGAGAACTTGCCACAAGAGCTCTACAGACCGGAGACTGTGAAACACAGGTCTAAAGTATAACATTTGCAAGAGCATTGTATTTAAAAACCCCCAACTTCCTTTGTGTATACATTAGCCTATACTCTAGCACAATCAGATCTTGTCCATCCTCCTTTTTTTTTCCCCCCAGAACTTCTGCAATTGTCCTTTTGCCTCCCTGATACATTTAATACCCTTCTTGCTTCTCATAATTATTTAAGTCTTTTCTCTGTCCTATCCCTTGCTACAGCAAGCAGATTATCAAAAGAAAAAAGTACCAGGAGGATACATGAGATTAATTTGTTTTAATTATAAATGCGAATGCTCAGCATCAGCGCTTCTTTTAAATGTGCTCTCTTTTTTTGTTGTTGTTTCGTGGTTCTGCAGTGATTTCACTGTATTTTAACCATTTTCTTGTTAAGCTATAGTTTACTTCTGCCTGCATTCTGTAATCACTAAATGTTTGGGTAAACAAAGAAATTACCATGGAGTAGACTATTTCTAACACAGCCAACACCTGAAAACTTTCATTCCAGACAGCACATGTATAATATTTTAGCTGCCAAAACTGTAGCCATGGTGAATTTTGTTTAAGAGTCACTAAGTTCCTCCTTCCTGGATATACTGCTTCAAAGCATACTCTCACCTGTAGGTTCCTAACAGTAAGTTACGTTCCCTGCAGAATAAACTGGTAGCTTGTTTGTGCACCTCCACCTTAAAGACCAAATAGATTTTATCACAGTTAAATTATTACATGAGAAAAACCAGAACTGATACTGATCCACAAAACGTAGGGGAAAGTCAGAGGCATATTCTGAAATACAGCTGGTAAAAACCTAAAAAGAGTCCTGCCTAGGTCTCACAAACTCTTTATAGTGGAATTCCACACATAAATTTGAAACCCACAGATTTAACTACAGACATTGTTTATAATATATTTTAGAGAATGTTTTTATTTGAAAGCTTGCACTAAGTTGTATGCTATAATGACAACATATATCGTAAGGACTTCTGCAGCATAGGTAGTGTTCTGGTAACCATTACCCCAGCAAGCTTTTGAAACCAAATTTACTTCATAGGAATCACATATTTCTGTATCTCTGGAGAAGATCTCTAATAAACAGCAGACACCAACTCATGAGCTGTGCATTCTCTATATTAATGTAGTCTGCTTCACATCTCACTGCAGTAACTTATTCAAAGAGTTTGCATCAAATCTGTTTCTCCACCACACAACACAGCAAACCATGACATCAGTGAATACTTTTCTCATTTTTTACAAAATATTTGAGTAGGGTAATTTCTGGCTTTGCTAAACAGTCTAAACACGCTTTATTAATCCTTTAATGTAGCGTTTTAAAAGTCCCACATTAAGTAAACATTAAAATAATGACTGTACGCGTGACAAATGACTATGTGGTGGAGACAGTGTGTCAGTGAGTTAAGGAGTAATCCTATTTCAACCTGAGTCAAATGTTTCCATAAGAGCACACACATGCAGATGCAACAGTTTAGAAACCTCTTCACCACTAATAACATAAAAATATAATGGAGAAACTCAGGTGACTCTATTTTTTTTTTGGTAAGTCATACGTCAAATTCAGAAAATTTTCTCAGAAACTTATGTTCATGCAAAGACTCTTAGATAGTCCCTTCTCTTTGCTCAAAACACACAGTGAGCCACAATCCCTGCCAATATTCAACCAGCTCCCTGCTGGAATCTGGCTGTCAGAAACAGGGACATAATAGCCCCTTCTTGCCTATTATTAGAATGTGATGCTCTGAATAACTACCTTGAGTATATGTATACAACTACTTTGAATATACACATCCCCTAAGTGCATACCTACCTTGAGTACAGTGTATCTGAAAGACTGCTTCAAGTATTTTAGTCTATGTCCCCTTCCCATTCATGATATTTAATGACCCAGGAGACATTTTTCCAATTTGTAAAGAGATGGCACATCTTGAGTTGTTATTGTTGTTTGTAAGGTTTAAAAGACACATCATTAGTTAGGTTTGGCTCTCCTTTTGGCTGTGTTTAAGATTAGCAACTAATTAGATTCCTCTATTATCAGCAAACAACAATGTTCAATTGCATACAAATGAAAACCATTCTGGTTACTACAGTTCTCTACATCCTGGAGCCTGTGTTTTTGTGAGCCCAACAAAGAGCACTGGGCAGTGTGCAGCTGCTTGGATTTGTCAAGGCCTGTAGATTTAACACAGATTCTACCTGAGATATTGGCTTCTGCACTGACTGTTGGCAATGTTACAAGACTATTACATTATAAAGTGGAAGACTTTATCAGTCCAGTTAATTTGTGTGTTTAATGATTTCATTTTTCTGTTCGTCTCCCCACATGTGACAATTACAGAGAAATTTCATTCTGGATAATTCATATTCAAAAACCTTTGAACTAAACTGAAGGAGGCAGATCATCTAGATATGGAGTTCTCTCCAAGGCTTGACATAGGTAGATACATGTGGAGGGGCTTAAAAAGCAAACTTTGAACTGAAATTTTCCTTGTACAGGCATGTGTCTCTCAGATCTTTATTAGTTCCTTAGCAGATGAACAATAAGTAACTATGGGTTTGCCTGATGACAAAGTTTATTGTAATCTATTGCTCTGATTCCTTTACAAAGAAAACCAGCAACATAAATCAGATCTTCCTTATTGTATTACACCACATGAACATTATAGTATGTGTTCCTTTAGTTCCCTTGCACTCTCTTTAGAGATATGTCAAGCTGTGTTTAAGACTGACCACCAGTGGTAATAGCACTGTCTGTCTCCATTTCTTATTTCACAAGAGGTGAAATCTGCCCAGTACTAGGTCTAAAAGGAAGCAAACAAACAAACAAAACCCCAAATCAAAATCTCCTTCCTTCTCTCATGATTAACTACTCAGGAGCAAGCCAAGTACCTTAGTTCTTCAGCATCTTTCCACTGCATGTAAGGGAGAAATAACATTAAGGTGTGCTTTCCTGTATTTCAAAGGTGTCTGAGAAAGAGCTGGAGTCTGAGAACATTAACCACCACATTGTAAACCTAATTTATACAGACTGGGTGGCCTATGTGTCAAAAAAAAATTTCAGGCAGGATCACAAGGAGAAATGCTATCCTGTGACAATATCCTCAAAGAATCCTGGATCCCTCACACAACCCAAAACTAAAGAAATTATTTACTGAAATTGATCTGAAAACAGCAACAGCAAGCAAAATGAGGTGCTGCTTGAATTCTTAAGATGAAATAAGAGAACTGCTTATATTCACATTCCAGCAGTGAGCTTATAAAACCTCTACACTCTAGGTTGAAAGTAAACACCTAACTATTTTTTTGTCTTATGAGCCTATGGTGCAGTTTGTTAGGGCAAGTCTGATCTCTGTTCCATGCCTCAGCAGAGAAGAAGGGCCTTACTGCAGAATTTCCTGCCAGAGAATAAGATCAGTATCCTCTGCTGCCACATGCCCTGAAAGCAGAAAAGACTCATTTATTTAAATCAGCTTAACAGCAACTGTTTTTTGCTCAATCACACTGCTACCTCCACTCTCCATCTATTGTGTTGTCTTCGTTACTTCCTTCATCAGTTAAGAACTGATTTCTTTTGCAGACAGCATGGCTGCCTTGAAGAGCATAGGAGGCCACTTTATTACCCATTTTATGCTGGCTAATGAAATCTGCGTGCTTTGGATTTGTATTCTACATCTTCTGAGTATGGCCTTCAACCCTATAATAATCTCTTTCTCCAGCCTGCCTCCCCCATGGTGTCTCCAGGCAAGAGTCAGCTGGGACCAGCGTGAAAGTATGTATGTTCTGAATGGCCAGCCACGTGTGTATGCTACAGCCAAACCAAATATATCATGGCTCGATTCTTGCTTTTCCCCTGTGTGGGAGCACCACTTAGGGGCTTTTTTGCCTCTACCCAGCTGTGGATGTTAATTAAGTTCCTATAAGTCACACAGACTTTGAGATTTCTTTCCCTCTGTCAAATTTGATTGAAAATGGTTAATAAATTGAAAAGTTACTTGGTGGGAACTACAGCTCAGCTAGACAGATGGACAGCACTGTCACTTCAACTCTTCTTCAGAGAAATTTAGGAGAAAAGCATGTTCAGACTAGCATGCTTTGTTCAAGTTGTAAGAGTTTGAAGGTAGCACCTCGCTCTATCCTTGCATTAAATGTTGTATAGAAGTGGAGTTTTCTGATACTGCACTCCATGCCTCTCTTCAAGATTCCAGAGGCCAAATTGCTGCAAATTCTCAAGTGAGCAGCAGCAAGCCTCTCATGTTAAGTTCATGTGTCTGTCAAATGTTTAATATACGCAGTTTATCCAGTCTCTCTAACCTACTTTGACACATACCACCAAGGACAACTCAGCTGAACAAAAAAGTGAAATGCTACTTCTATAAAAACATGAAAGGAAACACCAGTCTTTGTCATGGTCCTCATTACTTGAACTGTTGAAAAATCCTGACTGTACTCTTCCTTGCTCATTTTTCCCTTCTCACTGTGTGTTTGTGGGTCCAAGTTAAATATCTCATCTTGTATTTTATCAATTGAGAGAAAAACAAAGACAAAAGAGCACCAAGCAAAACAAGCTCTGAAATATAATTGGGAGCATGAACACTCCCTAAAATATTTGATAGGTTGGTGACACGTGGTTTACAAAGCAAAACGTGAAAGATATCTCAGGTTATGCTATGGTTGGAAATGCATTCCAACATTATAATGGTCCTGTGACCACTTTACAGTTGTGCAATATAAGCACCAGAAATAAGGTTAGTCTTCCAAAGTCAATAAAAACCTGAAGGCAAAACCTCTAAACTACCTACATTGTATCCCATTGAACAGGCAAGTATTTCAATCAAAAATAGAGTAAGTTTTGTTTGACATAGTTGACGGGACCCCTTCTGTTTTGTTATGACTATTTACTTGAAATTTCTCCTTCCCTTTTCACTTCATCTTCAGTCCACACTCTGCTCATCTTACTCTCATCTACCTTACTCTGTCCTTCTTTCCTTTGTTATTGTATTTGGTTCTCCTTTCCGAAAGAAATCCACTTGCATACGCTCAAATTGACAAAGCTGTCTGTGTAACACAAGTACCTTAGTCAGTCTGGTTTTGTCTCTTAGTCTTTCTCTTAGCCTGAAATCAGAAAGTTTCTCACTCCAGTGATACTTGTGAATACTGATTGGCAAAATCCCATCTGAGAACTTATACAGAACATGCACTATGCTATAAAATCTTAAAACCTAGTCATGATCCCCTGTTTCCACAAAATCATTTGCAGGTCTTCTGCTCACATATACCTACATATGCCTTTTCTAGCTGATATAATTTGGAAGCTTTCAAATCTTTGTCTACTATGATTGTGTCTTTACAATAAATACAGTAAAAGCACTGCTTTATCCAAGTATTTTTATTCTTGGAAGGTATATACCAGTGTTTTTGCTACAGCTCTTTTAACCTTACAGATTTTTATTGTTATATGTCTCACATTTTGACTGCATTTGCCTGCAGCTTCAAAGAGTTGTTAATAGCAACCCCCCACTATACACGCTGTTCTTGGGGGGAAAAAAAGTAGTAGTTATGTACAGATAGAAATTCCTAGATGCTAAAGTGATGTGAGCTGTTCAGTATCATCTCAACACAGACTGTCTGTAACTGCCCAGAGCCCAGCTCTGGGTGTATACATGAATGTGTCTGTGTCTACATGATATAAACAGTGTTGATAGCAACTTTTTAAAAAAACACAATGAAACCTCAAGAGTATTTATGCTTGTTCTGAAATTAATTTGAAAAGCTGTTGCATATAGAAGAAAAAGAAAACCAATATTATTCTTTTTCTGCCTCACTTTCATCTTTGAATCTAGGCAAAATCCTCCATGGTAACTGCTGGAGGGGAGAGTTGAAAGGGCATTTCCTTTGACAACCAACAGAGCCTTGCTACCCCAAAACAAATTAAAGCTAAGAATTTTCTCTGGATGGCCAATTATTAGAGTTGACATCCACGTAGAGGAGGCCTGCCTCATAAGATCCATACAAACACACAGACATTACATTCCTGTCAGTCCACACTGTCTGTGCGTGTGGTCTGCAGACACAGGATTCCTGTCCATCCACACTGTCCCTGTGTTTGGCCCACAGAGGCAGGATTCCTGCCTGAGCGCACAGCAGCAGTTGTGCAGCACAAAGTTGGACAGATGATTCCTGTCCATTTTCCCTACTCTTCCATGCAGTACACAAGCAAGGAGGATCACAACAAACCAATACCCTTTCCTTGTTTTTATTCCTGCAGAGGGGGATTTTTCCCATTATGTCCCACCAAAGCTTAGATAACAGTATTAGCTTGAAAGACTGAAGAAACATTGAGGTTTTCTACTGTATTTGTGTCAAAATCATTCTTACCAAGAAAAATTCTTTTCATTTCTACAAAATTCATGGCACATAATATGTAGAGATATGTCAGTTTGGTCAGATGAATTTTTCCAAGGTGTCTGCATTTCAGGCAGTATTCCCACCATTGTCTGCTCTGTTCCTCACCTGTTGTCTTTCTGTGATTTACATTATATTTTGCCATTACATAGAAGTAGAAGCCCACCCCACTGGGCACCATAAAGCACACTGTAAAGTTTAGGAAAAAATCTTAGAAAATCCCACCTCTGCTACAGAGCCACCAAACAAGAAAGGGTTGTGGAACAAGATGACAAAATGGCCAGTCATACCTCCAGGGTTTTTTTCTTAACAATCCTTTTACAAAGTCAAACTGACTTTTTGCAAAGTCAATAAACTTAGAAAGCTGATGCCAGATGTTAAAGAGCCCTGACAAAGCAGAGGAAGAAGTAGAGACAAAAGGATAGAAGGATAGAGGCAACCTCAACTGATTTATTTGCAACAAGAAGACCTAGGAGGAAACAAAGAAATCTTTGTATCATTTAAGCCCTCTTTGTATCATAAGAGAAATTGCTGGGTGATAATGGAGAAGGACCAGATAGTTTTGGTAATCAGGAAAGTGGGGAAAAGAGGAGGAAGAATCATCAAGAATTTTTTTCATCATCTGATAGTGATGGAAGGGATAGAGATGAACAGTAACGAACTAGTCATAGTCTGCACCTCCCACCTGTGGATCCTTCCCATCAAATCTGTGAATCTTTCTTTTTCCAGTCCAAAAGAATATACTGGTATCTTGCTTGCCTCTCTATGAAATATGGAAGAGACTGGAAAGGTGCACAAAATGAAGATTTGTGTGTGTATTTCCCCTTAAAAAAAAAAGGGAGGAAAAAACCCCCCTAAAATGAGAAGGTAGAGTACTTACTACTTCCACAGAGCAAATAAACCCATGCAGTCTTCCAAGTTTTAAACAATTTATGTATGTGTGTGTTCTTAAGGATCACTCTATTGCTTTTATTATTTTTTCAACACCATTAATGTCAGCAATTGGCAGAAGTTTGGGTTGCTAGCTGTAATAAAGGAGGCGAAGCCAAGGTTCAATCTACTAGTGTTTTGGAAATGGAGGGCACACTGGCTTGGTATCAGAACTTACAGTTATGTTTAAGGTTAATGTGAAAAAACTGAAAGGGGTAATTTCTTAAACTATTAAAAGGATTAAGTGTGGTACAGTATTGAAACTGAATGTTTAAAAAAGTTAAGCTCCCCTCTCCCTAAATAAAAATCCACTGTAAGAACAAGAGATACCTAGATTGTTCAGCTCTTGAGAAAAACTTGGCTGGAGTCAGCTGTGAGAGCTCCATTTATTTTTTGTTTACCCAACTACAGGAAATATTTGTGTTCACACCAAGACAGACAGGAACTGGTGGTAAACAGAAAGAGAACAAAAGATTTAGTTCTGTGACTGTAAAGTTGTGCTCAAACAAAGAGAAGAAAATCCCTAATAAAATGACTACTCCTTAACCAGGGCTGTATTCAGGACAAAAGAACATTACTTCCCCCAAGCACCAGCACTATGATCAAACTTGAACATGTATTTGGAGACTAAAGCTTTACGGAAGTTGAGAGACCAATATTCACCTATACTACCGACAACCTAAAATTGTGCAACATGTTATTGCAAAGTTAAATTTACTCATGTTTGAAACTGAGGGTGCTTGATCAGCAAATTGATCTTATAATCACATGATAAATGTTTCTTTATGCCATGTAAAATCAGGCAGCAGTCTTTTGATTACTGAGTTTGAGACTTATTTTATCTTCATGCACAATCTTAGACTAACCCCTAAAAGCATTTATTGGTACTGAAAAGACTCAAATCTTTAAGGCAAACTCAAACCTTTAAGACTCAAAGCATTTAAGGCAAAGAAGGGTGGACAGAAACCTTTGTTTTATGTTCAATACAGGTCTGCTCACAGGCAGCAGAACACAACTGCCCTAAAGATGATCGGCCAAAATCCCTACCTCATGTTTGACTGTATCGTCTGCAGACCCCTATTCAGGGAAGGGACTGGAAGGAGAATCTCCACCAGTATCAACCTTCTCATCTTGTACCTTTAGAAGCTGACAGCTGTTACCAGACTCCTCACAGCTTCCCAGCAAAAAAAATTCCATCCCCTCCCTACACACATTCGCAAATGTCAAGTGGCAAAAATGTTACCTCTAGGGAAAACTGACACACCTTTTCTTTGGTCATGGATAGTTTTCATCTTAGAAAAGGAGTGTAGAAAGCAGTATATACTTATTAAGAAGAAAAATACATAATTCATTCAGCACCAAAACACAAATAGCAATTGTTTTAAGACTGGGATTCTTTAGAATATAACACCATGACTTTAACAGAACTGCTGGGAGTCTGCAGCCATCAGCATCCATCCATTTGCTATCATCCAATAGCGCTGAAGCTATTATAAGTAACTGAAGCCTAATTTTGTAAGTCTTTGCCTCCTTTTGATAAACCCAATATACTACCCTATCAATTTCCACAATTTGGTATGGGAGTTAGTGAAGTAAGTGTTAGTATCAAGAAAATAGTCCTATTGACAGCATATATCTTACGTTTCCAACTGAACATGAAACTTGTATTTTCCCCTGCATTACCTACTCATTAGCCTCAGATATGGTGTAACAGACTAGGCTCAATCAGATTGTTTCAAAAAGGGAAATTATTTTCAGAATTCCATGTGGCTTCATAAATTTTAAAATAACTTTAAAAAATTCTGTAGACTAAGAGGCATTCCAGTGCATAAGCTCAAAAATACCCGGGACCACTGTTCATCAGCAGCTCAGTGTTTACTGAAGCTGAAGTTCATTCTGCACAGCTAGGCCTTAATTTTTGCATTACCAGTTTTTAAGATGATGATGATTAAAATTCTCCATTGCAGAATATGTATTTTTCTCATCAAGCAAAAAACCTCACTGATTTATGTTACTCACAAAACAACACAATAAAATCCCAAACAAGCAATACATTCTATCTCATAGATCATTAATTTTCATTACATATCTCTAGATGCACAATTCTTTCCATCATTCCTCCTACAAGTAAAGAACACATCACTGACATTAAGTCACACAGCTGTTAATCTGTAATCTACTTGAAACCTACATATTTAGTTTATGAAACCAATCAGTCACCTCATATCTCTGACTTCACCTTTTCCTTGCACATTTTTGGAACACACCTTGCATCATCTATCACCTCAGCAGTTGCAGATCTTACACAAATTAAAACCACTACTAAAGCTGGCAAAATGCTTTTCAGCTTTCTGCCACTACCTTTCTACCAACTATCAACATATGAATTGCTTTTTATATGGCAGTGTTTAAACTCACAGTTTCATTAGGCTTTTTGTCCAAAGAGAAGTAACCACAAATAAAATCTTGCTTTATTGCTGTAGTGTGAAACTGTTTTAGAGTGTCACATGTACCCTGGGAATAATGCCAATAAATGTATGAACAGAAAAGCACAATGTACCAAGTGAGCACATTCTGAATGGAGATGAGGTAAAGGGACGTTTGTCTTCTAGACAATTGCCAGTACTGGATAAACCACCCGAATGAACAGGAATAATTTAGTGTAGAAAAAGCTGCATGTAATCAGTGAAATATCAGTAAGGATGGTTACACATTCATGGTGGAAAACCACAGTATTTTTCCTGAGTTGAAGCAAGTCATTTGAAATCTTCCTGTATCTGAAATTTTGGTGTGAAATTCTTGTTTCTTCACAAAAAAATATATTCATGGGTTTATCTCATAAAGATTATTTACATGTTGAAGTGAAATCTTCTCTGTCACCAAAACTTCAGAGCTCCCTAAACAATGTTTCTAAATGGCATGATTAAAAAGCAGTCATAAACTTCCTGTATTTTCCGGTCAACCTTCAAACATCATCAATTCAAATACCATAAGAGCGATGCCAAGCCACCCCAGCCACAGAATCGGTTGTTGGAAAGTCTCAAATATTTTACCCCTGAGGCACATCCTGTTGCTGGACAACAAAAAGGAAGTAGTTGTACACAGATCCTTCCCAACCACCCCACAAAGTGTGGAAGTTAAGCAAATGAAGATGCACCCAGAATTCCAGAATTTTATTCCTTGAATGAACAAATACTGGCAATCTTGAACTCTTCTAAACTGTTCTTTCTGAGCTTTCGCCTCTGTTTCACGAACTCATCAGCCAACACAAAGACCATCAGAAACTGAGGGAGAGTAACTGTTCTCAACATAAAATTTGGAGCACAGGAGTCTCATAGAAATAAAACATAAATGTTCTGTTGGATATATGTATGAAAAAAAGACCTGTTCTAATGTATTCTCTTTATTTAACTGAAAAACAGTGCTGTGGTAACTACAGAAATGTACCATATGGTACAACTGACTGACTATATTCACATTGTACTAATGTAAATAAATATTATTTACAGACTAAGGAATTATTATTTTTATGCCCATAATTACATTTCCTAGTTCAGTCTTCTGGAGAAAGCAAGCTCACCGAGTGTTCTTAACTCTTTAATACCACTAAAAAGCCTGCTCCTCCAGTTGCAGGCTGAACAATTTTAACAGATATCAAACATCAGCATGTTGATTGTTACTTACAGAAATGGGATATAGAGTGTCTGAACTGCTAACCTAGACTTGTCCAGCAATCCTGGTTTTCTAGTCAGGGACAATGTTGGTGTAATAACTTAGTATAGGACTTCATAATCCTTGAATAAGAGATACCGTACATGCGGCAGTAGATGCTGTCAGCAACTATCCAATTAACTTACATTTATTTGTGCAAAGTTTTAGTGAATTAAAAAGCTGTCGAACTGTAATATGAAAGTTTTAATATAGTCAATAAATGGAGGAATATTTCTAATGGAATAAAACAGCTTTTTGCAAACTAAGGTTGAACTTGGGAAATATTAGTCCATACAGTAATTTTTTAAATGTTACAAATGTTTAGAAAGAAAGAGGAATAAGTACTGTATCATCATCTGAGTTCCAAAGTGCTTTTATAAATCTTAAAGTTCAATCTCTCAGTGAGGTAAAAACCTTTCCCTTCAAGCAAACCTACACAGCTACCACTGCAATGCCCTAAAAACTACCGGCTGAGACACAAGTGAAGGCACAAACAGAAAGCAGACATGGCTGTTTATAGCGGGGCCAAGAGGCGGTTCCCTTCTCCAGCACCATGAGGCCAGCAACAGCAAGGAGCTCACTTGAACATACATTATTATTTAGTAAGACAAGAGGCAGAGGGTAAAGGTAAAAGGAGGAGGGAGAGGGGAATGAGAATATAAGTAATACCATGGGAAGATGAAATGCTGCCCCAGAAAAGACTGCTGACGCTGCACCGAGTGCTGTTACTGTGGGAATCGATGATTAAAAGTGATGGGAAAAAAGTCTGGAACATATGGCAGGGAGAAGGTGCTTTCTTTTAGTCTGTGAGGGCTTCTTGAGCTGTGCGTCAGGAAGCAGTGTTCAAGGGCATGACAAAGCCTCGCTTTCTGTGCCTGCTCGGCTGCTGTCAGGGTGCTGGGGTCTGCTCTTGGCAAAGATCCTCCCTTGACAGAAACAATTACTGAGGAGCAAAGCCTGGCAAAATAAGCAGCACTTTGATTGATAATCTGGGTGGATTACAGGCCTTCAATGAAAGCCATGATGTTTAAATTTGACAGCTAGCAATGCTTGATGAGAGCCAATTAGTGGATATATATTCACTGCAGCCAGAAGTTTCCTCTCTTTCTAGTCCAATAGCTTCCTGAATAAGAAGTGTACAGTGATTTCCCCAACAGTGATTTTCCCTGCTCAAATGTATGCCAGTTACACTGTCAGTACAGCTAAGAATATACTATGAAAACTACATATTTCAGCAACTTTGTGTATTAAATCCAGTCAATTCAAATTTTGTAAAGCTGCATTTGACCCTACAGACAGTGGTGGTACAAGAACCTGAAGAAAGATGACTTTATAGTGGCTCTACATACCACACAGTCTGCAAATGAGGCTGTGACTGCACTACTTAGGTAATGAGTCCATTACAAGCAACAACGGTTCTCAAAAGGCTTCACTCTTCCTTGAAACATTGCTGGCAAAGTACATTTATCTGTTTGTTGCTGTTTCAAATAGGTTAACCTGGCATTCACAGAACGCTACAATTCACAGAACACCTGTTCTGCACAATACATGCAGGAAACTCTGACATACAAGTCCCCTTCAAACTCGTCTGTCTGTTCTTAATTTTCTTATCAAAGAGGTTTTCTTTCCACACTTTTGCATCTATTTCCATTCTTGCTAGTGCAAGTACATGGGTACTGTGGTGAAGGGATCAACAAAGATGGATCCAAGTGCCCTGAATCTCTCGCTTGTTTCAATCAGTAACTTTTATTTTCTCAGCTATAAAGAAGCCATCACCACCATATGCAGACAGTTTAGATACATCTTCCTAGACTTCCTAAGTCCCCTTCTGGCAGTGTTTCTTGAGGTACCCCCACCCATTAAACTTAAGAGGGCACCATCACACTGCTGGGACCTTTCAGAAGTTCTCTGAGAACAACGGTAGGTTGGTTGCAGAAACAGCACTACATTCAACAGTTACCTGCAGGGATTGAGTCCACGACACCTGAAGAAGAAACTTGTTTGCTAAAAGGGTAATTGCTCTCATCAGACATGGTTCCAAATCGGGGCAGCTAATGCAAAGCAAAGGTAACTCCGTGCCTCACAGAATCTGTATTATTTTATCAGACAGGGTGGTAATAAAAACTTCCAGAAATGCGGTCATGGTGATACAACCATGGCAGTAAAAGTAAAAAACTTGCCTGTCAGTCTCCTTTGACCTGTTTTTAATTCTCCTGTTACAAAGGGAAATGACTCCAACCAGTGGAACTTCACTTCGAAACAGTTCACAGCAAAGGAGTGTCAGGTGTCAGTGTGTGGAGTTTCCAGGGAAACAAGTAACAGTGGAAAAATAGTATTTCTGGGGAGAGAAGCTACTCTGGAACCTAATTTTTTTTTTCCTTTTCCTTGCAATCCCATGAATGACATTTACTTGAGAAACAAATCTTTGCAGTACCTTGGCCTCATAAGGAAAGTCAGCCAAAATCTTTGCAGGGAAGAAGCACAAAGTAGCACAGAGAAAACAGCTTTGGGACTTGCATGGCTAAAT
The DNA here is from genome assembly GCA_013399015.1 of Galbula dea. Taxonomy (NCBI): domain Eukaryota; kingdom Metazoa; phylum Chordata; class Aves; order Piciformes; family Galbulidae; genus Galbula; species Galbula dea. Next base: position 1,012,281 of record VWZX01019989.1, read on the forward strand.
GAAATATATATTAAATACTGCAAAAATGCTAACTACTAATATTACTAGTCATCACCAAGTAATTCTCTCAATTTATGGGAGTGGTAAATAGCAGCTCCTCGAATTCATGCTGGCCCACAGAGGAAGGAATGATCATGAGGATATAGAAGGAGAAGGCAATGACAGATACTAAAGACTCCTCTGAATGGCAAGCAAGCTGACTGCCTAACCCATTCTTTCAATAGCATGAGGTTTCTTGTCTCCCTGAACTGAAATAGGAGCTTTTTTCCACCAAGTAAAGTATAAGCAAAGAGCAAGAGTGCATATGGCAAGAACAGAAAAGGTGAGGGACTATATAAAATGGAAGCACTAAAGGCAAAAAGGTAGATATTAGAGATGTAGACTAGAATGAAAAGGAAGCTGAAGACAAAAGTTGATCTACTCAGTCAAAAGTGAAAGCCATCAAAAAGTAAAGCCAAGAAGCTCAAAGTGTTCATTCCCTTTCTGTGTCAGTCATCACTAAAACCTGTACTCTGTTGACTAAACAAATTTATTTCAATACTCAAAAAATATTATTTTAGGTCAGAAAAGAACAAATGAAGTAGTACTGAACAAAATTAAGATGCCTTCAAATTTTCTAGCTCTGACTATTCTATACTAGAAAAGAGTTTATCTACTACAATGAAAGCTATTAATGATTATTTAGGGGAACCTGTGGGAACTGATAAGGTTTTGGAAGACTCCATTGAGGTTTCTGTCTCTTTCTCACATGATATGCTTATGAACAAGTTCAGCTACAGAAAGGCCTCATTTTAAGCTCTGTCTAGCTTCAAATACCAAACTTGGAGAAAGAAAAAGACAAAACAAATAAAATCCAAGAATGAACAACTGGAACAATAATATATGTATACATAAAACTGGAAGAACTGTGACTGCCTGGTTTAGAGAATAACACGGAGGAGATACCTCTATGTAAACTAAAATGGCTGCTAAAAGGTGCAGAGAAATCCTCTTTTTTCCTGTGTCCAAAACAGACAGGAAAAGTAGTGATGAGCTTCAACTGTAGTAATGGACATTACATAAGCACAATGTTATAATGATAAAGACAGATCAGCCACAGAAGAGACTTCCCAAGACTGAAGATTTCCCTCACTATTAGTCTTCAATAACAGATTACAGGTATAACTGAACAAATCAAGTGGGTTACACAGAGGTCTGTCCTGAGTCCAGCACTATTCAGTATTTTTCATTAACACTCTCTGCAATAGAAGAAAACATATGTTTATGAAATATGTGGAGAAAGCTTAGGCTAGGTGGATCTTCAAGCATGCCTAAGTATAGGATCAAAAAATGTGTCCTTAAAAGAATGAGGAACTGATCTGAAAATAACCTTTTTTAAGAAAAGGTAGCATAATCAAAATATACCCATTTTTAATCTAACCTAGAGTCATACCACTTAAAATGAAAACTCAGATTTCAACATCAATAACACTGAATCAAACTAGTTCCTGGTAACTTTTGCTACAGTATATATAAAAAGAATCAGGAATAATTACAAAACATGGTATAATAATGCAAGTGATTTACAAACAAATCAATTGAGTATTACTCCAAGCTCTCAGAAAAGAGACACTGACACAGTTCACAGCCTCCTAAGAATTTCACCACTATTACTTAACATTTATGGCATAATAGTGTCTAGAGATGCTGTTCAAGTCAGGTCCCATTGTGCTAGATACTGTACAAACACACAAAATGACAATATTTGCTCTAAACAACTCCTAGTAGAAAACCCCAAACATTTAAGACTTAAAGGCCACAGACAGGAAAACTTCAGCCCATCCAGATATGTCTTCTCTTTACAAGTCAAAGCTGCACAGTAGCGCTTTGCCCCATTATAAAAAAAATATACCCTGATTGCTAAAACTTAGCTTGACAAGGAAAGGAAAAAATAGCAAACAGCCTACTTTCTAACAGATGAGTGGTAGATGTACTGCCACAAAGCATGCCAAAGCTTCTTGAGTCTCTGTCAATTCCAGCATGACACATGTTGTGGGGGCTTCTGCATGGTGTATAATCTGAGCACGCTGGCTGGCGCTCGCCATGCTACATCTGGACTTTGTTAGACAACCTTCAGCTCTGTTTTCTTGCATCAGCCCTCGCCCCCTCTGGTGAAACAGCCTCCCAAGCACTGCTTCTCCATGAACTACTCACGTAGACAAAGTACTCTGGGAGGAAGTAAATTGGGACCACATTAGCTGGTGACCCTCACTCTGCAATTGGCCTGCCTTTCTGATGATAGAGGAAATCTCTCATACAAACTGACAACCAATATGAAACAGGCAGCTCCATTTACTGGAATGCCTGGTCAATGCCGAGTGCCTCATTAGGAAATGGTCTCTGTATTGAGGCACATTCCTGCAATTCAGAGCCTAGAAACTCTAAATTAAAACAACATTGATGCCATATCCTCTTTCCAAAATGCCTCTCTTCATCCAAACTTTAATACACGTACTTAAAGAAATTAAAGAACCAAAATGTCTTTGGCAGGACTCCTTCCCTCTCTTTTGAGTAATATGCTTCCCCATGTGAGTGACCGGGAACGTGACAGTGTTGGGAAAGCAGAAAGGAGAGTTAAAGCAAGGAATAACTGTGGAGTCCTCCAGCATGTGTACAAAGCTTTCCTTGAGGAATCTAGGTGTCTTCATCAATATTTTTAGATAAATAAAAATCACCTGAAATTGCAGGGTCAAACAAGATGGGACTCTGTTTTTTTTTAGGAAATAAATTGAGGCTCATCAGTAGAATGAGTTTCTGTTTTGGGAGAGAGTTGTTAGCTTTCTACACTCTAAGAAAGGTCAATTAACAGTAAGTCAGTCTGCTTTCAGTGGTAGAGACTGTAGCAACTCAATGATAACCAGCACAAGCAATGAAAAGGCATAATCTGAATCCTATCATACACACTTGCATCCGTTTGTACTCACTACTGTAGGATAGTAAAAAAACCGCTTTCCTAAAGTGTTATCTCTGTGAGAGGCCCTTTCCAGTTTGCAGTGAGATTCAGCAATCAGGTCTATGGTACTTACCACAGCATGTGTAACTCTTCACACAAACTGCCCACTTCCGATATTGCTCAGCATTTCTATTTGCATCTCACGTACATGGAAACGGGAATCTTTTAGTCAACTGTGCCTGCCAGCCAACTGAGAGAACTGCTTTCTCACCACAAAGCCCAAGCATTTCCTAGAATTGGGATGAACTGAAATACCAAAAACTTATCAGGGAGCTCAACAGTTCTGAAACTATGTTGAAGACAGAAGGGAGGAATTACTGAGGTCAGGATCCCAGCTGTGTATCTGAAGGGTTGAATAAACTTTTTAGGCTCCAGAACTGCTTTTCAGAGTCTTCCAGAAGACCTTGATTAACTGGCATCACTTGGCTTTCTTGAACAGTTGTGTTCAATATATCTGCAAGTTTGAAATATTTTTCATTTGCAATTTCTACTGTAAATTTAGAAATTACAGTTAAACTTTTAGGAAGTTCCTGAAATGCTATATAGTCCTTCACAGATGGTAAACACAGATGACCTTTGTTCTCAAGATGCAGAAAAGGGTCCATGTAAAGAAAGCTTAAACTGATGAAGTAGCACAGTAATTTTGTTAGAAAGTATGAGCCTGGTGACCTGTAACAACTGAAGAGGATCACAGGGCCCAAGTACACACAGTATTTGTAGTATTTGTGGAAAAATAAGATTCCCTTTGACTATATCAGTCATAAGGATTCTGTAAAATCTCATAGCCTTCTCCTCTGACCCATCTCCTGTTTCTGGAGTTCTCCAAGTTGGTTATTTGAACTGATGCAGTACGTTCCAAAACTACTTGTATTGAAAAAAACCTGTGACTTCAGATCCCCTGCATCTTGTACAGGTGGCAAGTATTACTGTCCCATGTTAAGTAACCTTGAGGAGCTTTTCTTTTAATGTGATGATGTTGAAAGCTGCACACAAAAAAGGATAAAAGATGATATATCTTTAAGATGTGGGACAGATTTTAGGATGGATATGTCAAATCTCTACAAGGTCAAATAAACCTTTCTCAGGTATAGTTTAGATATAGTTTAGATGGTTTATACCAAAATATATATTCTGCCTTGGGGATTGGGGACACACTGGAGAATACTCTGCAGCATCATTATCTGTGATTTTATACTTATACTGCTTACATATAGCTTGTATTTATACTACTCATAGGACAGATATGTTGAGTAGATTACTTTCTGCTTTCGTCATTTCTCTTAAGATGATAAAACAATGAGAAGTCTTCATAGCTGATAGTAGTTTTGGAACCAGAAATTTCAAAGTCATTTGGATATTCCAACGAATTTTTTGAAAATGGACTATTGCCTCAACATTAGGTCAGAACTGGCCTCACTTCATAGCAAGAATAATTTCAAATTAACTTCCTATGCAGTTTTAGTTTATTTGGGAAATTAAGCAACCCCCACCTATGCAGAAAAGCACTTAAAATGGGCATCCTTAAGGGAAATGGGCACTGCTTTTTAGGAACAATATATGATATCGTAAGACTTATCACCACAGAAAAATGATATGAACTACAACAATGTTAAAAAGGAATCACCTAACCGAAACCTAAGTCATTACAGGTAATCACAACCTTAAGACACAGATTAAATACACAAAAATTCTCAGCAGAAAAAAAAAACCCACGACAAAACACTAAAGGCTGTTTCTTCCATCTACCTATGAAGGATAATTAGAAGAAACCTGGGAAGGGCAAAGGGTGTGGAAGCTTTACAATTAAGACCTGTCAAGAAAGTTTCAATGTGTCTTGGAATGAGTGGTAATGTGTATTAAGGCTGCTATACCTACAGACAATTGCATGAAGAAAATAAGTACTTTACATTGTGGTGACCGCTTCTGAATCCTGTTCTTGTACGAGGTCATCCGGCTGACAAGGCAAAGTAATTACAGCTGTTGCTCAAAAGTAAATAACGAGACTATAACCTATACTTCTTACTCATTGTGAAACTGGTATAACAATAAAAATTACTGTTCTTAAATTAAACCTTACGTAATTGTTATCCGAAAAACACATGCTACTTGTGCTTCCTAAGGATGAAGCATAGAAATCCCTTATCAGAAAGCAGACCTGGCTCTGTCTTACCGCTTGCAGCAATAAAAATCATCTGATTGACAGATGAAATGCTGCACATAAAACTTTATGTAGATAAAAACGGTGGCACTGAAGAAAATGCTGCTGGATTGGCAGCAGCATATGTGCTATTACAGGGAATGTGGCAAGGGAATAACTCAGAAAAACCCAGCAGAAGCGCTGAAGTGAAAAACCTACGCAGATTCTTCAGATCCTAAATCTCTTATTGCCAGGAATGACTTTTTCTTCCTCTGTGTTTTACTGGCAATTTATTTTTCAAATTGCGTTCAATACCAAAACACAATATTAAATGCTTGAATAGAAACACTCTGATTGCTATGCCCACACAAAAAGATCTTAGCAATGGAAGAGGCCAGAAATAGGAAAAGACCAATCTCTTCACAAGCACAAGTCCTCCCAAATTAGAGTTTAGTAACTGACATTCCCATATGGTGGTCCTGTCACAGATTAGAAATGACAGTAGAGACTGTATGGTGTAGCACATTCATATTTGAGCTTTACAACACAGAGGATTTTCTTCCATGTATGCTTCTCCTCCGACAAGGCAAATACACACCACCAAGAGAAGCATCGCTACACTTCCCTGGATCTGTGGTAGAAGATAATAACCAATGTCCTTTTCTTTCACAGTTTTCTTTACATTCTATCACACGTTCACTACGCAGGCAGTGACACAAAGAAACTTCCCTCAAATCTGAGACTTCTTTTCTCACCACGTTTTACAGGCTTCCTGACTGGTAGCTAGTTTGAAATTGTTAATTTATACACTCTCCATCCCAACATACAACAAGATTATACATGATTAGTTCCAATAATCAAGATAATAATCTCACATCATATTATTAACCAGTTTCTTTCCTAGTCCTCCTCTACCCACCTGCTGCTTGAGCTGTTGCACAAGACGGTCCTTCTCTCGTTTCAGTGCAGCCACTTCATCTTGGGTCTTCTTCTTAGAGGATGAAAGTTCTAGCAGAGCAATATTGGCATCTTTTTCACTAATGGCAGCAAGAAGGGCTTCTTGTCTGAAAACAAACCCCATATAATACATTAGTACCTGCAAAACTTAAAAAAAGACTCTACACAGTTTTGAACATACCATAAATGTTGTAGCAATATGCAACTCCAAAGAACTCCAAAGAGCAGCAACAATTATTTTTATCATTGTCATATGTCTGTTGGTGGAGCAGAAAGTCAATACCCACCTACCTCTCCCTACATGACTGTACTGATACCAAATTACTGCTTATAGGATAAGAAAATCATATAATAATAATAATACATTATTATTCTGCACTCAGCTTCTCAGTTTTTAATAGGTACCATTTATTACTACTTTTGCTGAACATTTTCGTTCTTTGCAACATTCTGAACACTTCCAGAATAGCTTTTGAGAATACACGCACAAGTACTGGACTAATTACAAGACTTCTGTGTTAAATTACATTAGGTTATATTGCCTATTCATGCAGCTATGTTAGAGGGAAGGTGGAATGTGCCAAGTTTACTGAAATCTCTTGAACAATACAATGTATTCCCAAAAGAAAATGAATCATAGAATGGCTCAGGTTGGAAGGGACCTTAAAGATCACTTAGTTCCAACCCCCCTGCCATGGGCAGGGATGCCAATCATTAGGCCAGGTCGCCCAGGGCCACATCCAGCCTGGCCTTGAACACCGCCAAGGATGGGGCATCCACAACCTCTCTGGGCAACCTGTTCCAGTGCCTAACTACCCTCCTGGTAAAGAAATTCCTCCGAAGACACGGACATTTTTGCGCTACATGACAGGTGTTGAAATAGATGCCTGCAAGGACACTTGAGCTATTCTTTGACTTTTCTTGTGTGTAACTAGTAAATAATGGTGCATGTATTGAGTAATTAAGACAAAGGTAAGCCTGCCCCCATCAAAAGCCTTCTGTAGCCTCACAGAAATGGTATAAGCAAGATCATTCTGTAGCAGGATCTCGAGGCTCAAGCACTGTAATAACTAGATATAGAAGCAAAAAACTATCACAAATAGAGTTCAGAAACATTTTATAGATACTGGGAAGAGAGGGGACAAAGACAACAGCCCAGTGATCATAAAACAGCCATTCTCAAGTGAACTCAAAGGACCGATCTATATTAGGAAAAACAACTATTTCTGTCCTTTGAGCTTAGTTCTCACCTTTAGCTGGTGTAGCCAAATCAGGATGTGCAAGAGGTCATACAGGTAAAGTCTAGCCTTACCGTCCAAGAGGGGTGGCTTTTCCAACCTCTCATCACCTTGCAAAGAAGGAATAAAATGAGGTCCTAACCATCTGTGGTGGTGTAAAAGACAGCATCATGCAGTAGCAATGATGAAAAAAACTTTGAATACTACAGTCTTGCTATCAAACTTTCATCTAAAAATTTACTTGCAAATGCAGTTAAAAAGATGTAAAAATTCCAAATTCCCAAATAATCCATATTTTACCTGCTCTAGTTTAAAAAGAAAAGCTTATTAATACTGCTAATTTCAGATAATGATTCTTTAAAAATAAATGTGTAAAAAGCATTCTGCTAATCATGTCAGTAGCAATCATTATGCTAATAATATTGCTGCAATGTTTTGTCTGGTATTAAAGATGTAAGAAAAGTTATAGAAGCTTAATGTCAATTATTAAGACTACTTTTCATTATATCCATATATCTTTCTGTTCATCGTCAAGATCTTTTAAGTAAAGACCCACCACAATCCGGTGGCTTCGGATCACACTAGCAAACTAAGGGTAGCAGCGACATTAAATCTGCTTTTTCCAATTCATCTGTTACCACTCCTTGAGCAGACTTTATTTGTAGTAAAATAGCTTTCTCTTCTTTCTGCATCTTGTTTCTAAACAACTTAGCTTAATGTTAGGATTTTGTAATTGTGGCTAGAACTTGCTCCAAAAGGACTCATTGAAGTCCATGTGAAAGAATACATGACTGAGAAAATTTGAGAAGAAGAGGACAAGTGGACAGTGCTTTTATTTAATATTGATGTTTCAAACATATAAATCTAACATACTGGACTTTTAAACTGGACTTTCAAAAGGTTTGAAAAATAAAAACTGGTACTACTGCAGTTCAGAAATTTTCATCTGTTGAAATGCTGAAAATTTTACAACTTTTATGACCTTGGTGAGCATGAAAAGACGTCTTTAATGCTACAGTATTTCTGAGGACGAAGAGTGAGATAGCTTCATGGGGTACTTCAGTGCTTAGATCAAGTGTGCAGGGAGATGCATACCTAAATATGTAGGATATAGTCAGATAGCTTGCATTGGCTGCAGCTCAGCTGGATGAAGAACTTACTGTTCTGGACACTTACTTACTAATCCTTTCTCCAACCTGTTAGAACAACTGCATACGTATTTGCTTCTTGACCTTATTCTAAAAAGTCTGAACGATACTTGTTTTGCCTCTTAAAAACAATTTCCACATGCTAATTTGATAGAATAGGACCAGGAAGCAACTGCATGTACCTGGATTCTGCCTAGATCCTATCTAGAAAAACTATCACCTTAAATTATTCCTTGTCTTTCAAGACCCGATGCCACAAAGTTAGGCAAATTTTTTAGACACTTTAGGATAAGCTAAAGATACTCCAAATACATTTATGCTATGAAAAACACCCAAATTTTTTGTTGACTTAATGAAGACAGAGAGAAGAAGAGAGGAAAAAGTGCACATCAGATTCTCAGTTGTAGCGTCAAGGTTGTAGGTGTGGGAACAACTGATAATGGGCACATGAATTATGTCACTTAATTTCTGTTGTTTTTGTTGTATGGAAAATTATCCAATTTTGGATGTCTGCCTGAAACATGAAAAATATCAATAGAGTGAAGTGACAGAATATGATCCATGACCTGCTTTTTTCTAGCTATCAGTATCCTGGGAAAGACAGGCTGGCTTGGAGCTCTGGTCATTTTCACTTTCTTTAGAGTAATCTGTTTTGATTCTAAAGAAACACTTATTCTTTTAATAGTAAACCCACAATCCTTGCTGATGATTCAGGACCAGAGCCAAGAATATCTCTGTAATAGTATCTATATAGCCATTACTGTGGTATGGAAATTGGAGGTGCCTCAAATAGCACATGAAGCATACCTTCTGCAACAAAATCCTTTGTTGCCTATCTCTAGTTCTTAAGTGAAAACTCCAGGACTAGGACGTGCAGATATGGATAGCAGTCCATTACTTATTTTTTGCTGAATTATCTTCACTATCATGCCTTAGAAAAAAACACCCTATTGGCCAAAACTTCAAGGTCCTATTGTGTGTAAGACAGGGGCACTGGCTCAAGAAGTGGGGTGAAAGTTGGTGTAGCTTTCAGATTGTTTTCTGGAACTGAAACAAAACGAAGTTTGATCTAAAGTAAGAAAAACATCCTGTGATGTGATATGTGCATTGTAGCTGCATTTTTGAATTCTGCAAGCTAAACATACACTGTTTCATATGGGAGAAGAGCAGGTGTCACTCTCTGCTCTGCTGAAAGGAGACATGGCTGTAATGGCATGCTACTGCTCCCAACAGAGCTTGGAATTGTTAAAATGATTCTAAAAGGCCAGAAAAAGCAAGTGTCACCAAGCAAGAGACAAGGTTTGTGATTGAAGAGCACCACAAAACTGATTTATTTCCCTTCTTCAGAGCTCCCCAGAAGGACCAGAAGAACATGTTGTTAAGACAGGTGAGGTGGCAAGAAGAAGAAAATGGGCTGCTGTGTGAATGATACTAGTACATGAACAAGCCTTTCACTCAGGAGTGCTGCAGTCAGTCACAGAGGCTCAGCTTCATTTTAGGTAACAGTCTGTGGTACAGGCTTAGTTTCTCCAGCAAAATGCATGTCTTCAGTTCATGAAATCAGAAGTCCTGAAATTTTCTAAGAGGTGGAAAAAGATTGTACTTGCTGCACAAACCGAGACAGCTGATCTTTTAAATGCTAGCTAATGCCAGAGTCACTGCATAAACACAGCTCACTTATATTAGTTCAGCTATCTGAGATAGTGTAGTGCTGTAGGTGTGGCAACAGCAACCCAGCAGGGAGGAAACTGCCTATTTATCTCTCCATTTGGGAAGGTTCTGTAGCCTGAAGTGAGCTGTATAGCAGCTCACAAGAGGTAAGCAGATTCTGAAGCAGACTGAATATTACCAAGGGTAACCTGAAATGGCAGCAGTATAGAAAATCTAGCGAAAAGAACTTCTGGATTAACTCTAGATTGGACAAAAAGAGGAGGATTTTTTGTTTTCCTTCTATTTGTGCTGAAGCCTTTCACTGAATGTAAACCATCATCACCAGACTAGAATTGCACTGCGACCAGAAGGTTCAATCTTAAGAGATAATGGTGGGTATAATCTAAAGATCAATATCACCATTATTTGCTCTGTTTGAGGTCTTAAAAAAATACTTCAAAGAAAAAAGGGTTTGCCTTTTTTAAATAGATGGCTACAGAATAGTTATATGGAAGCAGAGCTGCCTCTGGAGTACTTCTGATTCATCCATGGACTGTATTCTCTTTGCTGTTCAGCTGGGACTGAGAGTTCTTATGGCTGATGCCAAGGATATGGTGGTAATGTATGATTCCAACTCTGAGATAATGACAGATCCAGAGGACTGAAATGTCTCATGGAAGCCAGTGATGACTGCAGAGCCAAGAAGCCCCTGAAAATTGCTGTGACTGAATTCTTCTGATGCCAAATACTGTGAACCTTCGCTCCAATACATCCATCAACACACAACAAAGAATAGTGTGCAAGGGCACATCTCCTTCAGATCTAGAAAGGAAATGCCTGATTTTGGGAAGATAACTGGGCAAGATGGCGACAGTTTGAATAGTAGCTTGGTTTTCAGTATGAGCCTTGAATCAAGGCAAAGCTTTAAGAATGTCTCTCACTCACAGAAATAGTCTTCGTTTTTTGAATGAAAGCTTAAGAATCAGAACAATGTACTGCTACATTACTGCAAAGTACTAATACTACAAACTGTAGAAACAGAAGGCATCCAGCAAAGCAGTAATTTATAAATCTTTTTGTAGCAGAGAAAAAAGGGCTTAAAGAATTTAACTTCAGATAAGCATTTAACTTCAGATGCTGAACAGTATTTTTCTTAGGGAATACTTCAGCTGCAGTGACTTTGGTAAAAATGGCAGGTGCTAGTTTCTCTACCTTACACTTACCTAAGCCCTAATAAAAGACATCTAGAGCACAGACGAATTGACGATATTTCCTGTAGGGGCTTGGGTGAGGCTAAGTAAGTAATCTGGTAGTTTAAGTGACCAAGTATTTGAATGAACCTAGAAAATAAGGAACTACAGGTCATATATGTTCAGTGACCAAGTCCTATCAGCACCAAAACACCTCAGTGTGCAACATAGTAAAGTCCCTGGAAGACTGCAGACACCAGACTTCTTTCATTCATCTTTTTCCTCTTAGTGAACAACAGTGTATTTTTGCAAATGGGGACACAAGACTTTCTGACTACTGTATAATTTTATTTTAAATTATGAGATTTCTTCCTATGTGGAGTATTTCTGAAAGTTTGGATGAGATAATTTAAAAGCAATATTGAGATCTGTAGCAGCTTTTATCTGAATGTCACCAAGGAATCAGGATAATTCCATGAGACCTGGTTTCATTAGAGGGATCAAATCTGTTCTCCTTCTGACTAGCATGAAGCTACAACATTTAAGAATCTGACACAAATTTGGAGAGCTCAGGCAGCTACAACAAGCTCATAGCAAACCAGTCAGTTCCTTTAATAGAGACTGTTGTGCTTCCATGAGAGATGACAGACCTGCCAGAGTTTTCATTCCTGCATACTAAGATAAACTGTTATGCCTTTAATACAGAAGGCTTCAAACTGGAAAGGTTTTGCCATTTCATAAACTGTTCATTCACTCTAGCGGTAAGGGCATCAGTCGCCACCAAACGAACTTCAGTCATCTGAGTTCTGTCCACCGCATTTACCCAAAGCCTACACAAAATGCTGACCAAGCTTTTAATGCTTTTCTATCACAGGCATTTGCAAGACTTACTGCGGTAAATCACCACCACAATAAGAACTGTATTATTTGCATATGAATTTAAAAAACCCTCCCAGGAAGTGACAACAACATAAAGAACGAGCAGGCAAAGAGTTTTGGATAAATACTGCAGCATTATAAGAGCCAGACAGACATTTAGGCAATAGCTCAGAGCAAAGAAGCAGTAGGACACAGTATTCAGTAATTTCATGAGGTTGGGAGAATGACAATGTTTGGGTGGGTCACGCTTGACAAACTGTTAGAAAGTATTTAGTAATACAATACAGCAAACAGCTGATCCAATGGGACAGGTCCCTTGGTGCTAACACCACCCTTTGCATCATAAACTGCATCAACGTATCCACAGTGGTAGTTCCAAACTCAACATTTTTTTCTGCTGTTTTTGCTAGTTATAGAACATCTTCCAAAAATTAAGAAACTAACTGCTCTGAACCATGTGGAGAGTAAATTCCAATTTCTAACATCCTGAAACCCCAGCAGTTAACAGTCCCTGTCCTGTCAGAGTGGTTACTGAACCTGCAGTACGTTGCAGGGAGAAGGCTCTCAGAGCTCTGGGTATCACAGTTTAGTTCTTAAAAGTAACCTAAAAAAGTACTGGCAGTCATACCAGAAGACACCATTTCTAGATGCTGATAGACCAGTACCTTCCTTTAAACAGAAGTTGCCAAATTCTGCACCAGCTACAATTTCTGCAGCATTTAACCAGCAGCTACATGAAAAACACAAAGTATCCCACAGTTTATCCAAAAGAAACAGTAGCAACCTCTCCACATAAGAAGGAGGGGAAAAAATAGAACTTGGCAATATGTACTACCTGCTCTTTTAATTACAGCTGGAAATAATCAAACCTCAGGCTGCAAATTAATTTCCCAAACACACCCTTACATCCTCAGACAAAAGGGATAATACCACTCTCTCCATTCTTGTGCTTGTTTCCTGCTTCAGCAAGTTACCTTTACCTTATCTGGACAGCATGTCAGCAGTCTCTCTCCCTCCTCATCTACATTCTCTCTCTCCACCATCTACAATCTCACAGCTACCAAAAAAGGAACTGCAAATTTAAGCAAACCAGGTGAGAAGAAAATAAAAAGTCATTTGTCATCAGCAAATTGAAGACTATTGAATTGACACCTTTTTACTGTTCTTTACAATGTCATTACATACAAGTGGCTACAACTGGAAAACAGGAGATAAAAATATTAACTCTTTGTGAATAGAGTTGTGTGGCCACAAAAAAGATGTCCTTTTAACTTTCATTGTATGAACAGTGTGAGAATGATCAATGTTAATTTTAGACACAGAAGTTTTACCACTTGTGCTGTCCTTGATTAAAAAAACAACCATATTTAGACTTTCCTATACACATTTTCTCTGACATGAACCACAGAACTCTCACGCTTGACTAGGACTGATAAGCAATAATTGTCAAAATCCTTTCCTTCAATGCATTTCATATATTCCCAAGTAATTGTACATTTTATATTACCTTTCCTATCAATGCTTTAGCCCTTCTTTTACTTAAGCTTTCCATCTTAATTTTATCATTTTGGCACTTTAGGCAAAAATTTGCAATTCATAGTCCTGGTCGTGTCTGAGCTCTGAGAACTCAAAACTGCAGTACAGCTCTAGAATGTGTCTGCCATGCATGGACAGAAAAAAATTCTAAAGCTTTTGCAGAGGACTTTGCAACCCAATCCTAATTTCCTGAACTATTTTTATTGATTAATTCCTCCAGTGAAAAAGAGTCTCCTGAACTGATAATATATGAGTCATACCTACTTGCCTGTGAAGAGTGGGATTTCTCAAAGACGGCACATTTTAGACGGAACCTTCAATCCTGGCAGCTGATATTATGGGAGATTTGTTCCTATAAATGGTAGTTTTTTTCTTTTTAAGACAACTTTCCTTGTTATACCAGCCTCTGGTGCAGAAGCTTGATAGTACTCACCAGAGCTGGCTATTCTGAGAAGGAAGTCCTTGCACTGTCTTTCTTCACCTGCAGATTAACAGCAGTGCAAATAGAGCACAATCTTAAGTTGTATTTTTCATCCAGTTATTACAGGCCACCAGAATACCTCCATCAGATTTTGAAAAATGACCTTATGCCAATAGCAGCTCTTGTTTCTTTTCCTGTGACATGGTCAAGCACAGGCTGAGCTTTAGCTTAGAACAGGGTTTCACAATTAGCTTGAGCAGACACAAGACAGGGCTTTTACTGAAAGAGATGGTTCTGCCCTCCCATTTCAAGGTTCCTGCCCCGCTTCCAGGTGTCAGCACCACTGATTGTGTATCCCTGCAGCCTGGTGATTCAGTTAAAACCTAGGCCTCAATAAACTGGAGGAATGCAAATCTGAGCACAGGTTAGATCCCTAGAGTAATCGCAGTTCTTCGTAATGCTGTGACAGTGTCAAACCCTTAATTGCCAAAGCCAGTGCTGCTGTCTGTAGCATAAGAATGTAAATGTAAGAATGGAATGTGACTCACTGAATTCACATTGATTATAACATAACAAACAACCACAATTACTAGGGTGTAAACAATTGTTTAATTATGTCTTTGTGAGTCAGACCCCAGGTGAAAGATGGTAGAAAGAGATTTCAACTTTATCAATCCAACAATGACAGTAACACTGCAGTCTTAGTGTGGTTTGTGATGATGTAAAACCCCTAAGTTTTAAGAAAATTATCCAACCCTTAGACTTCAATCAATGATACAAATTGATAATCTATCTCCTTGCTAAATGACTATAATGACTGTTATTTCTGGTTAGTCTAATTCATCTCAGTTCTTTCTGCATGTATCTTGTTTCCATGCTTGACATACTCATTCGGATAGGGCATCATACCTTCCTTTCTTTATATTTTATCTGTCTGCTCATTGGAAACCAAGGCAAAGGCATTAATTTAATTGTGGGACTGTATGCATACCATCACTAGTACTAGCCCTGTCCTCAGTGCATTGTGGTTCCACCTCTTTTCCCACCATTTTATATCTGTGGCTATAGAATGTTTTATTATTTGTTTTGATTGTCTTTAGAAGATCTAATTCAGCATGAGTTTTCCCAATTCTACCTTTATTCCTTTAATTTCTGCCTCCAAAAAAATCTCTCTTTCTTGACCAATTTTTAAGGCTGCTGCTAATTTCCTTTTGGATGCAGATACACAGTTAGACAGGTTTGTGACTTTCCCTTACACTTTTCCCCCTTTTTTGGAAACAAAGACCTCATAGTTTTGGACTTCTGATTTAAATAAATTCCCTGCTTCCTCTATACTTGAATCTCTGATTTCTGCTGTCCAATTTACTTTCTACCTAATATTCTTAAATTCTCAGTTTACTACTTTGAAAATGAAAAATTGACTTGTTTAGCAAAGCTTTTTTTATTTAAATGTAAGTATACTCAATTCATGGTCACTACAGCTGAAGCTGGTTTTAGTGATGATGTCTTCTGTAGTATCATCAATATTGAATACAATCCTGAAGTATTAAGTCAACACTACTTCTTGATGATCTAGTAAATACTGAATTAAGAAGTCCAGCAGTTTCTCAGATTTGTATACAATAAATAGATGTCTCCCATAAAAAAACATTTCTCCACTGTCATTTACATTTTCCACAACACTACACCTAAAATTCAAAGCAGGCTACCACATGCTTTATACAACGCTGTTTATGGTTCTTAGGCTATTTTGACTCAAAGTAATGCTATTTCAGTTATGCTAACACATTTTTTCCCCTCAGAATCTCCAGTATCATTATATACACCACCTGTACTTTCATTTCCAGCTTTTCTGAACAACCTGTCTCCACATTCCAGTTATGAATATTATTCTATTTCCCATTAATTGCTATTTTCCTTGTGATATCTGGTTTCATGTTACATACCAGATGCATAGAGCTACTTCATTTTGTTGTTCTTTTACAAACACCTCCATTTTCCTCCACATTTCAACAAACTTTCTTGCTACAGTTACAGACTGCTTTCACTATTTATTGTCTATCTGACTACCTACCTGGATACTTTCACCTAACTTCCTCCTGCCTCTTCTCTGAGGGTTCTTGTATGATTGTGCAAGCCTTTCTTCCAGAACCACCTTGTCTGATTCTAGAAAAATGTATTTCCTATAAGGTCAGACACAGTATCTGGGGTTGTTTGAGTTTATTCTGCAAAGGATGTTCTTAGTGTTTGGTGGTAGGAACAGCAGCAGTACTAATGATGACATCTGTTCCTTCCTAGTCATGACTCTTACTACCTGTATTTCAGTCTTTTCTGGTTGATGCCGCTGCTGCCTAGAAGATCGATTGAAAAGGGAGCACAACAAATGCTAAGTGTCTGGATGAGGCCAGGAATAGCAGCATCGTGGGGAAAAGAAGATGGAAGCGTTTTCATTCAGTACTGAGGCATCTCCTTTTCCTCCTCCTCCTGGTAGCTTCAGTGACCACTGCTTAAGTAGAGCCAAAAAAAAAGCGTTTCTAAGCAAACAGAAGTTGTTGAAAGGGTTGAGGACAGGAATGGAGCAGGTGTCATGGGCTATGGATAAAATCTGGATATATTTAGTTCCATAATTGCAGCAGAAAGGGCCTGAGAGGTTTCATTTAATTTCCTTTTTCAGATCCTGCTCTGAAAGTAGGTGTAGCTACTTGCAGTCTCTTACTGCAGAAGCTTTGTTTGAACTGGCTCTACAGTACATTTTGATGAGCTCTGAAGATAAACAATTTTCCAGGTGCTGAAAGCAACTGGCATTCTGCAGTAAGTAGGTAGCATCCTACCATCTTCTTTTCTGTTTTTATCTCTGTATTTCATGAGAACAAACTGGAGCTGCATGCTTTAAAAACAGTTTAGGAGACTAAGCATGTGAACTCTGCTCCAGAACAAGCACTGCTAAGCCTGATCTAAACCATGGAAACAGACCCTTGACAACTCTTTATTATCAGATCCCTGCTAAACATAGTGATACATTCTGTTATACAAAGCCTTTTTTCAGGTACAGATTTGAAGAGTTTCATTAAAAATATACTGAAGCTCAACAATATCAAAGTAAGCTGTTATTGTCTCTTTTGTAATGAGACACAAGGTACACATACCCTAAGCAACATGTTGAGAGAGCAGGTTATTCATACATGAGGGAGTTGGAAAAATCTTATTTTAGCACACTCCAGCTACCAACACCTTTTCAACTGAACAAATTTGAAGCTGTGTTTATCCTGTAGTTGATACAAATCTCCCATGAAAACTGCCTTATTGAGGAAACATTATCACATATAAATTACAAATATAATTCTAGTATCTTAGAAGAAGTAAAAAACTACAATTTCAAAGATATGAAATAGAAGAAACAAGCTTAAATCAGTCTGTATCACAGAGACTGGCTCTAATGAAAACCTGTCTACACTGTAGATAAATGGAAGCTCCCATACCTTCTTGGAAGTAACCTCTTGCTTGTTTTGATATAGCTCCCCTTTAATTGGTTGTACCACTGCTAAGAATCGTAATTGGCCATCTGCTTAGGTATTGAGACTTGTAGCAAGGTTAATTTATTGAAACAAAATTTCTTGCTAAATTTCAAGATGTTTAAATTTTATTTCCTTTATGGAAAAAATTTTGCATATTTCCCGACGCTGACTTCAGGATCAAAAGGTCAAGGCAGAATTTGATTGTGTTGCAAGGAAGAGGACTACCTCACAGGTTGCAGCTTCTTCATTCTAACAGTGTTATTTACAAACTATTAGGGGAAAAATGTTTTTTTTTCTGTCAGTTCTCTATAATGTCCGAACTATTTAAAGCAAATAGGTTTAAATAGAGAAATTCATGGCTAGACTACAAAGTGGAGATTTACAGTGAATTGTATGGATTCACAGGGAACAGGGGCAGAAAATAACTGCAAAGCAGGGTGACCATGAGTGAATTGGGCAGCTTTTAATCCTGAAATTATTCTTAAGAAATAGGTATTTTGCACAACCAAAACTTTATTTTCTGAACTGCATGGAGCAATGGATTTACAGGAAAATATAAGGGTGCTTCATTCAGAAAAGTCTTTTAAAAGCTGAGATGGAAAGACCACCACCAAGTAAAAGTGTTAAACAACCGCTAACTGCAAAACACATAAACAAACATAGTCAATTGAAATAGAAACATGGCTTAGTGGAGCTGAGTGTCAGGACCTACTCTTCATGCCTGTCACTTGTAGTTTGGCCAAAAGCATAGCATTTCACTACCTCTGTAAATGCAAATACTATTATTTACTTAAGAGAAGGATTGTATGAGTCCGTCTCGTATCATCCGTAAACCAGTGATATCCTGAGCTGAAAACAGTCAGGTCTCTCTTGTTTTAAAATTTATTGTTAGCTTAAAGGAAAAAGAGGATTACCAAAATCTTGCATGCTTCAAGCTAGCTTACTGTTGGTTTTTCTGTGTGTGTGTGTGGTTTTTGTTTGTTTGGGGTTTTTGGTTTGGTATGGTTTTGGGTTTGTTTTTTTTTTTTTTCAAAGAGTACTGTGACTACACCAAGATTTTTTCACTTCTTCACAGAAGAAACCCAAGGAACTACAAGGCCACAAAACTACAAATGAAACACCGTAGAAGCAAGAGGATTCCCCTACCACCAAATCTCCAGCAGACACACAGCAGAGAGCTCTCGGGCAAGACAAGTGAAACTGCCAGCTCCGAGCAAACCTGCATTTATGGATTTATGGCAGCCTCCCAGTGACAGACCCATCTGGGTTGGAGGTGGGGGGAGGCTGGGAAGACCATGCGCCGGTTACATTTTTGCCATTCTTGCTGCGGTATGGCGTGAATAAATCACAGGGCTGAGGTCAGAACAGCCAGCCCATAAAGTGATTCATGGGCCCAGCAGCACATTCCCCCAGGACTATGTACTTTATTACAGTAAACCTCAGAACAAGATACAATTTCCTGTCTCAAGGAGCAGCCTTTAAATCAGGACACCTGGACAGCCCTGCAACCACTTACAGAAACAATAGGTCTCAGCCCCACCGCTGCCTCTCCTTGCTGGCCTGTGCTGCCCAAAGCCTGCTGCCTTTAACGCTAAACACCACCTTTAGAAACAACCTTCTGCAACAGATTACTGTGGTGACAAGACTGTGGAGCCAATGTACTGATATAATCCTATTCTTCAGCCATAGCTCCCCACCCAAGAAATAAATACTCTCTATCTGCTGTTTTTCAGTCCATTTTAGCTTTTAGGTCTCTTCTGCACTGTAAAAATTTGGCTCAAAATATTAAGGCAACAAAGGAATTGAAAGGTAACTCATTGGTTTCTCTGCAAGCAGATCCTTCACTGAGAGGGCTTTTTTGCAACCTGAGGAACTTGCTGTGCAATTTAGGTTACAATATGGATGTTCTCACTGTAATCAAGGACCGTGATCTGAATTTTGGGTTTAGCACCTGTAAAGAAATTGAGGTGGTGACAGAGATGATGATATTGTTGGACTCCTGAAAACTCTCACTCTCAGCTAAGAGCAATCTTGCTCTTAGGTCACAGCTTATCTTTCCAGGAGAAAGAACAGCAGAAAACTCATTTTAAGCCATGAAACAAAGCAGTGGCTATTTTCCGCTCTAAATATTCTCAAAAGCTGTATCTCTAAAACACTTAAATCACACAGACTTTTGAAGCTGTAAAGGAGTGACCTGCCATGCCTGTCTTGTATTCTAGTTGTGACTTAGTGAGGTGTGTGCTGACTGTAATTCTGCTCTTCTGCTTGGAAGAAGGACACTCCTCAAATGGAAGCTTCCCATGTTCACACAAAGTGAGACAGAAGAAAAATTCACTTTGCCTCCTTCAGATCCATGATGGATGCCCAGAATAAGAATTTCACTCAGGTATACTTCTTCATTACAAACCATTCAACAATGAGGGGCATGAACAGAAAAGGGAAGGAAGCTTTTCTTAGAGCATTAATTAGCAAAAGGCAAGACCTTCTTCTGCTTTGCCGACAGTAAGTCATTCTGTATAATCACTCTGAAAACAGTGGAAGAGATCCTGATTATTTTCACCCTTCAAAGTTCTTTCAAGTCTTAAAAGCATAGACATAGCAAGGTAACATGTCCCTGGGAAGCTGCTTCATGAAAAACATAGCTAGGAATAAGAAAGTTATATATACTGAGACACATCTGAAAGACTTTGAGAGGGCAAGAACATAAGAGAAAGTGATACAGCAGAGACGGTTTTGGAGAAATTAGGGGAGAATTCACCAAACATCAGAAATTAAACTACTGAACTCATCAAAGTAGACAAAAAATTTAAATTAGGAAAAAGGAAAAGAGAAAGCTTGATAAAATAGATGTAAGTAATGCTAAACCCATCAGATTTGTCCAAGATTGAACACTCCTGAAGCTACCTGTTTCATGATTACTTTTCCTACAAATGAAAACAGTTGTGTGGAAAATGACTTCTTCTACCTGCTCATTTTATTTTGTTTTATCCTACTCAAAGGATCTCCCTCATTTTTGTGGATTGTTTCAGATCTAAAAGTAGGCAGAAGAGAGGCTTATTTATTGATTTTATCTAGTCTGATCTCTTGTACAGAACAAATACATCCTATTCAGTTGCTCTGAATGAAGCAATGAAGCCAGTATTTTATTCTAGGAGGTGGATGTGTGTGTGTGTCTGTAGGAAAAGGTCATCCACTTGTGACTGAAAGTCATGACAAATGGGCTGCTATCCTTCTGAATCTGTCCCAGTGGTTAATAATTTTCGCTGTCAGAAAATCATATGTCTTTCTAATTTTTCTGTCCTCAGTTTCTGGATAATGATCCTTGTTTTGACTGTCTCTACTGGAATAAACAGCCTTTTAATATCACTATTAGCTCATTTTCTAGAGATTAGAACTATACAGAGTATAATGACAACTACAGAGTAGTGACAACTGTATCAACTATTCTGTAAAACAGAAGTAAAATCCTCATTCTATTCATACTCATTAATCCTACTTTTATGTTGCCAAAGTCCTTCTCCTGCCAATGTCACACTGCTTTTTCCATGTCATTGCTAGACCTTTTCCAAGTCATTCCTTTCAAAATAGTCTATAATACACTCAATACTGTTCCAATTCACATGCCTAATGTTCAGAT
Organism: Galbula dea; assembly: GCA_013399015.1. Taxonomy (NCBI): domain Eukaryota; kingdom Metazoa; phylum Chordata; class Aves; order Piciformes; family Galbulidae; genus Galbula; species Galbula dea. The sequence continues at coordinate 1,033,581 of VWZX01019989.1, forward strand.
GCACTTTGTGCAAATGAGTTCACATTAAGAAGCAGTTTAAATCACCATACATGTCTGTTCTCACCATTAGTTAACACTATGCAATCGTCTTAATCACCTGCAGGTTCCATTGACTGTCATTTTATACATATTTCCAGATCACTGGTAAAATGATTATTAGCATCAAACCTAGTACCAAAATCTGTGAAGCACAAATACAAATAGCTCTATTCAGCTTTAAATGTAACTCATAAACACTGATAGATAATGCCCACTTTAAAAATATTGTCTCTAGAGTGTTAATACATAAAGATGGGAATTTGTCCTTTACAGAAGTCTAATTACATTTAATGCAAAAAGCTACCTCTATTTAAAAAGGCTTTAACTAGACTTCAGAGATAATCAAGGAATCATATAACTTTTTTTTTTTGTTACATTACACATTCTATGTAAATTGATTTGTATTAATTAAAAGCTAATTCTTTAATTCATTATGTTATCAGAATCTTTTATCAGCTTATTCATTAATACGCTTAAAAGTTGTAACAGTTAATCAATTCATAGCAAATTAGTCATCCTGCCTGCTATTCTGCAACACTTCCAGAACTTGAGCATTTCTATAACTTCTAGAATTTCACCAGAATTCCAATATTTATTAAACTTCCAAGGAGCCAAAATTCCCTTCAGCCAACTTCCCCTAGTGTTCTTAGATACCCGAAATCTTGGCGTGCCACCCCCAACACATGCATAACATCTTCATCAGTTTCTTATATTGAAAAGAGATATGTAATGCCACAGTTCCTGCCTAAGACGAGAAGCAAAACCACTTCTGTTCAGTTCCTATGTCATCCAAATTAATATACAAACCCAGTAAAACAATATTTTAGGCATACTGCAAAAACCTTAAATGGTTTAATGAGCTGCAGAAAAAAGTAAAAAAGGAATAGCTCTTACTTGACTTTGTTTTTCCAGTAATTCTAATTATGCTGTCTATTTTACTAACAACAGAAACGAGCAAATTTTGTAATTTAAAACAGGTTTTAAACAATTGGAATGGTGGCATTAAATAAAAACACTTTGCAACTTTAAAATGTTTCTTTATTAAGTATGATTTTATGTGTATTTTTAAACAGATGGAATACTGAAAATTTTTCAGGACTATTTAATGAATATTTAAAGCCATTTAGAAGGCATAGGGAATCCAGTCCAATATTACAGCTCTCACTATATGAAAGCAATATAAATTTTGTCTTTGGTTTCAGAGAGAATACCATTCATATTTGCTGTGATAATGAAACAACCACTGTTTTTTCTTAATGCCACCTTGTAATCTTCTATTCAAATGTGATATCACATCTGTTGTCAATCAAGACATCTTTGTGGTGCTTATGCCTTAGAGCTCATTGGTGCAACATTAGCAGACATGCCAGAAATGCCATGAAAAAGCTCGGTAATATGCCAAACTCTCCAGCTTTCCAGGCTTTTCTTTAGGTCACAGCAAATATCCAGGGAACATTTTTTTCCTTCCCTCCAGATGAGCATGTCCTATGAAAGCATTACCCATGGAGTAGTGTGGTAACCAAAGCCTACCACAAGCCCTGGCAAGGGGATTAACACTGCTAACTTTCATGTGGCTCCAGAGCTGTTGCTGTGCTCCTCAGAGAGATCTGTGCCTTTTCGTCTGGCTGCAAAGGGAACAGTGTGTTCAGAGATGTATGAAAGCCCCTCTTCCCCATCAAGATGCTAACAGAGGCCAGTGCATGTTCATAGCAGAGGTCACTCTGAGGGGAGGGAAGCAATAACAACCTGACTGGAACAGACACCTTCTTCACAGAAAAGTCAGTCATTTATGTTTTCAGTCTTGTACACCTCACTGCAAAAGATTCTGAAGTAGTTCATTTAAAAATAGAGCAGGGAGTCTGCTCTCGAAGTAGAAGTAAAGTACACACACTAAATATAACCTATTCCAGCCTACAGAAAACACTGCTGAGGATAATGGCCCAAAAGACTCTCTGGGAAAAAGAATATTTCAGAACCAGAAGGCTATCATGCTGTAACAGCTTTACAACATTACAGTTAATGGCAGTTTTTCATTAGTATGGCTAGTCAATATTATTTTGTTTAAATGAGCATGTTACTGCTTTTCGATGCCTGAGTTAGCTACCGAATTGTAGACATTTTCTTTCCTTTTTCCTCTAGTAGAGACTACTGAAAAGAGTGAAAGAATGCTACTATCTACAGCAGAAATTTTAGTTTCTATTAAACCCTTTCAGAGAAAGGAGTGATGTAGGCACAAACCAAAGCAGTGGAAGGAAACAACAGCAGCCGAGATCCTGGGTTTTCCAAGACAGACTCAAATTGGTAGCTGAGGACTGTATGACCTCAGACAGTGCATTGCTTCCTCTCTCTCTCTCAAAAAAAAAAAAAGCAATTTATGACCAATGAGAAATTTAACCATGAGAAACAAGATGAAACAATTTGCTTTCCCAAAGGACATGGACAAAAGCTGTGTTTATATTAACTGACATCTTCTCCTTAATTTTCCATGTAGTTGAATCACTCCAAGCCCTCATACATTCTGTGGAGGTCTCACAATCATGAAAAATAAATTCAAATCCCATGATGTAAAATGAGTGTGTGTGACACCCACCTACACATATATGGGACTTCAAGCAATCTGAATAAGACAGTAATTCTCCTTAATTCTAAACAGCATTTTCTTAGAAAGCCTGAGTACATTTTCAGATTCAGAATAGGTAAAGGAGCAACATCCATGCTACTTTATAATTTTGGGAAAGGAGGAGGCGGGTAGAGAAGAAGTGGAGTTTTCAGTGCAATTTGGTTACAAAGCTTGTTTGCACGGGGCTGTGCTGGCCTCATGGTGACTATTCATAAGAGATCCCCAGAAGAGCTGTAAAGTCTGCCTATAACCCAGGTGCTATAATTGCTGTCTGTCAAAACAGAGCTGTTTTCTCAGCAAATGTTTCAGGATGCCCAATGCTAAGTTCATTAGTTTGGGGTTTTCTGGGGAGAAGTATAAGAATGATGGCTGAGAGACAGAATAGATGACTTGGAGACAAAACTTTGATTTTATTAAAAAACTCCAGAGAGCTTTTAATTTCTCAGTTAAAAGAGTTCCTGTCCTTGGAAGGGAAGGGAAGCAGGCAGTAGGAAGGAGTTATTACCAATACTGTCCAATTCCCACTGTAAGAAACAGGAATCAGTTCAGAACCAAGCAGAGAGGTGTTATATGAGTACAGAAAACTGGCTCAGCTACTCCCTCAGCATTGCTGTTCATTGCAGTGAAATGATTCTCATGTTGCAGAGATGCCTCCCTTTCAGTACACCCTTCACCTATCACTGAGAGGTCTCTCTCAGAGGGTTTCTGAGGCTTCTCGTGCACAAAAAGCTTTCGGAACCTCCACCTTCACAGCAAGCCTACTTCAAACCTGATCTGCTCTGTGTTTGTAACATGGAAAGACAGACCAGGTTTGGGTGCTGGCAGCAGCGCTGACCACACAGAGCCTATTCAAACCACATCATGAGATCATCTACTGGATTTGTACACAGGCTAAGCCTGTGCAGGTCCCAGCCATCTGAGTATGTGAACTTTATAAACACTTCTCGCATGAAGCTGCACACAGAATTGTCAGGGTTGTGACAGGGGAACAGCAGGCAGAGTTGGCACAAGGGAAGAAGGAAGGAAATTAGGAGCGTATAACAAAGAAATGCTTCAGCCATCTTTTGAAATTAAAGAAACTCTTCACAGGACCTTAAATTGGCACAGAATCACAGAATTGTTCTGGTCGGAAAGGACCTCTAAGATCATCAAGTCCAACTATCAACCTATCCCCACCGTGCCACTAAACCATGTCACTAAATACCACACCTATACATATTCTGAACACCTCCAGTGACAGTGGCTCCACCACCTCCCTGGGCAGTCTGTTTCAATGCTTAACAAGGCAGGAGGCATTAGTTGTACGTTTAGGATGTGACTTACAACTTCCTACCTCTAGAGAATGGTTAAGAAAGGCAATGCAGATGTAAGTCATTGACAACCACAGCAGCCCCTTACAAGCCCCTTTAGGAAGGACTTGGTGAAGCAAATTCGCAATGGCTCTTCATGTATATTATTTGCACTTCTGCGTTTTCCATCAGTAATCATTGCTTCTGAACATCCGCAGTATTAAAGCAACTTCATTTATACTGCTCAGGTTACATCAATGTCAACGCTTTACTTAAAGTCCCAGGGTTTTAGGGGTTTGGAATTTTGCCATCAAAATTCACTCCAGGGTGAAACATGGCAAGGCAGAACTTTGACCCTCCTCATTTCCCAGGCACCTTCATATAAAGATTTTTACAAAAAACCCTCTGCAAGCATTTAAGATCTTTTTGTTTATCTCAAACTAGAAATGCCTTCAGTTTTTACTGTTACTATTATTATTATATTTGACAGAGGTTAACCATGAAGTCTCAAAATATACATTTAAAGTTTTAATTAAAAGTGAACACCTTGTTAAATCTGGTGCAGCGTGTATTCCTACTAGAGTGCACCTCATTATTTCAACTATAGTTGATACATATAAAGACAACAGAGGGCATGACAGTGGGTAATTACAGGAGTAGGTCAAATAGTACAGGCAATAATTAATAACATTTTATGAATATTTAGGAAAAATATTGAATTGGTAACAATGCTTAGCCATTGCAGAAAGTCTAAAAATTTTAAATAATGAAATGGACTGATTTAACAATTTCTGAGACTGAATACTGATTAACTAATAGAATGATTTTTAACAACACCCTGCGAAATACTAAGTAATATTATTAGTAGATTTTTTTCAAGCTAATGGTCATTATATAGCACTCTGGGAATGCACCTGTGAAGCAGACATCATACCAAAGGTCTTCAGCAAGCTCTCTGGTTTGCTTAAAAAAGCATGTTATCATTCTCAGCATTGCCTCAAACCAGGTACTTGCTCCACAAGTAGAATTCAGAATTACGTGCACAGGCTTCTTTTGTAGCATCAACTTCTTTTACAGCATATAAGTAAGATGAATGATAACAGAGGAAGAACATGTTAGTGACCACCTTAGCTACAGAAATCTGTTTTTCATAACACTGCCCAGTAACTGTGAACTTCCAGTATGAGAAATTTCAACCCCACACTAACCAGGCTATATAATATATACTAGGATGATTTTTCATTTTCTATGAAGAGGGAAATACAAAACTGGAGATCTTTACCGGCAATACTCAACAAGGTTCCTCACTTCATATTAAGGTATTTTAAATGGTGTTTAATTTTTTTTATTATGCTAAAGAACTTTTTATGATTTACGATCTATGATTTAAATAAAAGCACTTATGATCTTTATGCTGTTCAATAAGGACATACCAGGTAAACCTCTTTAAGAAAGCATAGAAGACAGTTTTGCGTTTAAGAATGGTAAAAGCACAGGCAGACTTGGCAGGCTCTTTTGCACATGTAATCAAAGGAAAAGTTTGAAAGTTAGTCCTTTGCACTCTGAAAATAAATGCATCAGAAATAAGGAATTGACACGGAAAATATGCAGAGTTATTTTCTAGATTAAACATCGTTTTATTGACTAATTCTTAAGGACTAAGCTTTCAACTTCCCCATTTTGTTTCAAACCATACTGACCACAACTGCATAATCAAAGCTGCTCTCTCCCAGCTCCAGAAGGATCATGAATGGCCTCTGAAATGCCACACAGATGAGTCTGGACTGCTGTGATGTAGCAAACCAAACACTGACAAAAGTTGGAGCCGATGCCACTAAAAAGACTGAAGACCTGAAGAGCAGTCAAGTTATCAGCCAGTGTAGTGGACTTTATAAATCCCAAAGAAAACGTTTACAACAAGATAGGAGGTTCTGTACTGCAAATGCAACTCACTAGAAAAGAAATTGATCCAGTTACAAATATGGAATTATATTAGATAGATTCTAGCAAGTTTTGAAGAGCAATAGTCTTAACATGCCCATTGCCATGCTAGAATTTGTTTTTCTTCCAGACAACTTGCATGAGAACATTTATTTTTTTGAGTCAAGGTGCAACTACATCTATGAAGACTTATCAATCTGTCTCCTTTTACACAAAGTTCCAAAATCAACCAAAGTTACCAGGGCAGCAAAGTTGCCAGGCAGTTGCATAACCTATGATAATACTTGTATGTTTGAAATTGAAAGTCTACAACTGATTCCTGAACTGGCACAGGACCTGAGGACTACAGTTTTAATATAGCAATGTTCCAGCATCAAATATACTTAGATAATGGAGATGAAATGTTAATCAGATCAAGAGCTTATATTACACGCTAAGAAGCTACACTATTCATGATTGTTGTGTGTCTCAAAAGAAACAAGTAACCGACACTTCACATGGTTCTCTATGGATATCCTTTGTCTAAATCACAGGTTAGTGCATAGAAAGTAGGACCACATGAATGACTGAATTAATGTCTTACATAAATAGCTGCCACCCACATCGAATTTTCTGTCTACTCCTATTTTAGGAAGTTTAGCAAGTTCAGTCCCTTGCCATCACAGACAATCACACTATATAATCATTTTTAAGTGCAGTACAATTTCCCCTTCAACCCACTATAGCTATCAGAAGACTTCCAGAAATGACATTGGTCTGCTGTCTTAAGACAACAGAATTCTAACCAGAACCAGATTGGGGCCCATAGCTTGAATGGGAAAAAGTTTTCTGATGCTTGATGCACAAGATGGTTTACCATTCAGAGCTACTTCTCTGAGTTTCAGTTTATGATTAGGAAGGATATTTCTAGTTAAGAGTCACATCACACTGCAAGCTGTGGCAGCGTCATATGTAACAAGGGCAACAGCAGATAGGAGAATTTTTTTTATGAAGTTCCCTGCATAAACTAGATTCATATGCCAGCAGAGAGGCAATGCTTCCCAAACACTCCAGAACTCTGAACTGGTGTGCAAATGGCAATTCCTCTACACGATCAACAACTTCCAGTGAAAGCTACACAGCTCAAAATACTGTATACAAGAATGTGAAATACTGCCCGCAGCACCACAAATCTTAAATACTAAAATCAAACAAATCCAGGATTGGGCTCCAATCAATTCTACAGCACCTCTAGTATCATGGATATAAATTCTCATGTTCTTACATTTCAGCAGATGAATGGACCTGTGCAATAACCTTTTCAACCGTAAAGATGCTTCTTTTAGATGCAGCTTGCATTGCTTTTTGTATACACATGAACAGTAGCAAACAGGATATGGTGGGGAAAGCTCACCCTGCAAAAGCTGAGATGCCTCATTGCTACAGCCACAAGCCAATAAAAGAGATTGGTTGAGATTTTTACAAGTTCTGACGGCCAATTCCACTACTGCTGGCTGGCTCATAGGATTTAAATATCTGCATCTCAAGTTTTATAACTTGCCTCCCTAAGGAATTACTAAGCTCCTTTCCAGAGTCTGTTTAGAAGAAGGGAAACCATTCACTTTGGAAAAGACAGGACTAATGCCCTTACTCTGGGGGCTCTGGTTTTGGCTTAGTCCCCTCTGTTCCCTGTCAGACACAACAAGAGTGAACCTGATTGCTGTGAATCAACAATTCTAATCCATAAAGTTCAAACACCAGAATGCCAAGGACCAGGCTTCCCTCACAAGCATTACCATGTCGGGCTCTTATTTCCTGAAATTAATGGAAAAATCTGAGGTAAAGGAAGATAAAGTTACAATAAGGAGGAAAGAAAATAGTGATTGCAATTGTAGCAAAAGGGAATTAGATTTCCATTATAAGGAAACCTAAAGCAAACATAATTTTTAGGTTAAAAAGAATCACTGTGTGATCGAACTGCTTAAAAACTATTTGTAGGCACTTCTGAAGAAACTCCAAATCTGCTTCCTGTAATCAAGTCTTGCTGGTTTTACTAATGATCAGGGTAATTAAAGCAATCTCAGCTTCAACTAACCACTTAGATCTGATCCACTTCAACACTTGACAGTATACAGAAGCATTGTAGAAAGAAGCATTCTTAAGAGAAACATGATTAAAGCCATGTGACAAAAAGACCTGCAGAGTTTTAGTGTTATGCCACACCCACCTACAGAAGAAACAGAATTCTGCCGCTTGTCTTTTCAAGCGAAACCTCATGATTTCCTCAGCATCTTCCTGGAACCACGGCACTCCAAATTCATCTGGGCTCAGTGTTGTTTCCTTAATTTTAGTACCTACAGAGATCTACTCCAGTTTTCCCATGAATTTGGTCCCTCTTGTATTTGTTAACTTCACAGAACATTACACAAATTTTTCTTTCACAGTCTAAAAGCATTGTTCAGACTAATGTTCAGTTCCTGCTCCTTAAACAGACCACTCTTCCCCTTATTGCCTGTACCCCTGGTTCTCTTCCCATTTGCTGTATTCCTCTTTAGATCTTTTTGCCATTCTTTGTATTGCCATTAGTTAATTTGGGTATCAAGAAGAGAAACACATATGATGATTTAAATTTTTTTTCACAATCCTTTAAAATCCCTCAGTGTTCTTCAGGATACTTTTTATAATTGTCACCTTTCACACCTCACTGTCATGCTTTTCTTCTAATACAACCTGTAACATCGCATACTGGTCTACTCATCTCATATTCTGCCAAAATTGAGAATTATAGTATCAAGGATATTATAAAGCACATCCCTATGTAATCTCATTGTAATATCCATCCACTTATGGACCTATTGTCCATGAGTCTGCCTAAGCCACGTCTGATCTGCCTGACACTGTCTCTACAGTGCTCTATGGCCACAAAGCCTCACTACCTGCTGCACATATAAGTACTTCTACATGTTTTAAACTGACCTCTAGTTTTACTGAGTAAAGCCTAATTCTATTGCAACGACACACAGCATTAGCCCATGAGAAAGATCATCTGAGGTGAAAACAAAGCTCACCACATTCACCACAGTCCTCCACTTAGGAGAGTAGAGCCTCCCTGTCCTCCTGTACAAGCAGCCTTGTCTACATCCATATAAGAGTTAAAGCCCAACGTGATAAATAAATTCCTTCTTCCTATGAAGAAAACATTTTTCATTCAGTAAGTGACACAGTACTGCATTAGTAAGCATTGTTATACTGTCATAACTTCCCCTATTAGAAAAGTTTCTAAAATCATTTGATACTGCATGGGGTGTCCATGGTGAGGTGTTGGCAGCAATGGGATTTGAAGCCTCTGTGAGAAGAGACTGGGGCTGCTCTGTGCTGGACACAGCCGGTTCCTGACGGCTCCAATGGACCCACTGCAGGGCACAGCTGAACCCCTCAACCAAGTTAGTGGCACCTCTGGGAAAACATACTTTAGAAAGGGCAAAACCCACCACACAGGGAGAGGAAGGAGGCAGGGTGGGGAGAGCAAAACAGAGTAAGAAAAAGCAGTGGGAACACTAAGGTCAGAGAATGAGGGGCAAGAAGTGCTCCAGATGCCAAAGCACATATCTGCTACAGCCCATGGACAGCCCATGCTGGAAGCAGATACCCACTGCAGTCCTCTGGGAGCCCATGCCAGAGCAGAATTTTTCCTGAAGGACTGCAGCCCCATGGGGACAGTTCATGCTGGAGCAAGGGAAAAGTCTTGAGACAGAAGAATGAGGCAGACGGAAACTATGTTCTGACCATACTCATTCCTCCCTGTACCACTCAGAGAGCTGAGTAGTGGAGTCTGGAGTGATGTGGAACATCAAAAAAAGGGTGAGGAAAGGTGTTGCTTTTTGTTTGACTTTGTTTCTCATAACATTTTCTATTTTTATTAGCAATAAATTAATTTTCCCCAAGTCAAATTTGTTTTGCTTGTGGCAGCAATGTCAATAAAGCTCTGGAAGAAGCCAAAGAAGTTTCTGTTCAGCCTTATTTAAAAGAAAATGTTTCCTAGGCTAAAGTGCTTCTCTTTAACTCTACACAATACCATGAGACATGCCCTCACACTATTCACATACTTCTTGTGGACAAGCAGCCACCTTGGTTTCTGAGGATGACCTTTCAGAAGGAGAGAAACATTCATTAAACAGTAGTAAGAAACTAGAGCAGATCAGAACAGTTACTGGGCAGGATCAGCAGCTCTGACACACCCTGACTTCTGAGTGTAGACAATAAAAAAAATCAGGGGGTGCAGGAAGAGGACAAAAAAACCCCCAAAGAATGAGAAATGATTTCTGGGCAGATAATGACTTAGTATTTTCTAACCCATAATCAAGTTTAAAACCAGTGCACTCTGGTTTCCTTGAGAGAGAAAATATGGGAAGCTAAATATGAATGGGCTGTTAAAGTTAAGTGCTATTCATCAACATAAGCTGCTACCTAGAGCACTAAGAAATACTTCTAATCAAGATACATCTGCTTTTCTACTTAATTTTTTATTATAATACATAGTTCTCCTAATAATCCTAAGAATTGGGAGACCTTGCCTGGAGGTTATAAACCTACAAACAGTAAAACAGAAAAAGACAATAGATAGATGACAAACTTGATTGTCTTTATGCTCAAACCTTGCATAAAATAAATCCAGGGATGACTGTATGTGTGTTTTTGTTTCTGTTTTTTTTTTTTTTTAATGCAGTGGTTTCAGTTTCCCAAATCTGCTTCCCCATAGGTTTTGTACAAAGAGAGAGGAAGGAGAAGACAAAACTCGCAAAGGTAATGTGATCAAGAGAACGCCAGTATCATTCTGAAGTGCACAAGAATAGCTGTTTTCCTATGGCAAATTTTTGTTCATATTCCCTGTATCAAAATGGTTTATATTCAGACACAAATAACAGGCACATATCACAAATGAGTGAATGGTCACAATACAAAATAAACCAGGAGTAATAGATCCTTAATGTGCAATTACAGAACTGCTGAGAAAATTTTAGTTCTATTCAGACAAGAACTTTTGAACCTGTTGCTTTAAAATACTTTGGGATAATTTTTGACAAAAATCATCTGATCAAAACAACAAAAAATGCTCTTTCCTGTGACTGATTCAAGAATGCCACTTGATAAGCTTCCATCCATTCTACTTAGAAGAAAAGGAATATTTAAAGATGGTATAGCTAGAAGATCATTAGCAGCCTACTCAACACCACTGCTGGCTCTATTTGAGAGAGATTCTTGAGGAAAAGTTGCAAGTAGACAGACTACTTTTTGAGATTCATTAATGGGAAGTTAACAACCACACCTCATTTTATCCTAAATGGGGTAGCCTTTGAAGAAATACCCTGCCCCTCCAAAATAAAAGAATGAGAAAACAAACATATTAATTTTAATATTTTTATATGAATTTTAATTTAATTTTTCAAATGCAAAAACTATGAACTACAACCATAATGTGCATAAAAGGGACTGGGTTTTGCTAGCCATAAATAACAGCCTATGGTGTTAGCACTCCTTGCTACCTCTTCCAAATGTATCACGTTAAAAACAATTCCTTTCTCTTCTGAATCAAAACATTCCTGTTCCTAATGAGACATCATGAAAAGAGGCCTTTGGTAGTGATGAAAGTTGTTAGAGCCCTGACTGTATACCAGCTAACAAAGCAGAATAGTTCACCAGTTAAGAAAGGACAGATGTAATCTGAGGCTGGTTAGTTGCTTTGATTGTATAAGCAGGAATATTTGTATCTCATGTTCTCCTAAGACTGCTAAGGTTTATGTGAACAAGACTGACAAAGGAAGAATTTCTGAAATCCCTGATTTTCCTCCTGTGAATGAAGGGGCATATAGAGACACTGAACAAATTGTAAGAAAGTATTTTCTTCAATCTGTCTGACTGCTAACAATTAAGAAAATGAGTTTTTTGTAAGGTCTTTACATGTTTCCCAATATCCCTCACCTCCAATCATACCTATTAGAGTTGTTGCCTCTTCCCAGGATTGAAGTTATCATTTTTAACTTTTTGGACTAGTTTGTACCCCCAAAACATATCACTACAATTGACATATGCAACTCCATAAATGTAGACATTGTTACAGTCATATAGACATACTTATGTAGAGACAGTTTGGGCCTATGGGCTTAGGAAAAGTAGCTGTATCAATGGAAGTCATGTTATGACAACATTCCACTCAGACTAAAGGTTGTACTAATGATTGTGCTGAGTTAGCCCTTTCTGTTAGGATCAGAAGGGGGGTAGGGGAAGAAACACCTTTCACCAAAATAGTTAAAATGCTATAAAAAAAGTCTGTGTATGCAGCCCAGGTCTTACAAGGAAGTGTTCTTAAACATTTATTTCTTGAAACACAAGGTTTCAATCAACAGCCACTGGAGACTCTGGGGTCATGGTCTTCCCTGTATGCAACCTTCTCAATGTTCTGCATAAAGGTCAGCAAGGTTCAGCCTCTATGAATTAAGTTGCCTTCCAAACACTTTGATTATGGAATAAACAGTTTCTAACTCAGCTTGCAGAACTCTTAGCATTGTTTCCTAAGAAAAAGACACACTCTTACTAAGAGATTTCATATTCATACTCTCTGTAGACTTTTTACAAATTAAAGGTCTATAAAATCTTGAATCTTTATTAAATCTGTCAGCAACAAGTAAGTTGAGAAGAACACCATATGTTAATTTAAGAAGGCCATTGAGTGCCTACATTGTATTCCTCAGCTACCCGACTGGCTTAAAGTGCTTGCTACACCTTGATATGCTAGCATATCCATACTGCATTAGCATATACATATAATGAACACTTATGCTTGACATGAGCTGGACTTGTGTCAAAAACAAAATATTGTGAGGTTAGAGGGAATTTGGAATATGTTTGGATGAAAGATAGAGGTTTAAAAAAGAAGTAAGAAAAACAATGCTTTGTAGCACCTAAAGCAATGAGGGAGAACACAAAACAATGCCTTTGGGATCTATCTGCAAATCCTGATTTGAATACTTTAAGGATTAATTGCTAGGGTCAAGAAATGTTAACAAGTGCCACTGAAAGTCAGAACTAAAATGGAAGAGCTATCTTCTGCAGAGCTTTTAGAAGAGCTTTTTATCTTCTGGCATTTTAGAAGTCACATTTTATTTTGCATAACACACATTCTTGTTTCTGCCATTGCTCCTATTTGATTGGGCTGTCTGGTGCCTGAACTCTACAGAGCTGCCATGCTGCACGTAACATGATACATATTTATTTCACATCCACTGGTGATAAGTTACATTACTGAAATTCATCCAGGAAAGTATACCTGTTAATTTTGTTTTAGATGGATTCTACTAAAATGTGAAAATCTTGGCAAGAACAGGGGTAAGACTTGCCCACTGTCTGGGTCCCTTTCCCACCCAGCCAACAGGGCAGACTTTTTAGTTCATTATCACCTCATCAGTGCTCCTGTCAGCTGCCAGCAGAGAGAAAGGACTAAGCCACTCACTAATTCCTGGCCTTCCCGCCTCCACTGAATCGGCAGTAAATCCAGAACAGATGGATGCTCTTTAACCCTCTCAAACCAGACACCTACTTTAATCAGTCTAATCAACCCACTCAACTCAGAACAAGAAATGACTGACAGATGCAGAATGGTGGAGAGAGGAACTGTTGCAGCTCAGATCCATAACAGAAAACACCACTTCATCTCCAATATTCAGCTGGTAAGAGAGGCAGCTAGCCAAAGGCAGCAGGTCTATCAGGTCAAGAGCAGGACAGATCTTCTATTGAAGAGGAGAAGGGAGTAGAGAAAGGGATTACGAAGAAAGAGATTATTAAACATTAAGATCTCATCACATTACATAAGATATGAATGAAGACCAGAATGCATTTACTCCATGAAAAGGAGGTTTTTGATTTTGCAACTGAAACTGCAGTTCAAGCCATGTAACAGCTTGCTGTCATGGTCTTCTTTCCCAGGACACAAGACATACATTTCAAACCTTGCCTTGTGTTGTCTGAGACTTATGGATTGTCATTTCAGTGCACTAAGCCAGCAGAAAACTAACTTCAGAAAAATGTGAACGTTTTATTGCTAGGTTAATGTGCTGAATTATTTCAGTGAAGCTTTGTGAGTGCCAGATACAGCATAAAGGAGGAACTGGGAGAGAGGAGCAGGACCAGATGGGTCAGTACCTCAGCCTGCTGTGCAGTCAGAACACAACTCCTCATGTTCCCAAAAATGTATTTTCAGTCTTTGCCCGTACACCGCAAGGCACAGCTTCATTCATACAATAAGGCAGAATCAGAAGCTGCACGTGAAGTTTCAAATGCTTTTTAGAAGGGATTTTACTTTTAATCATAACATCAACAGGAACTCTTCTGCTTATTTTCATATAAATATTTTTCAACTAGACCTAAAAAAACCCTTGGAGAACATGGCTAATTATAATATTCAGAGATTTTTTTTTTTTAAACTTAAAAAAAAAGATTCTCTGACCTGCTGCAGAAGACATGAATAAAGAAACAGTATTACAGGGCTCTGGCATCTCAAAAAGTTTCACATACTTAAAGGCTTAAAGAAAATCTTCATGCAGTTATGAGAAAAATACACAAGAGTAGTTATATATATTCATTCTAGAGCTCATAAACTTCATAAAATAACTTGGCTAAGGTAAAACTGCACACGTAGACAACTTTATGAATGCTATTTAGAATGACTACATTTCAGCCTTGCCATTCTGGAGCATCTCATTTATAAAAAGAAAAGACAAACAGGAACAAAATTCAAAGAGTAGTAATAAAATTATAGTGTATTTGTAAAAACAAAGGCTAAGCCTGGGAAAAATTCCAAAGTGCTGGCTCTGAATACAGATCAGCACATGGCATGAATTATTAGGAGCATCAACACAGCTTAATCATCCTTCTCTCAATTAAGCAGCTTTTTAACCTTAGAAGTCTTACTTGTGTGATCACAGCTTCTCTCTTTTGTACCTTTTCTAAATGTATACGAAATCTAATTGTAAGAAGCAACATAATAGGAGAAAAAGAGGAGTCATTACCATGTAAAGAGCACCTCCTCTTTACCTAAGAGCCTAACTGAAACAAGTTTCCTGAACCCAGGAGAGGTTGATAAGCACGATATGGAAAACAAAGCTTTAAAACAAAGCTAAAATTTTTCACCACTTCTACAAATATTCTTGATTAAACAGTATGAAGACCATGCTGTTCCTGCATCTTTGATAAGGAAACTGTGCCCTCCTCTTAGTATTTTTCAATTATAAGCCATTCATTCAAATTTTAAGCTAAAATCTCTCCAGGATTTTGCATTTACTTTTATAATTGACAACTTTATAAGCTGTAAATGAGTAAAATACATCATAACAGCTCATTCATTCCCTAACGCAATGCATTTAGTGCACACCATTCACAAAACTGGCCTTTCATATGTCATGTGTGAAAATTGATAATTTTGCTCCTTAGCTAACACTGACCAAAATTTGTAGGATTAGAAGGTAGTTCTGCAGTAATGGAACAGCCACCCTCGTGTGAGCAGGAAAAAGACCGTTTATGCAATTGGTCAATGGAACCAGGACCCACTCCCAAACATATTTAAGGACAACTACAAAACTTAGTAACTATGGAAAAACTCATTCATAGCTAGCTTTTTCTTAAGTATGACTATACATAAGTATGACTACAGTAGCAGTCAAAAAGACAAAAAAAAATAAGATGAGTTTATTGTAACTGTGAAATAGTGTGAGAAAATATCTGTGCACATGCCTGCTTAATTCTGTGAATTTTCACAATTAAGGAGAGCAAAATTATCTAGCAAAACCAGAAAAAAATGTTAGGATGACATCGAGAAGCTACTGTTCTTTGTTAAATCATCATGTCCTTAAATTACACAAGAACAACCTTTTTCTTTTTTACAAAAAAACCCCAAAAAGTAATGCAGTTCAGCCATAGAATGAGCTATCAAATACACTGTAGCATCCTCAAACTAGAAGATGAAAGTTAAGTCAGCTACTCGCAATGTTTTAGGAATAAACTATTCTTCCACAAGGTGAACAAGAAACAACTCATTAAAAGACCCTTTCAGCCTCAGTGATTTTGACTACTCTATGGTGTGGAAGTGGTTTGACTGCAAGTAGTTTGGAAATAATAATTCCAAAGCTTTTAGGAAAGCATGGTATCAGAAATGTCATGAGAACAGTGACTCCTAACTCCAATGAGCCTGGGAGGCGCCGTGTTCCTGAATAAGAAGCAGAAGACCTTGCCTGAGAACATGACACTCTAGAGCGGCCAAAAGAAATGACAGAAGTTCAGCTGAAACTATGAGGTCTTGCAGTGCAGAGTATGTTTACAATGTCAAGTTTGGGGACATTGATACATTCAGCATCACTTCAAGATGACCTCTGTCAGTAATGAGAAGCTGTTCGATCAGACTGCAGTTTTGACTAACTGATGCAGGTGGGAATTGTGACAATTCAGTTGGTGGTGATGCCTGCTCTGGGATTCCATGGCCCAAATGACAGTATCCAATGCCACATCGCTGTCTTAGGATACAAGAGACAAGAGGCCAGAAGTGTGACACAGAATATATGGAAGGCCCATGCCTTTCTGAAGAGGCACTTGGAGGTCCTGTGGGATAATGTAGTGCACCTGAAATGACAATAGACCCCTAGATTCAGAAAGCACCATGCTGTTCTCCTTAGACAAGTGAAAGGTATCCCAGAGACAGAAAGGAGCTCCTTTTTTATCCAATGTATATTTTGTGTGTAGAATTGTAGAAATATTGAAAACTGTTTTCTGAATTGAAATATAAATCAGAAATGGTCACTGGTAGGCAGAGAACAAGGTTCTGAAAGCCAGCCAAGCAAAGAGGAGACAGTGAAGACTTGAGGAACGGAGAAGACAGGTAAGAACCTAGCTGGTATAACTCCTGGTCTCTGATCTTTTCAAACAATTCTCTATCACGTACAACAAAACTAATATTAACATTGCTCTTTAAATAATACTTTAATAACAGTCCTTTGTTAATATGCAATGAATACAAACTGTATTTATGGCAAAAAAAATATTTAATTTCCTAGCAAATGAAATCTTATATTGGAGTGCAAGATACACTTGAATGACTTGAGTGTAATCTGGAGGTCACTCTGCTACAAGCAACCCAGATCTTTTTTTCACACTATTTAAATTTTTCTGTGCTGAATTTTCCTTATCCCTAAATAAGATATACACTTATTTTTTTCAGAGGAGTATTTTGAGAATCAAAACTGCTGTAACTGCTTTAACATTTACAGATAGAAAATGCTATATGATGTAAAGGATCATAATGAGAACTGAATGCCACAGCATAAACTGATATTAGAAAAGGCTACATAATTAAAAAAATAATCTATTCCTAGAAATATTTTAAGGTCATATGGAGACAGGTTATTGTATCCCATTTTGATCAGCAAACTCCTCTTGTTCATTCAAGCTGTACTGTCCCAGCAGACTGCCACTGAGTTCAGCTGGAAAAGCTGAAAAGTTAGGTAATGAAATACTTCCACCAGACTATCCTAACTCTCAGCTCAAATCAAAACACATAGTTAAGACAAACTAGAAAAATGTGCAGTGCATGAAACGCAAAGAGGAATGTGATTTGTGTGTGTGTGTTCCTTCAGCTAGTACTTTTAAAAGACTTTTCTAAGACTTGTAGGATTTCCTTGGGAATAGAGCAACTGAAAAATACTGGTAGAGTTTGTCCCTCACAAGGCATGTTTCAGACCAGCCATATCAATATATAGAATGCAGATGAAAGTTTAACTGAAAATCTGTAATGGTTGATCATGAGGAGTCAAATTTTCCATCTTTTCCAAGCGGGTACTTCCTGATGATGGTCTGCTGATTTAGGTACAACTGCTTCAAAAAGAACTTGGCAGTGGGAAGAGGGGGCAGAGCAACTCTGAACGAAGAGTTGAGGTTTTTATTCCATGCCTAATACTATAGCCTGACAATTCTTAAACAAGCACTCCTACCTTGCAAATACATTACATCAAATCAGTCATCTGCTGAGAAAGTTAGAGAGCTTACCAGAATCTACAGAAAATCAACTATACTTGTTTATAAAATAAAAATGACCCATAAGCTAGGCAGGTCAAACAGAACACAAGTGATGTGTGCACATTGCACACACAGGAGTTTCTGCACCAGGAAAACTGGTAATCGCAATTGGGCTAAGGGACGTGTACACTAAAAAGCATGCATTCCATTATTAGGACTCACTGGTGTAAACAAAGCATAACTTGCTACAACATCTACATATTATTGCACATAGCAGTTAGAAACCCAGAAAATATCACTTAGGAAAGCAGAACAGAGATCTATTAAAAGATAAAAGCTTTATTCCCATACATGGGATATGCATTATGTTATTTGTATCTCTGAGATGAAAACCAGGCATCTGCCCAGCAGAATTCCTGATCCCTCTTAAACGATTTGCATTTGTTTTCAAGTTCCGTTTCAGGAACAGGTGACAGAAGAATTTCTTGCACTTAGTTGTATTTAAGGTGCACTAAGTGCATATTTCTCCATAAAATGGAACAAGAAATTCAGTATTTGTATAATTTGGATAAATCTGCATAAATAATTTGTATAAATAATAGAGAGGAGATGTATCCATACACATCACAAAGTTATCTGGAGCGCTCTGTCTCCCCCAAATGAGGGCACAAAATTATACAGAAAGGTATTATCAGCTACAGTCCCTCTAGGCATCTCTGACTGTACTTTTCAACTTCCCAAACAGAGGAAGAGTTCCTCCCATGCTCCATGCTGTAAAGGGGGCAAAAGCTACAGCACTTGAGACCACTGGAGTGAAGGAAGGCTTGGTGAGAGGTTGCTTGAAGAGGCTATGCATGACTACAGTGTGTGACTGTAGTCCACTGGCTGCTTCTGCTTGGGCCAAACAAAGAGCTGACACACTCTGCAGCTCAGCATCAAACACCTTTTCTATTCTCCAACAGTTTACTTGCATTTCTGCATTAAGTGCTACTTTCTTCTGACTCCAACGACAGCTTCAACTGCAGGGTTTCATTTTTCTGTTCAACATATTGCTGCTGATTTTCCCTTACTGCACAAAAGAACTTGCTCCAGTGCCTCTTTCACAACTGCTTCTTTGTAGTAGATGAAAGCCTTAATAATAGTATTTTCTATTTGTAGAGTTGATTAATTTTGACTTTGTTTAATTTGTGACCTTTGCTGAGCTCTTTAGGTCTGGGAATTAGAGAGCACACTGTGCCACTGTACTTTGGACACTGTGGGTTTGCCAATTTGTTTCATGCCTCATTTGTCACAAAACCTATGAAGTTGTAATCCAAAGCCAGCTTCGTATTTTTCAAGGCAAGGCAAAAATGTATTTATTTTTGTTTTAAATTAACATCTCCTGGCTAAACTAATCTGGTTCTTCAAACTTTAAATCAAAGCCCTCACTAAGAATGGGAATCTAGCAAGCAGGACAAATCCAAGGATCAGCTGAGCGAGAAAAAGCAGATTGCTTCTCTCCAATTACAGTACTAAAGTGGTAAGATAAGCATACTCAATTTTATACCTAGATATATCATAATGAAAAAATGAGCATATGAAAAGGATCTGTATGAAAACATGCCAGAAGAGAGAAATAAATGATGCATCTTGTATGCTCAACACTTCCTACTGAACATCAATAGCGTCACAAACATTAAGATATTTTAAAAACTAGTATTTTCAGATTTTAATTCCTGACATCACTGAAGTTCTGCAGCCATGAGTGAACAAGTCACTTCATGTTTTTGTTTTCAGTTCACTCTTCTGAGGAACAATGACAGTATTTCTGTTTTTATAAAAGGAAGATTTTGACAAGTAAGAGCCTTCAGTGAAAATAACTAAACAGCAAAGTACTGTTAATAGTTGCATTATTAATATTTTTAAAGAAAATATGGCTAGCTGAGGTCATAAAGGCTTTCTCCAAATACCAGAAGGCATCCTTGGCATTCTTTATAACCTAACCATAGCTAACCCTTTCAGATTTCCTGCCTTCTGAAAGCTTTAAAGGCAGCAAGAATTTTGAAACTACCCTGAAGCAACAAATTGAATGATGTTTACTTCTTTCAATTAAAAACCAAAAGGTTTCCTTTGCATGAAGAATACTCAAAATGGATTAACTACAAGAACAAAGTTTCTTTTTAGAAACTGAATCTGCAAGTCAAAGTCAGTAATAACAGAGAGAACAGGGCTCACATAATATGTAGAACAAGCTCATGCATATAATATATGTATTTTTAGAAGGTGCATTTTTGGTTCTTACAGACAATAATTAAAGGAAGTATATAACCTGTGCCAAAGCATCACAAAAACTGTAAGATATCACCCTCTCTATCCTTAATTTTATTTAAACCATGCCCAAAGCACATTCGATACTTAAGCTATTTGTGATATGTTGGTGTAATTTGTCTGTAAAAACCTCCAGGCAGCAATATTTTATAGCCTACCTAGAATCTCTCTTCACTTTATCAAGATCCTTTTGAATTCTCATTTTGTTCTCCAAAATGCCTGAACACCCACCATGGCATTTTGGCAGCCACTTCATTACTGGGCATTTTGAACAGCAGCAGACCTGGCACAGACCTCCAAGGAAACTATGTAAGACAGGTTTCCATTTGACTATGACAACATTCTAGGTATTTACAAATAATATTTTCGATCATTTACTCCAAGAACTTCCTAGTGTCTGAAGGTAGGTTGGTGAAATCCTTGGCAGCTCAAAGCTACTTATAGTAGTCATCTTTTCATAACAGTATCTGTGGTCTTAAATCTTCATTCATGCAATCAAAGTAAATGGTCAAACTAGTTGATTCTTAGATTGTATAGCAACACCAGTATCAGTTACCTCTTAGTTTAACCTCATATGCAAAGCCTGATTCTTAGATTACATAGTGGAAATAAACTGGTGTGATTCTTCAGTTTTCAATGTTTTCTTGATATCAATTTTAAAGCTGTAAAATGCTAGAAGAATGAAAAATAATTGTTGGCTTACAAAAAGCTATAGTTCTTGAGGATGGACCACAAAAGGGGCTCTGGGGAACACCAAATGAGACATTTAACCAAATAATTTTCCAGTCCTCCCTAGAATCCTATACATATGAGCTCCTAGTACCAGGAAAATTAGGCATCTTAATCCTGTTACCTGCCTGAACAGTGACACTGGATATTGGACTAGGAAGAAGTGACTCAATTGCAATGAGAGCATTATACCTTAAAGAAAGACACTTTTATAGTGTTTAGTGTAAATGTTTAGGAAAATGAACAGTTCTGGTCAATGTTAACTTTTTAAAGTCCTCTAACATATAGTTACACTGCAAACAAGATGCCACCAGACAAACCAACAACTCCCAAATCCTTTCACTATGTAGTTTTCTCAGAAGTTCTGTAGAGTTACAGATGGTGGGTTTTATTTTCCCTAAAAGAACTCAAAAGTATTGTCTGGGAAGAAAGGAAAACAAAAAAGATATACTGAATATTCCCATACAGTACAAAGACAAAGATTGTAGGGGATCGCAAATGACTTATTTCTCCAGTATTTCTTACACAACTCCCACTTGACCTCCAGCATTGCAGGAAAGCAATTACTTGCTTCAGAGGTTACTTCTGTAATTAAAGCAAATTGACTTGACTTTCAAAACCAGGAATTTCTGTTCAACTCCAAAAAATAATCTGAAGTTAAGACTTTGCCTTACCTACACCCTGCAAAGCTACACTGTTATTTTAAAAACAATAACAGAATGAGTTGCATATGCACAGTGGCCACATGAGCACACCTCATGGGAAAACATTTCCCTCCTTGTATTTTGAACTATGCTGACGATGTCTGAATGGGATTTACAATGGCTCAAAGCTACTATTGTTCACACTACATTAAACCTACAGTGTATGCAATGAGATACAATAATATTTTCACTTGGAACTTCTATTAACCCACAACTTGACCGTATTTAATGAAATATGTAGTGCTCACAGAGTTGATTTATATGCATCACTATTTACAGTGCACATTTTTAAAAGAGGAAAAAGTACCCGAAGAATCTCATGGCTCTTTTGACTTTAACAGAAAGTAAAAGGTGCCTGATTTGGTTTAGCTCACTAACACCCCTAGAAGCCCCAGAATCTTACAGCTGGATTAGGGATGGCGACAGGAATCACTGATGCAGCTGCAAGAGCTAGCATAGGAAACGTTCTGCTGCTATCAATCCTGAGCCAAAACACTCCTGCATGTTTTAAAAGAAACATCACAGTCATATTTAGATTTGTTGTGTATTGAAGTATATAGAAAGAATAAACAAGGCATGCTAAAGACCTGGAAATCTATTCTTGTCAGTGTTGTTCTAGAAAAAAGTGGAGTGGACAATTCATACACCATGGGGAAATTATATAGATTCTCTTGAACAGATACACCTTTTCTTCTGACAGAACTCTGATCGTATTTAATTGCACAGTGTATGTTAGAATATAGTAGAAGAGCAGTGTTTTGTACTGGAAAAGGCACACGGAATTAGCTAGCAGAAGATGGTATATCGGTGCCCTTAGAGGTATCTTACAAGCAATCTGTTCGTCAAAATAAAGCCATCGCTCCCTCCATTCCTCTACCAGTTTAAAAGTGGGTTAGATGAGTAATTGTTTCTAGAAAAAGAAAGTGTGATTCTTGTTATTCTTTTAGATATTCTTTAAGATGATCTGTATGCAGGTTATAGTAAACCCAAACTTTTCTCAAAGTAATGCCCTTTGGGCAATAAAGAGCGTGGGGTGCTAATTACTTCCAAGAAATTATCTTGTCCTGCACCTGCTCTCTTAGAGTGTTTTCAGTAATAAACTAGCAAACTGAGAAAAACCAAGAAGGGTATTCATTCACTAGTGCTAGGATTGTGTAAGTCTAAAAAGCCTAGATGCTTCAGTACTCTGTGTATGTCTGCCAAGATCTCTACTGATAAGATCTTTCATGGCAATTTCTGTAAGAAAAAAAGCTGTAATGTATTAATAGAAAAGAAAAATGTAACAAAATCTGAGTATTCTTAACACTGAGGATACATGCTATGGTTTTGACTTTCTCACACTGAAAGAGGTCTAATTTCCTTTCACCATCTAGAAAACTATGTTCCAAGAACTACCAAAGGGATCACTTACACTAAACCCAGACCCCGGAAAACATATCCAGAAGAAAAAAAAGAAATCTCCCTTGAAAAGGCATAGTAACAAGAGTACAGTGTAGTTACATTCTCAGGAAGTTAATGACTGGATGTTCCTTTTTCCAACTCCTCCCTACAGTGTTAATAGTCTTAGAAATTACCAAGTGGAACAAACCCCTTTAACACCACCTGGTGTACTTTTCAGCAGTTGGTCTTGCTTCCAGGCCTGTCATGGCTCATTAAGATAGTATAGTGCTTTCTCTCTGCAAGACTGTTCTCAGGGACCATAGAAATCAAGATAAAATGAGATATGGAGGTTATATCACAAGAAGGAACAGGACCATGACATACTGTGCCAAGATTTTACTATCTGAAAAAGCCACAGAAGAAAAGTTTTTCAGGGCAAGTGAAGAGTGAAAACAAACCAGTTACAAAAGATAAACACAACTTCCCAATACTTCTGAAATAAACTCCAGCAATCTAATTCTGTGTGTGCTCATATGGGACACCTTATTTACATAGGCTTTGCTAAAGGCTCTCTGCTTTGCTTTGCAGTTTGTGTGCAACTTTGAGATTCAAGATTAATAGCTCTCTCACCTACGTGAATCATCTGACCTACCAGTTTTGTACTGCTCCCCTGAATTATTTGCATGACTTAGGACATCTAGTATCAGTTGCACTGAAAACACAGAGGCAGGCTGTCTCTAATGCTGCCACAACACTGCGTGTCTCAGAGTGTTTAAAGGCTCACTGACAATGCAGAAGGACAGAAAGGATAATAAGCCTCATTCCTTGATTGCCAAGAGAAAAAAAGCGCACAAGAGCTTATGTTTTGTCCCAAGCTTTCACTTGAATGAAAAAATAATAGCAGAAGACATCAAATTTGAAGGTAACAAGACCTACAGTTACATATATGGAAAGCCTAATGCTTCACTATAGTGAGGAGAATTGTGGAGATAAAAAAATAAAAAATTCTGACCTTTCAATAAACTTTAGACTTAAAAGACACATAATATATCTACACTCTGTATTTCAACTTTCCTATCTGTGTGATTCACTTGGAAACTAAAAGCAGTTGCAAGGTCAGTAATGTCTGTAATAAACACAACATTTGTAATAAATGTAACTTCTACATCCCATTATTTAAGTGCAATGTCTATACTTTTCAGTGATTAATTTCTTACATTTCAGACTACTGCAGCTGAAATTTTTACAACTTAAATGTCAAAATCTATCTGGGTGACCATATATAATTAAAATAAACATATATCATTATGTACAAACATATAATATGTTTCTATTATATAAACCCATATATAATTATATATTTTGTACTTGAAAATTAGAAAGGACAAAACAACAGCAATAGGATATTTTTGCATTTATTTCCACTGTGTGCCTTGAAAAAGACATTTTAAATCTAAGGTTATAGAAGAAAGAGACTGACACAGATGCACTTGTTCAGCTTTGCCCCAGACAGTAAATCCTATAGACATGGAGTGCCCCCTGTGGGATTTTAGCTTACTCAACTTCACACAAAGTAACTACAGGAGGTGCTTTGCTACCATTGCTGCAATCACATGATGGCCTGACATACCAAGTGGCCCAAAGACCTTATTGTCCACTTCAGTATGATAAAGAGTTTGTGTTGGACCTAGGAAGCCATACCTTGCAGGCGCAAGGTTAATATATTAGTGCTGTGCAGCACCAACAACAAAGACAAAGTAACTTCAAACTACAAAAACAACTGTTTATGCTTATGCAACTAGGAATTACTTCTCTGAAGAACTGGTGTTAAACCATAGACACAAATAATAATTTCTATAATGATAAAAAAATCTATATATTATGTAATTTCCAAGAAGACACTTTCTGACAAGCTGACAAGTTACCAATAGATGGACACTGGTACTTTCCTTTTGCTGGTTCTGTTCACCATGTGTGTGCATAGTCTGAAATATTTTTGGTTTGTTAAACTGTTTGCTGCATTTGAAATTACTTCAGACCTCATTTTGGATGAGCTGAAATTACTTTTCTGGCAAATAAATTATGTGCCAATTAATCAGTTTCTTTTGGACTACTTTCAATTTCAACCTCATATTCATACCTCTAGAAAATACTGCTTCATTGCTGAGAGGATGAACTTTTCAGAAGATAAACAACCTCCATTGACTTCACTTTCAGTTGTGAGTGTTCATGTGTGCGTGTTTGTATTTTTCTTATCTGATAGCCAGAAAACGGTGGACTTTCTAATCACCTACCAAGTATTTTAACTGACTTGCATATCATGCACAAAATCTGTAGCAGAGATAGAGATGAACAGTCTTCTTGCACAGCACTGCCTAGGTTAGCACCTTATTTTTAATAGTAGTCCTCATGTAGCGCTCAGCAGGCCTTCCACCTCTGACATGACACGAGGAAGGAATACAATAAACAGCTTCACTGGGCTACACAGACCTGGTTCATCTCTCATCAGTGCCTACACTCTCTATCAAACAAAATACAATCTGTGGGATGTATTCATGTAATTAGAGACTATTGTGATAAATATTCAAAAGACCACCCATGTAAAGTCACATAAAAAATCAGAAGACATTTTTTTGACAGCTTGACTTTGAAACATAATTATCTTCCTTTGTAACAACTCATTCATCTGCAATATCCTTGATTATTTTTAAAGAAAAAAGAGGGTAGTAAATTATTCTTGGACAAGTAATCTTTCTGTTCTGTGCCAGGAGGATGAAAAATTCAACTCTGAAGTGCCAACTACATTATGTAAGTCAGCATCCCTGGAATTATAGGGCTAGCAGCAATTGCAATTAGCAAGAGAAGGCATAATTCAGGCAAAGGCTGTTGGACGGTTTTCCAGATCTGAAAGGACAGACTGAGAAATGCTCCAACTGGGACTTTTCTAGGAAGAACCTTTTGGTCCTTCTGACCATAACAAAAAGCCTGCCTACTTAAAAAAAAAAGTGATAATAATAAAAAAGTTCTCTTCTCTACATGCAGACACAGTGTCTGTTCCCCTTCCCTGTAAGTGCAGCATCCACTGCTACAGTTTTGGCAACTGCATGAGCTCGGCTCCAGATTAGACTGTTTGTGCTCAGTTATTTTCACACACTGCCAAAATTTGCTGACAACACCAGGAGAAAAAAAAAAGGGGAAAACTGGTGATTTTCAACAGTTTATAACTCAGCTCAACCTAAGCAGGTTTTTATGGGACAAAGAACAGAGATTTCTCTGTAGACAGCACTTTATTCCTGCCTAATTTAAAAGATTTGCTGTGAATGATGGAAACATTAGAACTTCTTAAAGAAAACATAACAAAACAAAAATCCTCGCAGTTCACTAGTATTTTTTTTACAGTAGATCAGGTTTAGTGATATAAATAGAGAGAGCATTATCTACCTCTCTTGGAATTATTTACAACAAAGTTTTTTTAAAGAAAAAGAAAATATTAGACTTAGAGGAAGAGGGCTTCAAAATACATGGTATTGCTTCAAGAAGTGAAATTTCTTCCCTAGAATAATTCACACTTGAGCTATTCTAGTGCCAGAGTTTTCCCTAAAGAGTGTGAAACAGTCTTCTCAGGGTTACAGAGTCAGGAGTAAACACAAGTTCCACTCTAAGACACAGTATTTTAAATATATATTTTCACTGACATAATATCTAACAACTTCCTATTAAACCCCAGCAGTTTCTGGAGTGCTCTTGCTGTTTAACACTTACATTCAGTCCATATCTAGAATCGCCTAAAGCAGCATTTCCTAAGCTATTTTAAATACATGCTCCTCTGTCCCATTAGCTGACTGCAGGGCCCAGGTTGTTAAAGTTACACCTCTATAAAATCTCAAATTTAATCAGCGCTGCTTTTGAGCACCTCAAACTTTCCCCAGTGAAGTATGCCCTAAAACTTGGGAGACAATACTGCTTTACTGTAGCTTTGAACAGTATCTGTACAATAGCTATTGTTTTCTGTTAAGGATACCAAGACCAGCTAACTGCTTCACAAAACTGACCTCTTATTCAATTACTGTTATTTTTGAGTTGAAATAGTAAGAAACATTTCAACAACATTAGAAACTTTTGCAAAACTAGCAAACATGACAAGAGCACTTTTCATAAAAGGCATAGGCTGGGAAGAAGGGTGACAAAGAATATACTGGAGTTTCTGTATATAAACATAAAATATGTAATGGACTGAAAGACCTCAGGAGAGACTTGTTTGCAACAGAGCCTCATGGTGAGGGTGAGTTTTTGAAGTTTGGATGCTTTTGGCAGCTTTATAGAACTTTAAGACAGACCAGCTATGACTAAAACATGCTCAGCTTGTTAACTATACAAACGTAATCTTTTTTCCATCTTTCTCTCCACGTGCTGACAGCATTAGCATTCTCTCCAGTGTTCTTCTTCCTTCTGAGGTACAATGGATCTACCAGTTTATGCAGTTCCTGATACTACATTACACTACAACTTTCCAGCAATAACTTACTGAGCTAAGAGAGATCATCATTTAGAAAAAATGAGCAGCTGTATTAAAGGCTCTAGAGCTACACAATTCCAAATACATTTCAGGATATACTGTTCGGTCCGTGTATATTTTAATGAGAAAGTTTGGCAGAGCAGTTTGGCAGAAGAAAGTACTGCCAAGTGATTGGATATGGGATATACCTCCACTTGCCCTGGACTCCCACATCACCTTAGGAACTATTCTTCCCATCCCCCAATACACCAACTCTCAAGGCAGTCAAATTTATAGCCCAATAAAATTTTTTATTAAAAATAAAGTGTGGCTTTTAAGTACTGCAGTCTTCCAACATCCTTATGCCAGGTCTAGATCAGACTGTTGCAGCTAAATGTGAAGCTGAGGAGACTTGGCCCACTTTATACTGCACTCCTAAGTTAAGAGTTTCAAGATCTAAGTCGTCTCTCTTTCCATTTTGTAACAGCTGTTTTTCTATCCTTTCATTAAAAAAAAAAAAAAAGGAAAGAGACTAGTGTAGAAAAGTTAAATAAATAAATAATGGCTCACAAAACCCCAGTGGAGGAACCACTGCTGGTCCTGCCAATAAAAATGTTCCTTCTCTTCAGGGCTGGCTAAACAACTGAAAGTGTTTCTAATGATCTGCTGGCAGCACTATCCGTCATTGCACTAAATGGATTCATGTCTCCCTAAACTAAGGATAATTATTTATAATGCACCGTCAGAAGTTAGGAAGTATTTAAGCCTCAGAAGTCTAATTTCTCATTTCTTCCCAACTCCTCAAAGCTTGGTTTTATTCAGGCCTCCTTATGTAAAGATGATGAGAAAAGTCTGACTGATAGAGATTTCACACTTTGTTGCAGTGCTAGTGAAACATCTGCATGAGCTTAAAAAATACTTTAGCAGACCAGACATCTGCAGTCTGATTTTAGAATTACAGCCACCTCACATTATGTTTATCTCTCCTCTCTTTTTTTGTCATTTGTTACACTGACTTGTGTCTTACCTTAAAGCAGATGATAGGCTACTCAAAGCAAGATGTCACATTCATAAGATACCCAAAACTAAATGAGTCCTAATAATCGTTTAGGATCTTTGAAGATGCTATTGTGCAAGTAACAGTAGTCTACTGCAGAACATCTGAAGGAAGGAACGTTTTTGAGCTCTAATGAGAGTGAATGTCATGTAGGTAATCCTTGGTCAGAAGTCACTTGTGAAGGCTTGACTGATGGCATATATAGCTACCTACAGAGACAAACTCAATCAGTGGTTGCCTTTCAAACACCAAGGATCAGAGGAGAATTCAGAGATATCAGTAAAACATGCCTACAGATAACAAAAAAACCCCAAACTTACTTCATTTCCAGGACTTCCTCCAAATGTTTCCTTCTTTCAGCTCGTAGGTTGGTCAAATGGGTTTCCTTCTCAGCCAAAGACTGTTGTGTAGAGGACAGTTTTGCTTTCATTGACTCCAGCTCCTGCTTAACCTTCTCCATGGCCATCATCAGCTCTTCTACCTAAAATATTTTTTGAGATGACAGAAGGACAGAAAATTAGTGTCATGTGATCAACAGGAACTTGCTAAATGTCACAACTACATTGGAGCACAAAGGTTACCAGTGCAGTTACACTGCATAACACAGCTGCAGACTGGAAGCATCATCTAGTGCTGCGTACATCTACTCGTGATTGAAGCAACGCTACACTCTGTGAATTAACATACCCTGGTCACTGGAATGTTACCATTACAATACTGGATTACAAATCTTGAACTCTTCAGCATTTCTGGTTTATAAAATGTACCTAAAGGACAAAAGGATGGCCTGTATATATTAAAATTACCCCACAAAAATGCTATATATTAAATACAATATATCAATAATATACCAAAAGGATAAAAAAACCCCCTCCTCTGTAAATGATGCCTAAAAAGAAGCTACACATGCACTTCGAGAATGAAAGTAATGTTGCTGAAACATGGAGAGATCTAGGTTCCCATGAAGATGTAGGTAAGGCTATTTCCCTTAAAAGGCTGAACAATGCTTACTGGCATGTTTTGTGATTTAGCAACAAAAAAGACATCCAAAGAGTTAATGGCACACAAGTACAGCAGAAGAGTGTTCCTATTTTCAGCAGATTGAAAAGGTTCAGAATTAACATGATTGTAAATTCTAGCATAGATATTACACAGGTTAACACAGTCATATTTTATTTTGCACTTGGAGTAGGTTCCGTCTCAGCTAAAGTTTATCATTAATTAACATGCAAAACCACAACAGATCCTCAAGTATAGCTACATGTAGCATAAAAAACCTCAGGATATTCTTTCAATAATTGTATAATACTGCTCAGTGGCACATATTACTTTCATTGACTTCTTCCACATGGATTTTCTCTATCACAACCAAGTGTTCATAAACAATTTTATTATGTACTTCAAATGGGTAAACCTCAGATGCTACTCTTGCACATGATCACATACTTGTATAAATTTAGCATGACAATACATCACTGAATTGCTTTTATAACCCTGCATAACAATCAACTTGTGTTCCACTCCGAGAGTGAATTACTGAAATTATACTAACCTCAATTTCTACTTACATATTTTTACAAAGACAGTTGGCCACATCACTTCCTATACAGGGTGAAAGGTATGGAACATACCATCTCCTGCTTTAACATATCCTGTACTTTTAAAGGCAGAGCTAATGAGCCAGGAAAAACACACAGAACAAGACTGGTTTTCATCCTCAATCAGTGTTAGAGCAAGGAACATTGCAATTTAGAATCAACAGATTTCTAAAAATCTAGCATAGATGTGCAGGGATTACTGCAGAACTTATCTACTTCCACTCAAATGCAGCTAACAAGAAGCATTCTTCTTAAGTTCAGCAAATTAAGAAAAATTTAGAACACAAAATTAGCAAAAACTATTCAAAATGTACAGGTAAGAATTCATCCAGTAATCAACAGACTGACAGAGAATTTCAGTAGCACGCAGTTCAAACTGGCTAGTGTGTTCTCCTGTCTTTTTAGTGTTCAATGTGCAAAACACAATCAGAAACTCATGTCATTTTTAAAACTCCATAAAAAGAGATAAGAGAAATATCAGAGAATAATGCAAAGAAAATGTGCGGAAACAAGTGAATAGCAAAAATACTACTAGGATGGAAACTGATGCCTAGGAAGAGAAAACTAGCAACGTGCTGGGAAAGTGAAGGTGTACTGGTGTATCGGCTTCTAGTGTATCAGCTTCTACTTTCTTTGGGTGGATGAGAATTACCTACATAAACATTTTCCTTTAAACTGAGAAGAAGCATGCTGACTACAAACTCCTCTGCTTATAACAGAAAACAATTTCTAATAAAGCCCCCAGCCAACTGCAATAATCAGAAGGGCTTGTGTCAATCTGTCAGCTGCCAAGATAAAACAATCTCTGAAACAACATCTTTTCCATAATCAGGTTTGAAAGATTTCTCACATCTTTCTTTCTATCCCCAGCCGTCAAGATCTGTGATGCTAACAGTGAAGGACTAGTTTGCTTGATGCAGATCTGTAGCATAACAACTCCATGCTGTTAAGGAGACACAGCATGGCTAGAGGCCATACCTAGGCCAAGGCTCCTAGTGCTCAGTGGCAAGTTCTAACTCTGCAGGACTACTCAGTAATAGTGATTACTGCAGGTACTTAATCTTCTTCTCATTGCTCTGTTTGCTAATTTTTTTAATTCTAAGATTATATCCTGTATTTTTGCAGGTTAACAGAAAATTGATCTAATCATGTATTAGGAATTGCTGGAATGCAAGTGGCTTTTAACCTGTGCCAATAACTTGGTTTACGCAACAGTCACTACTTTCCATCCTCTCCAGCAAGTGCCATTTGTCATGCAATTTACTACAGACAAAATTCACCAAAATAGTGATGACTGTATTCACAATAAAGACTTCATTGTTCAGATTCACCAAGCCATAGATATTCCATGGGACTATTTCAATTAAACTTCTACAGAATAAAACATTTTATTTGGCAGCTTATGAATCTTAGCGCAGACCTGTCTGCTTATGTCCCAGTAAGCAGTCTTATGAGAAACTGATACAGGAGTACTTACTGGAAGCAAACTGCTTGCAAAGCACATCTAGTTTAGCCTATACAAAACCCCTCAAATCTACCCTTGAAGTTGTTTACCCAAGAGCACCTAATTATATAATAAAGCAGGAAATATTTGCCAAGAACCAGCGTTCTTGGCACACCAAGACATTTTCAGAGACATGCTGTTGACATTTTCAATTTAACTGCAGGTAAACTTGTGCACTGTCAGTTAGAACTAGAAAGTTTCCATTTCAGGAGCTGTAAGGAGTGCACTCTTTTCTCTCTGCTCAAATGATAGTATATAGATAGTATATAGAACAGAGTATATGTCTGAATAAGTCATATATCTATGACTTACCCATGATTCAGTTCTCTGTAGACAGGCCTGAAAGGACTTCATGTATTCTGAGCAGGATGGATTTGCAGAGAACTTAAATGGAGACTATTTTTTCATTGGTTTTAGGCCTTAAGTGACCTGACCAGGTGACAGCTTATCTTTAGGAAGAACATGAAGCTGAATGAAGTTTCCATTAGAGGAAAGAGTTCCTCAGTGACTGAACAAACTACGTGAAAGCGGGCAAGTCATGTCAATTAGATCAGTGTGAGATTCACAGCAGCAGAAAAGAGAGATGTCAATACAGGACAAGTTTTTTACATAGTATTACATCTCCTAAGAAAGCATGAAAGCAAGGTGGAAAGAAAAGGCAATGCAACAAGAGAAGTTTATCTACTATGTCAATGGCAGCCTGTAAAGAAATAGAAGAAATAACGTAATACCAAAAAAATGAAGTCCTTTTCAGGAGCCTATCTACCATCTTAACCTCCCTGCTCCTACAAACTCTGATTTCAGGCTCCTCTAATGCAAGTGTAAACCAGAAAACAGACTGTTGCGTAGACATACAGACACCACATTATCTCCAAGTATGTAGTGTTTCTGGTAAGCTTTTCTGGCCACTGGGTAATGTGAAGCCAGGGACTTCCAAAGAACTTGGTCAAGGTTCCCAGAAGTTAGTAAAAAGATAGTAAAATTGAGAGAGGGACTGAATATGCAAAATATTAATGAGGCTGGGGATCCTACCAACCTCCTGGAAAGATTACTGATGTTTAGGATAGGCAAATTCAAATTCCCACCTCTTAGGTGAGGAGAACTAATGCACTACTGAATACTTCTGAGACACAGTAGATATTTCAGGCCATGAAGAAAGCTGCATCAGCTGGCGTGATTGGTATTAGTTGTCTCTTAAAATTAGAGCCTGAAGACTCCAATACCCAAGGTCAATCCAGACAAGCAGACTAACTAAAGTAGCCTCAGGATCCCCAAATGCTTCAATGTGTTTAAATTACAATGTAGTGGAAGCTATCCTTTTCTTTCCATTGTGAACTTCTTCCTCGGGGATGAAGGATTACCTGAAGAGAACTTTTCCACTGCACAGAAAATTGAAAAATGCCTCTATAGCCCTCTCAGGAAAATAGTTCTGGAGCCTGATTTTCTGCTTCCATCTTTTCAGAGAAGCACAGCAATTTTGGGTTATCATCCACACAACAAATGCTGGTAATATTATGTAATTCACTACAGTGGTACTGTGCATATATAATGAGGCAGCGGACAAAGTCATCAATGTGGTAAAACCAGAGCAAAATGCTATGCACTTGAAAAAACACATGCAGGGGCAGAGGATCTGATCTGAAACGGTGACCCATGCAATTTACATTTCTATGCTATGTGCATAAAAAAGAACAAGGAAGAGGCTAAAGAATGCCCTCCAGACACTGCAGAGGAAAATCTTCCAGACTCAAGTGACAGGATATGAATGCATCCACAGTTCAAATGTATATGGCTGGCTTAAATAATATTTATTAAGGACAGCAAATCACTGGTACACTACATAAAAACTGTTTTATGTAAATATTAAAGAAGGTTTTTTCCCACCTGTAGATTAAAAATCTTTGCAGAAAATACTGCTCTTCTCTCTGCTATTAATTTTCACATAAAATGGTCTGGGTTGGAAAGGACCTTTGAATACCACCTAGCCCTACTTTCCTGCCATGGGCAGGGATGTCTTTCACTAGATCAGGTTGTTCAAAGCCCCATCCAACCTGACCTTAAACACCTGCAATCACAGAATCACAGAATGGCTCAGGTTGGAAGGGACCTTAAAGATCATCTAGTTCCAACCCCCTGCTATGGGCAGGGACGCCACACGCACTACAGCAGGTTGCCCAGGGCCACATCCAACCTGGCCTTAAACACTGCCAGGGATGGGGCCTCCACAACCTCTCTGGGCAACCTGTTCCAGTGCCTCACCACCCTTTGGGTAAAGAACCCCCTTCTAATCTCCAGCCTAAATTTCCCCTCCTTCAGCTTATATCCATTCCTCCGTGTCCTGTTGCAATCCAATCAGGTGAAAAGTCTCTCCCCTACTACCTTATAATCCCCTTTCTTGCAATGATGGGGCATCCACAATTTCTCTGGACAAACTATTCTAGTGTCTCACTACCCTCACTGTAAAAAATTTCTTCCTTTTATCTAGTCTAAACTTGCCCCTCTTTCAGTTCAAAGCCTCTACCAGTTGCCCTGCCACTATAGGTCTTGGTAAAAAGTCTCCCTCTCTCTCCATCTCTTGTAAGACCTCTTTATATAATGAAAGGTCAAAATAAAGTCTTTCCAGAGCCTTCTCTTCTCCAGGCTGAACAACCCCAACTCTCTTAGCCTGTCCTCACATTTTTGTGGCCCTTCTCTGCATCTGCTCCAACAGGTCCATATCTTTCTTGTTCTGAGGACATCAGAGCTGAACACACTACTCCAGGTGAGGTCTCACCAGAGCAGAGCAGAGTTGCAGAATCACCCCCCTCAACCTGCTGACCACACTTCTTTTGATGCACCTAGGGATACAGCTGGCTTTCTGGGGTGCGAGTACACATTGCCAGCTCATGTCCAGCTTTTTAACCACAAGGACCCCCAACCTCCTTCTCCACAGGACTGCTCTCAGTCCATTCACCTCCCAGTCTGTATTTAGATTGGGTATTGCCTTGAACCAGGTGCAGGACCTTGCTATTGGTCTAGTTGAACTTTGTGAGGTTTTTCACTGATCCAGATAATGTTTCACCATACAGATGGTCCAAAGTACCTGTTAGTTTTGTTATTTTTCCTTCTTGATAATTTTTTTGACTAAGCATAAAAGAGTGCACATTAATCCACAATCAAAAGTCTCAAAAGAGCATCACAAAAGGGGTTGACTATAACACTAAAATTCTGCTCCTAAACTTGAGATATAGTACTTAAGGTGCAGTGATACATGGGAAATTTACAGTTTAATGTTTTTTACATGCCTGAAAACAGACACATTTTTATGTTTCTGATTGAAGTAAAGAGATTATTTTTTTCAATATACATACAGACACAGTGGGCTATGGAATAATTGTTTATATTCAGTATTGTGTCTCAAAAGTTCCAGGTAGAGTACAAAATGACAAAATTTTAGAGAATATAGACAAAATACCAGCACAAACAAGTAATTTTCCATGATCACTGTATAAATCGATCACTAGATGTCTTGTTTTCAAATGTCTTATTCTTGTCTCATCAGGATAACTGGCATATTTAGAATTATTTGCTTTCTAAACATAGACCTTTCTTGTAAAAACAAGAAATTAGCATTAGAAGACAAAATGTACTAAAAATCTGTACTTTTGCCCAAAATTAATTAGGCCAGCAAAACAAAAAGTCATGCAAGTACAAGTCAGTAGTAAGAACACTACAAGGACTGAAAACAAATAATTTAACATTTCTCAAAGTGTCTTCGCTCACTCAGAGGACAGTCTCTTCCTTTTCTACAGCTCTTGAGTTTTTAAACTATTTTTCATTTCTATATTATATTTTACTTAGATGAACTGATTAGACTTTAGGACAAAAAGAAGAAAAATAAATAGACATGAAAAGAAAGACAAAGACAAGAGTTCTGGCTCCATGCAAACTTGTTTGGATCCCAGAAAAATTTCCCAGAACAGATGTTAAGACATGGAAAAAGCACAGGTCACACTTGAGACTTAAGTATGTAATTTAACTGCCTCAAGTAACATATTACAGGGAGAAAGTATTGAGTCTGACATAACTTGGATTGCCAGCAGGACCAGATGGTTTGCTTAAATCACTAGCTAATAAACCTTTACACAAAATAAGAGGGAAATGAATTATGGTTTCATCATATCCCTATTTTCGTTAAAGTAGTAGGGTGGCTTTTGGTACTCTTAAAGACTATATCCAAGACACTTAACTAAATTCTTGGCTATTCTGAATTAAGGGAAAAACTTTCAAATTCTTACAGGTTCGTTAGGCTAAAAAATACCAGAGGAAAAGGAGAAAAATAAGTAAGCAGTAGCAAAAAAAAAAAATTCTTCCTCTCCAACCTCTCCCTCCTCCCCTAAATTTAAAATTTGGTTTGTAAGGAAAGGACAGCCCTCAACTAGAACACCTCAAAGCTGTGCCACACTAACAGCAGAAGGATATACAGCAGAATGGCTCTGCCCCACCACACAGGCTGGAACTTGGGCTCCAGTTCAAGCCCCCCTTATTCACCACCAGTGCATGAGTATGCATAGACTTGTAGACGGACAGAGGAATGCATCATGGCTACCGGCTTCTCCTCTATGACAATGTGACTACCACTAATCCTTATGAAGCAGATACATAAGAAGTTAAGATCTTTTACCTTCATTTTTATTCTTTAATGGTAGGCACTATAAAGGTACACTACAGCTACCAGGTGTTCACCTAAAGAGAGTGTTCTTCCCTACACTACAAATATCACCCTATATAACTGCTTCACTTGATCTGTGTGGTCACTGTTAATGAACATTGCCATAAGATCCTATGCGGACAAGTAAAAACCTTTTTCTTTTCTTCTTCATTAGTTGGCATTCCTTATTTGAAAATCCCACTTAAAGACACTCAGAAATAAACACAGCAGAATATTGTGCAATAAAAAAAGATGTTTGTATACATCACATTTGCCTTCATCTCAAAGAGGATGCTAGATTTACAGCACTCCTTTTGCCAAGGTCAACTGGTGTACAGCATTAGAGGACTGTGGCAGACTGAACATGGAGGAGTTCTGTTTGGTTCATAATAAAGAGGGGAGTTAATGTCAAAGCTGTGAAAATGGTTGGTGGATTATTAGCTCTGCCTCAAGGCAGGTTCTTCTGATCATCTGTAATATATAGCAGTAATTTTAGGGATTAAGTTTTTGTTTCTTTATATTAATGTGTGACTTTGTTAAGTCTTTGTGCGTTTGTCTTTTAGGTTATTAGGATTTTGTACATTCATCATCCCTGATAAAATACTGTGTTTTGGTGGTTTAACAGAACTGGTGCCACTGTCTCATTCTTAAATTATTAACTGGGAAAAAGGAGAGGAGAAAGATAAAGAGAGAGAACAAAAGACTCTGGTCTGAAAAGCTGCAGGATACTATAGTTGAATGCAAATTTTCTTACCGCCGTGAAAGCGAGATACTTATCCAGCTGATGTCTCGTTTCCATGAGTTGGGTCTCTCAACAAAAACTTTCATTATAAAAAAAAGCATCTGATAATGAAGAATAGTCAATACTCTGTATTGCACCTTACTGTCTCCACAGGGGGCTCTAGGCAATGAAGTGCAGTAATATGACCGATCAGATATCTGACATTACCACGCTACTTCTGCAGGACTCACAGACATAGAAATACAGAAGCCTTTGTCAAAGAGCACATTAGTTGAGTATTAGTCAAGAGTGCTTTCCGCTCATACTCTGAGAGCACTGAGCTCTGGTATGAAGGAGGAGGAATCAAAATTCACAGATGTTTGGAAAAGAGAAAACTTCTGAGCCGCCAGACTGAATAGTCACAGCTGTGTCCTGTTAGGATGTTTGGAGTTCGACAGTTGTATCTCCTAAGCGAGGGCCACAAGCCATATAAATAAGCAATGGACTACTGCTGGGACAAGAGCTCTTGAGAAGGAAGTAATAATTGTCTCTGCATAACACATAGGAAGTATTTGAGCCAGTCCTGGAAAAAACAAAACTGAATTCTCATTTCTATTGAGGACAGAAACCTGTTGTAGTCTCTGGTATCCTTGACTACAACAAGATACAAATTTATTTCTGCGTTTTTCTCATGAGGAACCATTAGCCAACCAAATATTCTCCTTACGCTTTTAAACCCTTGCAACCAGTCCAAAGGAAGCTGTCCTGTTTTACTTTATATGGATGTACAGTCTCAGAAAACTGCCTTGTGTTTATCTTCTGTGGTTAGCAATGAATCTCTCCAGTCCATTGGGAACAGAGCAGCTATCACTAGGGATAACAAACAATCTGGATTTTGATCACCTTGGAAGAATCTCTACAGAGGCAGAGAGACTAGAATATAGCACAGTTAGCACATTCTGCAGTTTTGCATACACTCATTTATCACAATTTCTTACATTAGAAGAAAAAATTATGGTTGATTCATGATACTCCAGCCACAACGTTAACTATGGACATCTTCAAAATAACAAGACCTTTCCTAGGGTACATTTACTCTGTGATTGCTGCTAAGACTGGGCCAAAGGAAGACTTTCAGCTCAGAATTGCCCAAGGATTTCCACCATTTTTTACAAGCCTTCTGTAGACTATGGTGATTTCCCTGTTGCTGCATTTAAGGCAGTTTCAGGTTAACCAGGAAGTGTCACCACGGCAGACAATTTAGACAAAACTGAATGATATTCAAAGTAAATATTTTATGCTGTGCTGCATAGCATAGACTGTCAATTTATACAGCACAGATTGATTTTCCAAAGAGAAAAATTCTGGGGTGATGTATTAACTCACTGCAAGTAGAAAAATAATGGTAAGCTAATTCCATATATAACGTCAACACTTTTCCCATTAAGACATTAAGAATCATGAACATAAACACATGAAAGCATGGTTATTGTGTGAAAGCACATGCATTACCACATGAAGGTTGAACATGTGGCACTTCATGGGTTTTGGAGAAAAATCAATCATGGTAGAAAAAAGAGTATATATTTTTAAATGTATTAATCTAATGTACAAATGTAATGAACTCTTCTAATGCTCTAATCTACATATTATTGTATTGTGCCTGCATCTAAGATCACACTTAAAGAATGCAACTGGCAAATGGAAAAGAATTTCGTAAAGAAAAAGCACAAGACTAGCTTTAAACAAATATTAACACAATACTTGCTTGGATCCTTACAATTCAAGCAAGCATTAATGTAACCAAATCTGCAAGACTGATCTTCTCTTGAGCCACAACAAATAAAATACTGTCTAGATGTAGGTACTTGAGACAGTAATATAACAGGTAGAGAGATGCCAGGACAGAGCTTTGTCTGGAATACTTGGCTACAATAAAAGGCATAATATGACATCAGTATTTATCTGTTAAAGAGTAAAAGGAGTAAAAATCCAGACAAAATGATCTCAAAATCAACATTTCACTGAATTTCTATGAAACAGTTTCCATCACTATTTTTCATTTCATTTAATGAAAAGGTGACTTACATAGGGAAATGCTCAATGTATATTTTGAATAGAGGTTAATTATCCTTTCGGTGTCCCCAGTTCTTCTAAAAGTCATCAAATTTTGCCCACTTTGCAACCCTAAGTGAGTGCAACAGATTAAACAAAACCACAGACACCACCCCTGGAGGTATTTAAAAGATGTGTAGATGTGGTGCTTAGGGACATGGTTTACTGGTGGACTTGGCAGTGCTAGGTTAAACAGCTGGACTTGATGACCTTAGACGTCTTCTCCAACCCAAATGATTCTATGATTCTAAAATATTCAGAAGATTTTCCCCCTACAATGTTGGAAAAAGATCTCTGTCTCAAAGTCTTTGGGCATGATTTTCTACTTCTTTTCCCCTCTCTATTAATTCCTCTGTACTGGAGGCAAAACAAAATAATCTCTGAAGTCCCCAAACTGGCATAGCTAAACATACCTAAGACAGAAAAGAGTAAAAATTCCACTGTTACACCTCCTAAAGGATGTATTACTAAATAATGAATAAGGAATTACATACCAAATCATCCTCCCAATCCAAACTGTGTAATTTTAAAGGAAGAAGCTACATAATCTTTACAGACACCCGGGGAGAAGTAGTAACTTTAGGGAGCAGCAGTGCTTCTAAAAACGAGTGCAAACATATTCATTGATAAGGACACAGTGCACAGTCAACTTTACCTAGCCAAAATGCTTTCTCTATCCAAAGGAAAAAGAATCAGATAAAAGAATGAAAAGAATATCTCTTGAAAAAAACGGCAAGACTATACTTAAGGCTGATAACTGACTTAAGCAGCTCTTAAAAGACTTAGTAAAAAAAATGAAAAATATAAGTTTTTATCATAGATTTGTTACTTAATATGAATTAAATACACCAATGACTTTGTGCAAGTATCTATATACATACACTCAAAAACCAAAGTTAGTTTGGCAAATTTTTATAGAAAGGAGCTTTGCAGAAAATACTCAAGAGAAATTTAGACAAAGAGAATGTAAACTTCATAGAAAAATCAGTAGGAAGCAATGAGGCTTCAGCACATTCGTCCCCAAACCACACCTTGGATTACTGCCTTCATCTCCAATCAAACTTCTTATTACGAGATACAGAAGAAGAGAGAAAAGCATTCATTAAAAGCAAACTGTCCAGCAACTGTTTCAGAGCAGTCTGAATCCTGACATTTCTACAGGGCTCAGAAAACACCTTCAGGTAAGTGGTTCATGAGAAATTCCACTTATATTTTCCATTTACAGTGACCTGTAGGAAGTAACTTAAAGTGTCAGAATTTGTGCCATGAAATAATTCCAACACTCAACATATTTCAGATAATATTTTAGATCTATTTCAGTAACAGAATGCTCAGGAAAAAGGGTATATGTTTTAATTAATTTTGCATTTTTAGAAGGTACTTGATAGGATTGGGTCCAACATATAATAATTCTTTCGTAAATGTAGTTTCTCTTCTTACAAGAAAATGTAATCTAAGTAATAGATACTAGAAAGTTCAAACGAGACCAGAATGGTGGTCTGGCGGAACTGCAAATGGGAGGCATCATTCACAATTTGACTGGAATTTTCTCCAGAGCAACTTATAAGAAAGAAAAGGCTCTTGGAGGCTGTACTCTACATTCAAACCTCTGCAGACCTTGTAGTAACAACAGGGAAATCCTGGGGAACAGGAGATAGGAAAAAATGGGAGAACTGTGAAGGAGATTCTAGTTGAATTATTGACGTATTTCATATGTATTTTTCCTTAATAAATGGGTATGAATTTTGAAGTAGGCATATGCAATAAAGAATTGCAGAGGTCTTGTTATCAACATATTTTACACGCAATATGTACCTAAAAGAACATTAAATCTTGCTGAAATAACTTCTAAAGACAATGGGAGAGGGCTATCGGTTGGACTAGATGATCTTGAGGATCCTTTCCAACCGTAATGATTCTGTGATTCTGTGTGATTCTGTGAATTAGCATATGAAAATATATTTAATCAATATATTACTATTACAATCTTCAGTCTTTCTTTTTTTCTCAAAAATCAAAGCAGAGAGACCTGCCTGAATAGGATAAGAAGATATACTGTATGTACATAGATATAGCTATTTATAGGTCTACATGCTTAACCTCATTTAAATTTCCCACTAAGAGCCATAACTTCAAAATAACTTGACAGGTGTCAAGATCAGACTGCTAAATCAGTTTAAGTAACTACTGAAGGAAAGAAGGAACAAACACGTAACAGCTAGTATATCATAGTCACAGAATAGGTATGGTTTGAAAAGACCTCTGAGATCACCAAGTTCAACCATTAACTAACACTGGTACGCTCACCACTAAACCATTCCCCATGTACTACATCTACCACCTTTTTTAACACTTCCAGGGACGGTGATTCCACCACTTCCCTGGGCAGCCTGTGCCAACGCCTGATAACTCTCTCAGTGGACAAATTCTTCCTAATATCTAATCTGAACCTCCTCTGGTGCAATGTCCTCTTGTCCTGTCACTTGTTACTTGTTACTTGGGAGAAGAGACCAAGCTCGACCTTGCTACAGTCTCCTTTCAGGTATTTGCAGAGAATGAGAAGGTCCTCCTTTTCTCCAGACTAAACAAACCCAGTTCCCTCAGCTGCTCCTCATAACATGTGCTCTTAGACCACCAGCTTTGCTGCCCTTCTCTGCATACGTTTCAGCAACTCAGTGTCTTTCTTATAGGGAGGGCCCCAAAACTGAACACAGTATTTGAGGTGCAGCTTCACTGGTGCCAAGTACATGGGGACAACTCCCTAGTACTGCTGGCCACACTATTTCTGATACAAGCTAAGTTGCTATTGGTCTTCTTGGTCACCTGGGCACACTGCTGTCTCATGTTCAGCTGCCTGCCGACCAGCACCCCTAAGTCCTTTTCCACTGAGCAGTTTTCCAGCCACTCTGCTCTGAGCTTGTAGTATTGCATGGAGTTGTTGTGACCTAAATGCAGGACCTGGCACTTGGCCTTGCTGAACCTCATACAGTTGGCTTTGGCCCATATAAAAGCTAAAGAGAGCTGTTGTGACTGTTTGAGGGAACTGCCCCTCTTATATCGAGCATGATGTGGAATACTTAGTTGGTCAGTTTGGGGTCACCTGTCCTGTGTGCTTGTTTCCTGTAGGTGCAGACTTTTACTCTGCACCCCCCTGTCAGTATGAGTCACACACACACACACACACACACACAAATATATATATATTTAGCAGTGGCCCTGGTTTCCATATACCGTACCAATCCTCAGCAGTAAACACTTTCAGAAACAGCAGGCACTGTTTCTGAAAGACATATTGCCAGCTTCAGAAATGCAGTCACCGAAAGGAGCCTCAGCTGGAGAGCAAGGCCACTGAACAGAATCAGTTCTGCTCCAGCCCAAACCAGGACAATTGTGTATTAATACAGTTAACCCATGCCACAGTTAATACACACTGCCAGGATATTTTCAAACACTGGATTAAAGAGAGCAAGATTTTAATCTGAAATGGATATCTGAGAATCATGAACTCCTTCATAGCCTCACAGACACAGTAATTCAAATCTGAAGCCTGTAAAATAGCAGGAAACCATACATCATGAGATGATAGAGGGTAGGATTGCACAACACAGGGCTACAAAACCAACATTAAATATTGGGGCAGAGGTACACACAAATGAGATGTCCTCATACCTTGAACCACTTAAAGGCAAAATGGTTGACCTCATGCACTGATTCATTAAACAGCTTCAGAAAGGCAGTGAAGAGGCAGAATGGCAGAAAACAAAATAAACAGGAGAGGAAAGAAAAAGCATGCAATTAAAAGCAAATTATAATCAGTCTGGACAACATTAACATTTACAAAATTAACATATCATTCATACATGGTCTAAGAATGATCCTAACTTATTATTGTTCATAAAAATGAAAAGATTTGCCATTAGTATCATATAGAAAACAGACTCTGGCATTTTAAAACTCTTAAGAGTGTCTCTCACAGTTCTACAAAAGAGCTTTCATAGAACATAATAAAACAAAGAGGGCATTCTTTTAATGTAATTGAAGGAATATGAACTGAAAACCATTCGAAGGAAAGTCTCCTCCTTACCTTTGAAAAACAGCTACTTGCTATCACTGTATTACTTGATTGCATTTAATTGATACTAAACCAAAATCCTACTGGACAAAATGGGGCACAGGAGCTCTCCT
Organism: Galbula dea; assembly: GCA_013399015.1. Taxonomy (NCBI): domain Eukaryota; kingdom Metazoa; phylum Chordata; class Aves; order Piciformes; family Galbulidae; genus Galbula; species Galbula dea. Next base: position 1,076,988 of record VWZX01019989.1, read on the forward strand.
AGTACAGACTGCAACAAGACACTCCAGTTGTTTTTCTTTTGTGCTGTCTTGCTGGTCATATTTTGAAAACCAGAACTAGTCAGAAGCAGTTGTTTAGTTCTTCTGTTGGAGTAGAACACTGCTGTCAATTAGTGAGAGTACAGATGCTGACTTCTCCCTCCTCTGATCCTGCTGCTTTCGCTCCATCCTTTTTTCTCCTTTCTCAGTCTCTCTCACTGATGGCTTACTGACCCTTAGGCTGCACATCTCCCTGCTTTGCCTCATCTTTCAGGTTGTACACCCAATTCCAACTCTGTATTCACCAGCTATTTCCCCTTTTCACTAGGCTCTAACCATTGATCTCATTGTGTGCCTCTCATCAGGCTTTGCTGGTGAATTCTTTTGAAAAGCCAAATTCTTATTGCCAAGCCTGAAATTTGCGCACGTTCCCTAAGCACTATTCTCCTTCCATATTCTTGTTGTAGGATGCCTTGTGTGTAAATATGTCCTGGTTTGGGTTAGAACAGAACTAATTCTGTTCAGTGATTTTATTTCCTAAAAAGTATTCCATCCCATATACATCATATTCAGTCGTCCCTTCCCCCCACCTTGCCATAGCTGCCTGCTAAACTAAACTTCCCCTGTAAAAAACCTGAAATTCCTGAATTTTAAGTAAGGACCCTGCCCTCAGGGGGAAGCGGAAACCGGAGGTTTTTGGGACCCTGGGTGGGGGGCTGGGACTTAATGCCGTGCTGGGATTCTGAGTGTGCTGGGACGGCGAACGGCGCGGGCTTGCTACCTGGGGCTGCTTGAACTGCGAGCTGAAAGCGTGAGTGCCTGGTTTCGGACTCGTGCTGGGGAGCTGCATACATGAAGCTGATAGCGGGACTGAGGAGCTGGGAGCTGGCACCGGGACGTTTTGGGATGTTTGCAATTTCAGTGGTGACGTAATTATCATAGAGAGGGGGAGTTGGGTTCAGTATTTGGGTCCTGTATATATTTATATATGTTTCTTTTGTTATTGTTATTATTATTAAAGTAGTTTTAGTTTTTACTTTCCAATCCAGAAGCCTCTCTGCCCTTATTGTCCCCTATCTCTTCCGGTTGGCGGGGAAAGAGGGGTAATAAGGATTTTCTGCCGTGGGTTGGAGTTGGCAAAGCCTCTGACCACGACAAAATAAAACTTCATTCCTATGGTAAGTTTCCTATTTTACTAGCCGACTTACCTCTTCTCCCCATAATAAACCTACTGCTGAGAGCTCACAGTGAAGAGACATCTATGAGGAGCTCAAGATGCTAGAAAATGGCCTCTTTTCCAACCTGTGACTGAAATCTTCCTCTCTTGTACATTTCTTTTCATCTTGGACAGAACTTTCATATTTTGATTAATCTTGAGAGTATCTTTGACTCAAACCTCATTTAAAAGGTTATTTTAAAAAACTTGCAGAATTCTTTTACAGAATATCTCCAATATGACTGCAATATGCAAAATGTAACTGAAGTTCTTTGGTACGATTTCTTCCGTGTCTGGATCTATGCAAAAATGTTTCTTGTGCAGGTTATGCCCATTTGTGCAGTAATCTCCTTGTCTGTAGCTTTGATCATGTTAATGCTATTAGCGTGTCTCTCTGCTGGTGACTCAAAAGTAAGCTACTCATCCTTTGCTAACTGTACTTCACTAACCTCTCACTTTCAATACTGAGATGACCTGTGATCGTTCTCTAATACAAGCTGACACTATGCAGGCATAAAAGTCTGAATCTTTGTGCTTACTTCCTAAGTTCAGATACTTCTAACTGTGCAAAATTAACACACACTACCTTCTTCAAAACCTTCCCTCAAAATATTCACTAAGCCTTATGCATCTTGTTCTGCATTTCAAGCAAGGACATCACAAAATGCTGAGTTCTATGGGCTTCTAGGTGTTCAAAGGATATAAAAATGGTCACTTTGTCTTGTAACAAAGAAATAAAAACATTATGACATCCTAGGCATCAAATCACACACTATTTGTTTATCTTGGCATCCCAGCATAGAACCTGCTCTTTTGTGAGATACATATTTTCCTTTCAAGGAGATCTAATCTTTGATGTGGCATTCATTGCTAGTTAACATTTTCATTTCATGCAATTCTTTTAAAGGATACAAGGTTAATTCCCTAATATTGTCTAGGATCCTAGGGCACAGCAACCAGAATTATCCTCAATACGTCCATCAGAAAACAGCTGAGCTTGACTCTAACCTCAAGAGAAACAGTTGTCTTCCTCCAGAAGATCTGGATTATAAGATATTTCTATCTTCTTTTTTGTTAAAGTATGTGATAAAAGAACATACATTGGAAAAAACCCTCTTAAAACATTTTAAAGTGTACTTAGTCAGAACTTCTTTTCTTTAAATAACAAAGAGGAGGAGATCGCTCCATTGGAATGCGCCTGACCAAACGCTCCTGTTTGTTAATTACCATCAAGTAAGGAACAGTGAACACTGAAGAGGCTCACAAAAAGCATAGTTAACAATGCCAGGTTCAGCTTCTGCTTTAAAAGTTTGATCAAAATGCCATGGAATTCTATCTTATAGTATGTTTTCTTGATGATTACTTATGAGAGTTAAAATTACAATTCTTCTATCTCATCCGTGGCCCAGATTTCATGCATAAAAACTTACACTTGCAGCTTCAACACACAACTATGTATTTTCTGTGTTTATGCTTGGCTCAAACCAAAAGATTTGTTTCTTTATCCAGTTGTTTTGCAAGAGCAACAGGTTTGTGATCTGTAAATTCAACTATGCTAATAAAAAATATTGTCTTTAAATACATTCAAGGAACAACACAGTGAACTTAAGTGTGTTTATGCCCAGGAAGATAGCTTGACAGGCAAGACAGATCAGAAGAGCTACTAAAATATTACAGTTCAGGATACCTTATACTTCTTTTTAATCTCAAGAAAATCTTACCTATGAAATAAAAGTTATCATGAAGGCTTTGCAGACTTTATGAGTTCTGTTACCTAATGTTGGAACAGAGATACAGGATCATCAAACAATACCAGCTGTGTTCCACAGTAAAGTAGGGAAAATAGTACTTTACTATCTGGTTACTTTCCTAAGAGGACTACCAGTGACTGTATAAGATTGCAGACCTGTTTCTCAGCATTGATCCTGGCTGACTCCTCTTGCGCTAGCACCATTTCTCGCTCTGCAGTTATCTGAACACTTTCTCTGAGTGCCTCTTCCAATTCTTCAATTCGATCATCCTTTTTACGTAGATTGTCCTGGAAAATGATGGGAGACTAGGTGAAGATGACTTGTTTGGAACTACAGCTTTTTAACCAACCAAGTCTTACACCAACCAAAATGCGTTTCTCCCTCCCAAGGTGCAACTGCAGGCAAATTATCTTCACACAAAGGAAAGAAAGATGAAGTGATGCAAGAGCAGGAGGAAGATTATAGTAAAGAGAAGGAAGAAGCTAGGAAAGCAGGACCTCAAAGCAAGAGTGCTTGCCCCTTGTGTTGGGCATATCACAGCTCTGTCAGATTTTACTGCATAGATAAGCAAGGGCTGATGATACATAAAGGTTAGTAAGCAGTTCCAAAGAAGTATACGGGCCAGAACTGGTGGGAAGGTAGCAGGTGTTCAGCATCGCCCATTTGGTCATACATGGACCAGCAGGTGTGGTAAAAAGGGAAACATAGTGCTGCAGTTTGGAATTTGCCATTTCCAGGTTAAGGGAGAGAAAAAGCAAACATTAACCCAACAGAGTTTTCCATTGCTCAGATTAAATCTATGAGGAAGCTGTATTTTTTTTTTGTCTTTTCCAAAAACTCTCTAGGAATTATGAAGGGTTCATCTGGCCTGTCTGAATCTCAGACATTCAAGTATCAAGACTCCTTTAAAATCTATTCTTTGATTAAGAGTATTTTCACAGTTGCTAGTTCAGATGTCCCACATATATTCAAAGACCACTGAAGAAAACTGTATTTCTCTTCAGAAAATGTACTGGTTTATGGATTTCTACAAACAATATAACTAAGAAAAATTATATGCAGAAAGCCCAGTATTATTGCTAGGAAAATAAATGTGTATCTGCAGCTTCTGCCGTAGATGCTTGGACAAAGGATTGCAAAGCAGGCTGTCCTGACAGGTATATGTGAATGTCTTGGACCATGGCTGCTTAACAAATTTATCTGAAATGAAAAGCTTGATAGAAGATCTCTGGATTTCTTGTCTTGCAGATTGGCTTAGATCATAGGATTCAGATGAGATATTAATGCACAATTAAGTTACCCTATGGATGTCTTAGCCATCTTAGCTGCAGTGGAAGAGTCAAAATGTCTCCCTTTGTTTTTTTTGCTTTTTTGCCAGATTTACCCCTTTGTCTTCTGATTTTTTCCACTGTTTCTCTGAAAGTGCTTCACACCATACAAAGAATAAGAAAAGAGATGACTGGCTTGGAAAAAAATTGACCTTGCAACCTTCATAATGCAAAAATTATCCATTGGAATTTAAAGAATGAACCTGACTTACTCCTTAACTTCTGCTTTCTAGGACTTGGGATACAACACCAAGGACAATTGTTGTATGAACACCATTTTTGTCAGTCTCAAAACTGCCACTTTCAATGAGATTGTCCCAGCAGAGAGGAAAAGCTTTGTATCAGACCAGTGTAAAACCTCTGGCACCGCTGCCCTTCTGTAGAGAAAGGCTAGTATTCAACTACTAACACATGCAACAGTATTTGTTAGGCTTTGCAGGCAGAGGAGCTTTCTGCTGATGGTTACTTTCCAAAGTGGATTCACAAGGCAAGTAAATGCTGAATTCTAAACAAACAGAGATCTTCATTTCCAAAATAGGAGTTGCAGAACGTGTTTTCATAGTTTTTGATTCTGATAATATCTTCTGGAAGTACTTTATGGTTATGATCAGTCTAACTGAAAGAATCATCAAAAAGACGAATAACAAGTTTACAAGAAAACTCAGCAAAGACTATTAACCATGCCAGACATCAAAAAGATTTACCTGCCTATCTCCATTACACAATACATATCAACTATACTTCTTGACATATTATTAATGGACAGTCAAGGAAGTGTGGAAGTGTAGTTCTTTACTTAAAACAACAGAAGTGGTAGTAGTTCATTTGAAGAGCTACACATAAAATGGAAACTGCTTTAAAATAAGAATGCAGAATAAAACATTATTAAGACATAAGGTATGTACACTCTTCATTCCAGGCAAACATTTAAGATGTGAATTCAACACTGTATATAAGCTTGACAAGGTATAGTGCTCTATTCAGACAGGTAAACTCTTGAGGGACAGGAGAAAGAGCAATTGAGGGTACGAAAACTGATCAAGACAGTACAACATTACCTGCAAGTGCAAAATCTATATTAATATAAAATTACTTTTCCTAAAATAATACTCAGACTTTTACATATATGCTAGAGGGTTGCAAGTTAAAAAAATCCAGTGCTGTACAACTGTGTAGAAATCAGTGTCTTTTAATTTTAGTCTAATACTAATAACACATCCAGTAAGTAGAGATTAGTTAGAGGTTTTCACTTTAGGTTCAGACAAACCTAGTTGAAAAATGTGCAAGTTTACTCTCATAACAGTGTCACAACGTGCTTAACCATCTTGCAAAACCACACCGAAGCCTACACAAGTAGCAGACAGTTGCTTGGCCAGATAGCACCTTCACTAGTGCAGACCAGCCTCAAGAAACATATAAATAATCATTTTGTTTCTAGCTCTTTGATTCGTGACCTATTGACTAGCACCTGAATTATTATTTTTTTAAATCCAAGCTGCTGTTTCAAACAAAACATACTAATACAGAAAAAGTAAATAAAAGCAAACCAGCATTTGCCTTTAATATAACAGCATGTTTTTCCAATTGTTTGGCTCTAAACTCTGAAATGAGAGGCTTATAGTGGCCTTCAACCTCTGCTGATGCTGCTTCCCTCTTTTTAGGTACTTGAAGTAGACTATCTTTATTGTGATAAGCATTAAACCCTGGAGAAGAACTTCTGTTAATTATAGCCACAGTTGTAACTGCAGTGAGTGATCCTCTGATGCAGTCGTTTAGAGTACAACTTGAGTTGCTTCATGAAAACATTAGAACATGACACTGAGGGCAAATTTATCTCCTTGTTTTTTAATAAAATTGCAGGATGATAAACATTGGCAGTTTCCTTTCATGAAGCTTATACTGTTAAGAAAGAAAAAAAAAAAGTAATTACTTACCTGTACAGTAACCAGATTCTTCAAGATGTATTACCTCCCAAATATCTCTGTAACCCTCCCTCCCTCTTCTCCTGAGTCCCATATGTACGAGATTCCATAGCAGAAATGGAATTAAACTGGGACAGAGGAGATAGCTCTGCCTTTATGCTCACTGGTGGCGGCACAAGGAAAATGAAAAACACATTTGACACTGCGGGAGTGCCAAGAGTTCAGGCACAATAAAAGTTTTTGCTACCTATACTATGATCCTGTTAGGCTGATTCATATGCAAAACTCATTCCAATACATGTCCGTCTGAAAGGAAAAGGAGGTGTGACTGACACACATTTCTGGGATTTTCTTTCACTTCAGGAAGGAAGTAGTAGGATGTCCAAGTGATGCATGTTAAAAGGATGTATCAATTTAATCTGTCCTGCATTCATGTGATGTGTAGTCTCCCATGAAGTTTTAAGAAACTGCCTGATATAGGATATAAGTTTTCACCAAAGCATTCAAGTTCATTTAAATCTGAGCTATTCTGGCAAACCTCTTCATAAATGTGCCTTGAACTAGACTCACAAAGGTCTTCATACCCTAATTTCACTCTTTGATTTGGAATTAAGGTGGATTTGTCTAGTTAACTCTTGGGAAAGATTAGTTAACAGCTTAAGAAGGCAATAAAACGCTTCTTTTAACTGCTAAAAATATTTCTAGGACTAGCCAGTCACCTAGGTAGGGAAAGATTATTTTCATATAACCCTGTAATTAATGCAATAGCACATTTTGCCTGTGCGCTTTCATAGACCAGAAGGGAATAATAACACAGTACTGGAAGCATATCAAATGAGGAACCCATTTCTTAAACAGTTAAATCACTGTACCATTACAAGCTGTTATTTCTGTGAACTATCGATCTTCCTTATCACCTGTTTCCCCTAGAAGCCATAACCCAGATAAAGAATGTAATGATAATTATCTCAGCCCATTCTAGATGGAATAGAACTTCTCCCTAGAAAGAAAAATCCTCCTTTGTGAACTGACCTCCCACTACGTAAGTGGAACCTGGAACTCAGCACTGTCAGCTGCCTTGAGCACTATGTAAAGCTTCCTTCTGGATACAAACTGTCTGTTAGTTATTGATACAACAAATTCTTGGCCAACATTTAGAGGCAGCCCTTCTACAAATGTTAGGAATATTTCACAGTTAAAAAATACGACAGCCTGATTAATTGCAACTCTAAAGTGCATGCTGGTTAAATAATATGAAAAACTGAAATATTTTTCTTCCATAAAGCTCCCTTGCTTCTTGCCTTCAGCCATAACCAGTACCAAATGCGCAGAAGAAAAATTAGTTTTACTGTAGTTGGCCAACTACTGAGGACTTCTGGTTTGTCAACTCAGGAGTCTACTGAAAGATGCTAAGAGACCCACTAAATTATGGAAGGTGGGTTTCTGCAGTGTTGGTTGAACTACTGTACTGCTGAACCCAGAAGGAAAGACGGTATGCCAAAATCAGAAGGCTACTCTTCGGAAGACAGCAACTGATGAAAAATAAATCAATTTGTTAATTAATATCTGCTTTTCTCTGAAAAATACTTGTAAAAACCTGCAGATCTTTCTAAGATGCTGAAGCCTTAAGGGAATATACAATGTGGTGGACCAAAAGGTGGTATTACAGATTCATTTGATTTTGGAAGCAAACAATCACAGGTCCTTAAAGCTCAGGTGAACATGGACAATCTCCTACATTTGGTTCCACATGCTGATCAACTACTTCAAGAAGTCTCTGAACAAGTGTGACATTAATGCCTAGTCTTCTATGTGAAAGAAATGCAGGCTGATTTAGTGTGCTCCTTGAGAAAGGTTGAGACGCTTACCACCAAGAAAATGTTTGGGCTATCCCTGCAAATGGAATCTGCAAAGCTGGCCTGCCAGTTGGCTGAAGGAGGGAGTCTTGTGCAGATAAGATGGCCCTGTTTTGGCTAAAACTGATGAAGCAAGGCCGAAATAACACACGGCTTCAAAACAGATTCTGAAGGCCACAGTGAGCAATGTGAGACCTTTGCCTAATTAACGGTGATTTTAAGTTGACACCCCTCAGTACATTTATGACTATGTTACTCAACTCTTCACCCACATCATGCTGAATGTCACCTAGAAGGTAGGGACAGTTAGAAATAAGATATAAAAACTTATGAGATGAATATTTCCTTGGTTGGTGGGGGACAGACTGAAGACCTTCGGAGTTAGCTGTAACAGAGGGTGACCAACTGGCCTCTCCTTCTCCTCCACTCCCCAGGAAGGGAGACTTTATTGGTAAGAATTGTGTATATCTATATATGGCCTAACATCTTTACTAGCATTTCTCTTAATTATATTTTAGTCTTGTTTTAAAGCTTTTACTTTCCCGACTTTGTTGGACACTTCCCCGGGAGTATAATTATTAGCTTGAGCTCAAATTCCTTATTCAACTTATTGCCAGCAATTCCGAATCTGTTATCTTTCACTACCATAAATCAAACTGATCATTAATTTTAACTTGTCCAGAGTGTTTCAGAGAGAGAAAGCCCATACTGGGCACCATTAGGCAGTTTTTGTCTAATGTAGAGGCCTGAAAAACTGAGACAGGCAGACTGCCGGGTCAGGGTCTCGTCTCTTAACATGACAACAAGAAAAGCATGTAAAATTTTCACTCATAAATGAATAGCTCTTGCACTGATGAGACCATGTGTCAACTTAATGGGTTTTCAAGAATATACATTGGTTAAACTCTGAAGGCCCAACCACCATGGTACAAAACCTGAATGGTAGTTACCAGACAATCTTGCTCAAAAAAAAGTGTTTGGAGTCTCCATGCAGCTAATCCAAAGCAGGAGATATCCATGGTGAATCGTTTCTCTCCCTCTATTCATTACCATTTCCTGAAGAAGATGGCAATTAAAAAAATTCAACAAAAACCATTCACAAACCCCCCACACGATGCTGTCTTCTAGAGTGGAATAAAAGATGACTTTACAAATTCCTGAAGAAGGAACTATTCCTTAGGCTACTGTATAGCTTGATACCAAGATGTAGCATGAACCACAAATAAACAGATGCATACTAAAGATTCTGAAAATAAAAATAAAGTAATAGAGAAGCAGAATACCATGTAAACAAAAAAAAAAAAAAAAGGAAAGGGATGTCTACAGACAGTATTACACAGGCCTAAAAGGCATGGACAGAATTGATTATTCCTGTGAGAAACTGGCAGCATCTCTTCCTGATAGCTGCCTCGCTTTTTGACACTTCTTTTCTTTTGCTCTAAGCCTGGCACTCCCAACATAGAAATAAGTTTGTTTTCTATAAGCACTTTTCACTAAAATCCGACAACAACCTACACAAACTAAAATACCTTGCCAATACTAACAGCCAGGCTGACCATGTAGCAGCTCATGAAGGGTGCCAACAGCTTTAACATTTTGCTTCAGCTGTTGCAAATTACCACATTTGTATTTTTTAAAACCTACAGGGACCATGCTTCTATCTAACCACAGCGGGTCACTGCACAGTCTATTGTAATGAGACCCAAGGCTGACAATACAGCTGTGAAAATGTTCTTAAGTGAGCAAAAGCAATAGATATCTGTAATTGTTACTTTTTTGTGGGTTAGTTTGAGGGTTTTTCTGTGGGGGAGGGGGCTGTGTTCTTTATGGCGTTTTTGGGGTTTTTTTTAGAAGCTAATTGGGGAAATGCTACAGTAAAAAGATTTCTTCTTCACACATAAATCTATCTTGTAACTTAATACTCCTAAACTGATATGGGATTACAGCAAAAAACAGTGTCAACTGTAAATAAATGCACTACTAATACAAAGCTCGAGCCCACACATTGTTCCCTTGATACAGCCCTATTTCTCTGAACATTCCTTGCCAATGTCAGTCCTGTCATCATCATTGTACTAATATATCACAGTAGTTATAAGACTTACTTTTCTTTGCTCATTTTCAATCATTCAGCAAAAATGAGCAGAAGCAGCACGCATGGACAGCCAGCTACGAAAGTTCACTTCTCTTGTCTTCCCTCTTTTTTATGGCTGAACATATGACAAAAATTGCTTGTGATACACCACTTCTGAGGAAACGTTTACGCAGGAGTTGAGGCCATTGAATCTCTCCCACTCTCTCAATTTTGAACGGAACTCCTGCAATCACCCCCAGTCTCATACATTCATTTTAGTCTCTGATGCCCCTTTTCTGATTTTCATTATGGTAAAGCAGATATTGTATTTGTGCTAGGAAGTGCTTCCTTGAAAGCAGCCACCAGTTCCAGCATAGGACTAAGAGTCTAGCAAGATGCTACTGCTAACCACTATTAATTTTACTTAACATTAAAATTCCAACATTATTACTTTCACTCCATACAGACATTCTCCTGTCTCCCCAACTTCAAACTAAAGATCATTAAAACAATTTCATATCAGAACAAAATTATCACTGTTTCTCACACTATCTGGGAATACCTCAACCCACCCAAAATCCCCCTAGTAGCATGAAGTGAAGTTAATTTCGAGGAAAAGATCTGTCTTGGTATAACCTGGATTCAGCAAGTAACCAAATATACACATGTTAATTTAAGGAAATATTTTGCTTAAAATACTAAAAACCGGTTTCTGTTCTCAATACCTTTAACAGTAAATGCACAGATCAGCTTTATAATTGTATCTAATGTCTAAGGATGCATCTGAAGACTGGAAATAAGCACACTTATGAATTGGATACAGTAACAGAACCTTTATATAAAAAATCAGCAAGAAAAGATCAGGAAGAATGGAACGATTCAGGTGTGCAGCAGCAGTAAGTTCATATGCATGTGTGGAACATGAAACCTATTAGATACAATTAAGATGTACAAACAAAGAAAAAGTAAAAACCAGACACTTACATAGTAACATCATCAGAAAATAATGTTTAAAAATATTGAAATAAGTATTGGAAAATAAAAGCTTCTTTTTGGAGTATTTTTAGTGTTACACTGACAGTACCATTTAAACAGGCAATATAGCACCACAACATTCATAAAAATGACTATTTAAATTCACTGACATAATAAACAAAAAGGATGAGAAAGTGGGAACTCTTCACATTCTGAGAGATTCTCCCTTCTTTGTATGAAATTCCAACTGTTTCTATAAAAGCCTGAAATATTTCAGAGGAAAGAGAAAAATAGTTATTTTTCTTTAGCCCTAAATATTCAAAAATGACCATCTATTGTTCTCAGCCTGCAAAGCTGCAGAAAGTACTCCCTGGCTCTTGTCTTCACTCACTTCTTTTCCATGCTCTATTGTTTAAAATTATTTAATATCTGTTTGAACAGAAGCTCCTCCTTATGTTTACTGTTTTCTTCCATTTTATTACCTTTTCTACTTTTGTGATATCCTTTCTGTGGTGGATGGCCCACAACACTGCACCCTTGTCAAGAGGTGAATGCACTGCTGATGTATGCAGTGCCATAGCCATTTTTTCTGGTTTATCATTTAATATTTTTCAACATTGCTTTTTTTAACAGGTCTGGTAACCGATAATATTTTCATGGAAACGTTCATTTTAATTCAAAGACTGCTATCCTATGTTAATATAGCCAGATCAGAACCCATCACTGTGTACATATATTGTTTCTCCTCACATATATTAATATGTACTCACATTGAATTTCATCTGTTGTTTTATCCATGAATTAAAATGATGAGATATTTGTGGAGCCATGCAGATTATCTTTCATTTAAATATCCCAAATAAATCAATAAATATAGAGAAACTTAATCTTATTTACAGAAAAAATACATTTCCCATTTTTAACTAGATACGTTACCTCAGCATAAAATGATAATTGTTGCATAGTGCTTGGACATAAAGACATGCACTTATATTGCAAAAAATATCAGTGTCAGAATACTCAACGCTTCTTCAAACGGTGGAAGACAAAAGTGCATGGGTGGCTACTGGCATAGAGAAAAGAGCTGCACCTTAGAAGGGCAGGGATAACTGTTGTTGAGACACTCAATCCCTTTAACTTTTATTCCCTTGTTTTTCATGCCCTGCTTTGGAAAACCATCTGACCTCAAAGATATCAAGACTTAGGCAGATTTCAAACAGGAGCAACAAAACCAACACAACGTACTGAACTGGATTTGTTGACGCATTTTAGCAGACTACAGTGTTTTCTACAAAGCTAAGGAGATCATCTTCCTTTAATCCTCACTAAAAGACTACATGACACCAACATAGTTAGTTTTCACCCCTACTTGCATTCATATCTCAGTGCACAAACAAAATTGAACAGTTCAGAGGACTGATGCTGACTTTTAGTATTTTACAACCTTCTGTGAGTTTTGAATAAACAAGTTGTAGCCTAAGCCTCTATTCCACCTAACATTTGCACATCACGTTAAGAGTAGTTGTTTTGATTGTGTCCCAAGAGTGTGTAAATTACAGCCAAAGAGGGACATTTAGTAAGAAAAGTGCTAAATAAAGACAGAACAGGCTTGTATCTATAAGAAACAACAACAAAAAATTAAGGGTGACAGCAATTTTGGCATATTAGTAAACAAAATTAAGGAATAGTAGTGAATTAGAATGAAGTTAATTGGGTTTGTTACTACTTGAAATGAATTAGAAGAAATTTTTAAAATGAGATGCTGAAGCATTTGTTGCCACAGGTATAGAACTAAAAAAAAATTCCATGTGTATTATTTTTGTCAAATAAACTCTAAATTGTCTCTCTCTTAAGGTCCCCATCATCATTCCATCTCCTTTCCTTTTCTATTGGGCAAAACATGAGTAAGGCAGAATAGCAATTTTCTTAAACAATGAGGCTATGGAATGAGCTGCTGCAAGTGGGCATTTTTATTCTTTGGGAGAGATGAGTTAGTAATAATTTTCAACACAGCAAATAAAAAAAATTTTTAAAAAAGCTTGAGAGAGAACAGAAAAAAGAAATCAGAAGAGGGGAAAAAATGCAAATTTATTGCCATTTCTCAGGCTCATGAAATAAGACACCAAAATGAAAAAAGAGCTATTCTTCCTCTTGAATGTACTCCTATTGTTTTGCTTAAATTTGGCCCTCAATGCATTCTACTCTCAGGAGAGATCTCCTCACAGGAACCACACCATGTTGTCAACAGTTACATTAATCTCTCTGACAGTTTTTAGGAAAGGAGTTTGAACTCAGATACTAATCTTGGGGAAAAAAAAAATCATGCAAAAAGCATCTAGTGGTTAAGGTTGTTGGCACACATTCAGATGTTCAGTCTTCACTGCACTTAGTTTCTGGCAAATCATAAAGGGTACCAAACCTGCTCTTTGCCAAACAGGCAAGAGTACAAATAGCAGGTTTCATCTTCCACTAACACCTAATGTTTCTACAGAAAAGACTGGGTGAGAGTGTCTGGAGAATAATATTCCTGATGGATCACAGAGAAATGTTAGGATGTAGAGTCCTCTTTCCTCTACCAAAATCTCTAAAGCCATATAATGGCTTTCTCTCACTACAAATCTCAATTTGCAGTTAAGGAAATACTGGGATAATTGGGAGACTGCCTAATGCTGGCTGTAAATGGTGACTTTCATGAAATTTTTCCAGCTGTCTTTTCAAAACTGCAGAGCATTTTTACATTATGCAAGAAGTCATGAGTCAAATGTTTCATCTTTTTTAAGATGTGAAGGCAGTGAATACATCTAACCTGAACATGAGAAATGTATGGTAAACTAAACCATAAAGTGAAAACAAATAGAGCAAATGGCTAAGTGTCTACTCAGGGATATGCTTATCCATTCCAAATCTCAAGTCTCTTCAAGTTTAGTTTCTGTTTATGTTATGGTTAGAAGTATTCTGTAAGGACTGCTCTCTTCTGGTCAGACACAGGAGAAGATAGTTCCTGGGCAATGTATTTAATATCATAAGCATCAATTATGCAGGTTCTGTCTCTGCTAGAAGTGCCATATCAAATCTAATAACAATATCACATACTTATTATGATATTCAGAAATGTATATTGTATTTTAGATGGAGGAAAAACCTGCATGTTCCTTCTTTAATAACACAACTGAATAATTCACACAGCAACATAGAAATCTGTTTCTGAGACAAATCATTTTCATGCTCCAAAGTATACTATTTTTGTTCTGCTTCAAGATGCAACACCACACAGAACAGCAAAGACCTTGTAAATAGTGGTCAGAAAAAATGGCTTTACTAAAAGCAGAGACAAGGCTGCCCCCACAGAGTGCTTGTGACTCACAGCTCACACTCTAAGAATGTTAGAACACTGAAGTATCATAAATCAAAGAAAATTAAGAAATGGGAGAGGTAAATTTACACCTTTTTAACCATCACTCGTACTACTATTTACTCTGTATGTACACAGCTGTTTGGAGAAACAGGTACCATATTTCTCTATGAGAAACTGGGAAAACTGGTATTAGAAACAGACCCAGGTAAATACTCTTCAGGCTTAGTGTGTACAAAACGTTGTCTTCATGACCTTCCTTTAAGTAAATGGAGAATTACTCTCACAAAGTAAATCAGACCCACATGTGAAAGGATAAGAGACTGAAAGGACTAACACCCCTAAGAATAGGACACCATCTGAGCAGATTCTACAGACTGTGACTTCATTCCTTCTTATCTGTCAGGATATTTTTCCTACTTTGTTGTGTTTACTTGCTGGCTATCTCTTCGCAAGTCTTCATGCCCTTCCTTGCAATAAAGTTGTACTTTACAACTTCAGTAGAGAAAAGGGAAGAAACCTTCCTGTTTAGATAGAAGCTCATTTTTATGTGCATTACTGTCTTGCTGAGATGGAAATCCAACAGTGTAATTTTTACAGACAATGCAATTTCAGGATATTGCTATTCCCTATTATGCACTGATTTTTGGTATTGTGCAGTAATCCTCCACTGTTCAATGAACTAGTATTTCTTTCCAGAAAAATATGAAGAATATCTCAGTACTGTCCATAATTACTATACTACTTCACACAGATATAACAATACCAAGTGAGGGAATCTATTCATCATCCATGCATTATCTATGTCATCATGGATTTTTAATTCCCCAAAACAAGGCCAAAATTCAAATCAAGCTCCACTCTGAGAAACTTCCCTTCTCTCTAAGTCACAAAACGCCTAGCTAAAAGGTCATCAATTTTGGAACTTCTCCCAAACATCCAGGAAAGTTAGGAAAAGCTCCCTTGACAGGGAGAGTTATGACATGATAAGAACAACAGGAAGCTTTTCTTGAAGCATCTGCCAGAGTTAAATATTTGCTTTTGTCTACAGTAACTGCACATACTGTGCTGAAAAATCACAACTCTCCAAATAGGTACAGAATTGTATATTTGTGCAGCATTGTATTTTCTGTAACATATCATAAAAGCTGATGGAAATTAACATTTCTACTAGAATATTACCTCCCTAACAAATCATGATGCATATTAAACTCTGTACTGCATCTGTATATCCTCTTTTAAAATGCATAGCCTGTTGGCATAGAATCTCTCAGAGAAATGGTTGTAGGGTCCGTTGATTCCAAGACTACCTACAGGCTGCCATCCTGCTTAGCCCAAATAAAACAGTAGGAATAGTTTTCATTCTTCTATGCCATTCAGTTATTTTATGAAGTATGATTGTTCTTTAGAGGTTGTATTTATTCATACATGCTGAATTATCATGAAAAAAATTCCTACGTAATACTGAGAGACATCATCTGAACTGACTCACATCAGCTCTGAACTCAGAATCACATGTAGCTTAATTATCACAAACATGTAACAATGTTAAGTTTCATCCTTTATGGTGACTGACAAGAAAAAAATTATCCCTTCAAGAGATCCTAACCCATTTCTTCAAAACTGAATTGCAAAGTGAATTAATATCTTTTCAGTACTTTATAAGTTCTGTCCTAGAGGACAGGAGAATTACCTAGAACTGAATATACCAGTTAGTGATATTATAGCCAATTGCACAGGTGCTAATGTCAGGTCGAAGGAACACTAAAGCCTACAAGGCTGTGCCACACAGAGAATTACCCAGGGACAGGAAGGCCAAAAACTTCTCCTTGATGTAATTAATGTCTAAAAAGTACTGGGAGAGGAAGCAAGAGAAAAAGAACATTTTGACTTGAGTAATTAATTCCCAAAGATGGATCTGACCTCAATGAGGAAAGATCTGATAGGTCAGACTGCTGTCTGGAATAAATCTGCAGGTGCAAGATGGCATTGAAGAGCAGATTTCTACCAGGCTGAAATGGGGTAGCTGACAGTTTCATGGGCCTTAACATGTTGAGCTGTGCTATTCAATGGATAAAGAAAGTATACACCACTCAGCTAGCAGGCAGGGCTGGAATCTGATATGGCAGTAGTCTATATGGAGGAGAAACTATACAGGAACTCAGCACCTGAAATTCACTTATCCCAGGAAAACATGAAACACCATATATCTGGCATAAGCAATTTGCTTCAAAGCTGATGATGCCTAGAAAGTTATGGAAGAAAGATTTTCTTTAAATCTAGGCATTTCTTCAGAATCTTTGTACTTACTGCTCAAAAGCAAGTTCATAGATCAGAGAAGCATGATCTCTCTTCACTAACAGCCAAACCATACAACAAACCATTTCTGTAACTGCAGCACAGTATTATCATCAGATTAAAAAACTTCGGCTACCCTACCCTTAAGATCCAATCATAGCAATTCTTCAGTAATTTAAGACCAGATGTACTGGGCTTCACTTGGGTTTTCAGATTTTTGAATGCTGATTTTGACTGTGTGCACATGCTATGGTGCCTCAGAACTAGAATAGAATAGACTGTTTCTGTTGGAAGGGACTTCCAGTGATCATCCAGACCAACTGCCTGACCAATTCGGGGATGACCAGAAGTCAAAGCAGATTGTTAAGGGCAGTGTCCAAATGCCTCTTAAATACTGACAGGCTTAGGGCATCAAAGTTGATAATTTAGAAGGTTCACTTGATGAGAAGGTATTTGGCCACCTATGTATTTCACTGTCTTTTGTCAGGTTCCCAGTAAAAGTATTACTGAACAAAAAAATTGCATATTTGTTTAGATTGAAAATTCAGTTCTTTCCACTAGAAGGAAATTTTTCCTCTTTCATGTTTAATTACATAATCAAAAGAAACAAACACTATATACTTGTATATATAATTCATGGACTCATTAATTAGGAATTATACTTTGAATTATCTAAACTTTGGTGTGGAAAAAGAAGAAAAAAATAGTAAGTTTCCTTGGTTTTACAGTTTTTCATTACAGCATTCAAATTTATTTTACACAGCCTCTGGACATATGGTTTGTCAGCAGCAACAAGAGATTGATGGATAGCTGCTGCAATACAGATCCAATAGTACACAACTCCATGCCACAAGATTTTCTGAAAATTCCTCCTAAAAAACTCTGAAAGATGCTGGAGTGATAGGAAATATACATACTACCCTCCAGACATCAGTTCCAAGTACCACAGAAACACAGAATCATTACGGTTGGAAAGGACCCTCAAGATCATCTAGTCCAACCGATAGCCCTACACTACTCTTATCCCTAAATCATCCCCTGAAGAAACACATCTATTCTCTTCTTAAAAACCTCCAGGGATGGTGACTCCACCTCCTCCCTGGGCAGCCTATTCCAATATCTAACCACTCTTTCACTAAAGAAATTCTTCCTAACATCTAATCTAAACCTACCCTGGCTCAGTTTAAGCCCATTCCCTCTAGTCCTGTCACCAGTCACAAAGGAGAAGAGGCCAACACCCGCCTCCCTAGAATGACCTTTCAAGTAGCTGAAGAGAGTGATAAGGTCTCCCCTCAGCCTCCTCTTCTCCAGGCTAAACAACCCCAGCTCCCTAAGCCTCTCCTCATAAGGCCTGTTCTCCAGACCCCTGATCAGCCTAGTTGCCCTTCTCTGCACCCTCTCCAG
>VWZX01019989.1:1103724-1164765 GCA_013399015.1 Galbula dea
AAGATGATGAAGGGGCTGGAACATCTTTCTTATGAGGAAAGGCTGAGGGAGCTGGGTCTCTTTAGCTTGGAGAAGAGGAGGCTAAGGGGTGATCTCATCTATGCTTTTAAATATGTGAAGGGTGTATGCCAGGAGGATGGGGTCAGGCTCTTCTCAGTGGAGCCCAGTGACAGGACAAGAGGCAATGGCTGTAAGCTGAAGCATAGGAGATTCCATGTGAATACATGTAGAAATTTTTTCCCAGTGAGGGTGACAGAGCACTGGAAAAGACTACCCAGAGAGGTTGTGGAGTCTCCTTCTGTGGAGATATTCAAAACCCATCTGGATGCACTTCTGTGTGACCTGGTCTAGGGAATCCTGGTGTGGCAGGGGGGTTGGACTAGATGATCTTTCGAGGTCCCTTCCAACTCCTAATATTCTGTGATTCTGTATGCAATGACGTAATACTTTATTTAGTTTAAAATTGCCAGTGTGTCTTGTGCAATGAAATACTATATTCAACAATGTAGAATTGTAGACTATCTCAAGTTGGAAGGGACCCATAAAGATCACTGAGTTCAAGTCTCTGCAGAACTACCTAAAACTAAATCATATGACTAAGAGTGTTGTCCAGATGCTCCTTGAACTCTGACAGGCTTAGTGATGTGATCACATTCCTGGGGAGCCTGTTACACTGTCCAACCACTCTCTCAGGGAAGAACCTTCTCCTAATGTTCAATCTGAACTTCTCCTGACACAACTTGATTCTATTTCCTTGTGTCCTACTGCTGGTAACCTGAGAGAGATCAGCACCTCCTCCTCTGCTGTCCCTCTTGAGGAAGCTAATATCATTGCATAAGACCTCAAAGCACTTTGTAGTCCTAAAAGACACAGAGAACTAGATTGATTCACTTGTGGAATGAAACAGAGCAGCCATCTGAAAGGCAATTTAGCTCAGAGTACAAAACACACTATAATGGGGAAAAATTCCAGAATTAGATGCTGAAAGGCATGAAACAATCAGCTAAGTTGTACAGAACTTATTAGCAGTCTTGTTCATTAATGATTAGATGTGTGAGGGAAAAAAGAAAAGAAAATTTTTACTGAAAAAGAATCAGCAAAACAAATCAACACAACAGGATGCTAGTGACCTGAGTTGGACTGATTTAAAACTCTTAGGAAACTGACTGACTTACTACATTACCCCCACCATTTCCTTCATCACTTCTTTGTTTTTAAGGTCTGCCCCACCAAATATTTTCGCTGGCCATATCCTTAACCTTAACTTATAAATTTAAAGAAATCATACACAAAGTGACATAGCTCAATTGTTGGGCTTTGTTTGTAGCTTTGGTACATGAAGAAAAGCAAAATGTAACAGAAGGAAGCCAAGGAGAACACCTTCCCAAAACTGCTACTTTGTTTTGAAAATAAGAAAATCCTCTGTTCTGAAAGGTTTTGCTTTAGCTTTTAGTTACTCAAAACTCACTTCACCTTACCAGTTGCTGATCACCAACTATGGAGAATAATGGCAGTGCTTGGAAAGCCTAAATGCTTAACCTCAAGAAAAAGAAAGTGAGGAAAGGAAGCTAAACATGTCATGAAGGAAACAGGGCTGACCACATCACACAGTCCTATCACCACAACTGGATGAAAGATTGACAGTCATAGGAAAGTTGTCAAAGGTTGAACAAAGTTCCCCATCTTAACATGTTGAAAAATTAGGATCAGTGGAATTACACACTGCTGAAGATTTCACATGGAATTTTGTTTGGTTGGATTTATTTTTTTTAGAATAGTAAGCATTATCTTAGCTTTTTCCTTTGTTTTGTTGGGCTGTACCTAGCAATCCTAACTTCTTAAGTAGTTTGACACCTTTCTTCAATACTGTATTAAGGTGAAAAAATGGTGCACTAAATTACTAAGTAAAAGAAACTGTAATTTCATTATGCTTTTCAAACAGCTTGGTTTAATATTATGACCTCTGTTGTATGTTGCATCCAAGGTGAAAGACCATTTAATACACTTTCAGTGAGTTGCTCTTGTTCCGCTGCACAGTTGGCAAATTCCAGCACTCAGTTACATCTTCTGCTGGTGAGCCTCTCCTCCCACAGTCTCTCATCATTTTGTTACACTGGTCCTCACCGTTCTGTGCCATTTATATGACAAGGTAAAATATGCCAATGAAAACATGAACAGACTCTGCAAATTTAACTGGTCTGCTGTATGTGAGTCAAGAAGTCCCACAGTGGCTTTAAGAGATGGGGAGGGTGGACTTCATTTCCTGAACCTAGGAAACTTTGATTTTAAAAAACAAAGTGTGTGTTCAGATCAGCACTGCAGGGGGCAAGGGATGAAGACAAGAAAGGCTATGGGAAGCCAGCTTGCCTCAGATTTTAGGAACAGAAGCCTAACAGAATCGAGAGACGTGGAAGTCAAAGACTAGAAGGAGATCTCAACTCTGCATTGGTCATTGTCTTTCCTCAGCGTTAAGAATTATCTGCATGATACCAGTGCACACTTCCTACTGCAGTCAGCACATTAGCCAGCACATATCTCACTCTAGCTAAAACAACACTAAGATTTCCTTCCAGAAGAGTTGATGGGAAGATACAAAAAAGGAGAGCACATGACATATGAATGTGGAAATTCAATACAGTAAAAAATGTAAGACAAACTCTCCTATCATTTAGAAACACCTCAGAGAGAAACCCCATCACCTGACCTCTTAGCAATACGCAACTTTATAGATAACATATTTCAAGTAGTGAGGTGGCACAAGTTATTAACGCTACACAGCATGTTTCATGAGAGAATATTAGCAAGTCCTAACCAGAAACAACTATCAGCCTGCATTATGAATAACGGCACTAACATATTACCTTTAAAGACATTTTCTTTAAGAGTAACTAAAGGTCTTCAAAGTCAGGTCCAAGCTTCTCTGAGGTAAAATGTCAACTGTCAAAAACAACAAACTCCCACATTTGGCCATGCAGTGTGTAATTATAGGTTAATGCAATTTATTTAAGTTTTTCTGTTCTCATGTTAATCTCTCTGATTCAGTCTAGCAGAAACCCCAAAAATATAATCAAATCCACACATACTAAATCTGAATGCTACAGGTGCTTGTCCTGTGAAAAGTTATTTCTCGGTGATCAGCTGGGAACACACATTTATGGAAACAATTTCCTTACAACAGAGTGAAATGATGCAGCATTAAAGAGAAAGGTACATAACAAATACATTAACAGAAAGAAAAACCTAACCAACGATGAGAAGCACATGTCTCAAATGCATACTCTAAGCACTATCAAACTAATCTATTTCAGGGAAAACACTTATTTTTTTCCTTCAGTCCTTTGATTGAACAAAATCAGAATAAACTAAGCTACTCTCCAGTCATGAGGCAGTAGCCCAATTAATAACAAACAATGGTGAAGTCAAATGCTGTTGTCTTAGTATTCTCAAAAAAAAAAAAAATGGAAGAAAACTGTGTCTTAACCAAATGGCTAAAATTGAGGGATTAACAACAGAAATTAATAGAAGCATCTTCATTTTAGTGCAACAAAGTCCACATGAAATGAAGCAAACCAAAGATTTGCTTTCAGTCAGGGCCAGATACAGCATACTAATACCAAGACACTAAAACCTTCCTAAAAACTTCAGGTAACCACTTATAGCATCTCATGTTTTCACTAACCTGTAATTCCAGCTCTGTAGATATAATCCACTGCACCTCTTTGCCCCACGAATGTGCAGATAAAAAAAAAAACAACCCACTAATAAAACTAATGTGCAGCTTCCCAACTATTTACATCCTCAGCATATATTTACAGGAAGCATAAAAAAGATAAAAATGAGTACATTTACCATAATTTTGTAACAGATGTCAAATTCAAAAATCAAGCTTCAGAGATTAAGTATCAAATTAGTTATGTGGCAAGTTCTATATTTATTTTAGAAGGCTGATGGCAATTGAACTAAAAAAGAACCCTTAACCTTAAAACCTTGCAACCTTTAGTTTTTATTGAAGCTAAAAGCATTCAAAGTACAAACTCAGGGTAAACTCTGAAATAAATCTAAGATATGAGTGTTCATTTGTTAAGAAAAATACTAATGCTTTAAGGTCCTTAATAAAAGCATTCAGTAGTTTAACAAATAAGTTTGTTCTGTTGTATTTTTTCTTCTGCCTTTGTTAATTGAGCAAGCAGATGCAAAGCCAAAAGTGACATTTATAGAATGGCTGATTAGGTCTCAGTGTGGATTTCTTCTCCTTGCGACATGCTGGGTTAGTTGAATTTGGCGCTAACAGTGTGGGAAGAAGTCCCAAAGGTGCTGTTCTTTCTACCTTTAACACCAGTGCACAAGCCAACCACCCTCTGAACAGATCACACACAGCCAGTTACTCTCTGCTCAGGAGACCTGCACCATTTGGCTGAAAAAAGTATTTTCTAAACAGCAGTAAAATCTTCTTTATGAATGGCATTTTATTGAGGTTTCAGAGGGTATTTTTGTGATCTAAGATCACCCATGTCTCTTTTAACCACAGCCCCACTGGCCAGAAAAGAAAATAAATCACAATACAGCAGTTGTTTTCTTTCAAATGGGTATATGATCTTTCCATGCCTTCTGGAATAATACCTGATACAACCAGTAATTAAAAGCAAAACTAAATGTACAAACCAGCCATTGAAACAAACCCAAACATTAAATATAATGTAAGGAGAAAAAAGCTTTAAAAGCAAAGCATTTAAGAACTATGCTAGAGTAGTTTATATTTGCCTTACAGCATACACTGAACACGCTATCCAGAAGGAAAAGTCCTTCTCTAAAAGTCTGCAGAAATTTGGGATAACAGTTGAGTATTATCCTGTCACTTTGAAATAGAATCTATGTTGAAGAATCAACACACGTCTTACATTTTCAAGCTGACAGCTACCGAAAATCCAGTCTTCAGCAAGAAGTATTAAACCAACCAGTTACCATGGACAAAAAAGAAAGCCCAGTGAATGCACCAACTCAGTGGAAGAGGATTTATGATAAAAAAGAAAGACACATGAGAACATTCAGTCTAGCTCTAACAAAAGGATGTGAGGACCTCATGGGTAGGCTTCACAAACAAAGATTTGGGAAGGGCTCTACCCACATTTGTTGCAAGCGCGTTGGTGGCTAAAAAGGCCAATACGAGATAGGCATGACCGGTTGCAAAAGGCACAGCAGAAAGACTCCTTAGATGGTGTATTCTGCAAGGCACGATTCTTTCTGCATTGTCTTTTCTCCTCAAGGGTGATCCTGCGTGCTTTCTCAAAAGCATCTGCAGCGTTATAGATGGCGTGTCTCCAGGCCTCCTGATTGGAGGCCAGAGTAGACCAGTTATGATGATCAATATGGCCAAGGCTGAGATGTTGTTTCAGGGAGTCCTTGTATCTTCTCTTTGGGGCTCCTCTCTTGTGGCAGCCAGTGGCAAGTTCACCATAAAGCAAGATCTTAGGGAGGCGGTAGTTCTTCATCCTTGAGACATGCCCTGCCCGTCGCAGCTGTGTTCTCAGTAACATGGCCTCAATACTTGTGACTGCTGCTTGTTCTAGAACAGATGCATTGGTCACATAATCTGACCAGTGGATGTTTAGGATTGTGCGGAGACAGCATTGATGGAAGTGTTCTAGGAGATGCAGGTGGTGGCGGTAGATGACCCATGATTCAGATCCATATAAGAGAGTAGACAGCACTATGGCTCTGTAAACTCTGATCTTTGTACCTTTCTTCAGGTGTTTATTTCGCCAAACTCTTTTATGAAGCTTTCCGAAAGCACTATATGCCTTTGCTAACCTGTTGTCTATCTCTCCATCAATCTTACCATCCGAGGAGATGAGGCTACCTAGGTAATTAAACTGCTGAACTGATTTGAGCTCTGATTCACCAATGGTGATATGGGGATGATGGAAGACTTCTTGAAGTGCCGGTTGATAGAGAACTTCTGTCTACTTTAAGCTGACTTCCAGCCCAAAGAGCTTGGCAGCGTCTGCAAAGCAGGATGTTAAACGCTGCAGAGCTGCCTCTGTGTGTGCAACAGGGGTGGCGACACATGAGAACATTCACTCTAGCTCTAACAAAAGGATGTGAGGACCTAGAACACTGATGATTTTACATTGCTGGGATGTCCAAAAAGAAAAGCTTGCATAATTTAGCTTACCTCCTTAAAATCAAAATTGTTTTCAAAAAGAATCTTTCAACAGATTCTCTCCATAATTCCCATAAACTATACTGATGAGGGTATGCAAAAGGATGAGGTTGACTGAAAAGCAAAGTTATCACACTCAAAATGTATCTTGCTACAGCATCTTCATTATCAGGAGAATCTGAGATGGGAAGTATACAGCTCTATTTTGGTATCTACTGGGTGAAAACAGTTTCTAGTAATGAATGCAGACCACAATGCCTCTCAATATGGCATGTTTGGCGTATTTCTTTCTGGTGCTTAGCAAACAGATTTATTAAGAGGTATCTCCTCTGATAAAACGCATTCTGTCGCACTGGCTTTGACAGCTCCCATCAGGTTAATATGAAGACTGCCTACCGAGATGATTCATTACAGACTTTTGACTGCCTGGAAAATGGGGGACAGTGGCACTATTTGTAATAAATATACCACATACGGGGCTGAACTGCCTTATCTAAACAGCGCAGATGGTTTAGTTCCTCCTCTGATACAGCTGTAACAATGTCTTCTCAACGTGTCAGCTGTAGGACTGCAAAATACAGCAAGTTGAATGAATGCACTGGGCTTATGGAGAACTTGGAGAGTGTTCCAAGAAACATCTATTAGTTCCTCTTCACAGGAGGCTTCTGAACAGCCTTGGTGCATGGACAAGGTTACTGGCTTAAGCATTTGAGGGTGGATTTCTACCACTTCACAGCAAGTGGATCTGCTACAGAGCTAGTAAGCATGTCCATGAGTGTTTTGAATAAATACACTATTTGTTAATACTTTCTTATGAGCAAAGAAAAGAAATAAAATCCATTGACAAGATGTCCCATGTTTCAGACATCTGAAATACACTCTCACTGATAGCCTCAGCGATCACAAAGTTTGTTAAACTATTTCTATTTTAGAGTATCTACTGAGGAAGATAAATTCTTTATCTAGCCAATTATACTACTCCAGTGAACTATGTTTAATTTGATGACCTTGAGACGAATGTAGCAAAATAAGATTTTAATTGCACTGATCCCCTTATGAGGACAACTGCCTTGATGTAGCCTGTCACTGAGATGTTTTCTGCTTCCCTTCAATGAATTCATCTTGCAAGTAATTGGGGAATGGTTATAATCATTAGGAAAGAGCAACAAACAGCCTTTGCTGTCACAAAAAATATTCTTAACAGGAATCTTGTATCTTCTATAAATAATGTCTTTTTATATGAAGACATACACTGTAGGTTGAAAGATATATACAGTGTTGAAAATCTAAGAAAGAATTACTGAGGCTATAGTCAAAACACAATACAGAGAGACAAGAGGATAGTTCCAGTCCCCTTCTACTCCTTGACTTGAACAAACCCTTTAACATGACTCCTTGGATGTCATGGACTGTAGCACCAAGGCATCTCTCTGTCCTGATTGCTGGTCTCACTCCCTTATCTCAATGTCTTTCTTGTACATGGAAGCCCCAGACTAGACGAAGTGTCCCAGATGCAGCCTCCCAAGCACCAAATGGAGAAAACAAGCACTTCTCTTGACCTGCCAGCTGTGCTTCTCCTAATGCTGCCCAATTTGCATTTGGTTTTCATCACAGCAGTGTGTCACTGTTGACTGAAGTTCAGCTTGTCCTCAGTTAGCCCTTAGTCCTTCTGTATGAATCAGTTTTCTAAATACTTGGCTCTCAGCTGGTAAAGATGTAGGGGTTATTCAAACCCAGGTGCAGAGCTTTGCACACGCTTTCTTTGAACTTCATGAGGCTTCTGCCAGCTCATTTCTCCTGTGAAGCCTGTGAAGGTCACCCTACGTAGGAGCCCTCCAGCAAACTCTCCTTAGTTTGCTATCATCCGTGAAATTTTTGAAGCTGTATTCTGTCTTATCCACATAATTAAAAAGATATTAAACACAGTGTTGATTCCCCTCTGAGCCAGTCATCTCATCACTGAAGGCAAATCAGGTTGGCCAGTATGATTTGTCCTTCTTAATCCATACTTGGCTGTTCCCTATCACTCTTTTATTCTTCAGATGCTGGGAGATGGCTTTCAGGAGGATCTGCTCCAAAAAGTTCTTAGCACCAGAATTTATACTAACTGGCCTGCAACTCCCTAGATGCTCCTTCCATCCTTCTTGGAGATGGACCTGATGTTTGCCAGTCACGAGGAACTTTCCCTGACTGCCATGAGATTTTGAAGATGAAAGAGCCCTCACTATGACATCAGCCGGCTCCCTCAGCAACCTTGTTTGTATCTGATCTAATTTCATCAACCTGCATATTTCTAATCTGTTTAAATGGTCTGTAACTTAAATCTTCCACTTCTGAGGATAATGTTTCACTTCTTTAGACCCTGTCACTATACTCAGAGATCAGTTAATCTTCTGATGATGACATGCTAGGTAATTTGGGAATTTGGTAATTAACTTTGGGAAATATTAACATAAAACCACATTTTTAAATGTCTTCTAAAAAGAATGTATTTTAATGCTTCAAATAGTATGGTAAAAAGACATCTTTTTGTTACAGCTGAAAAAGGCAAATTATGGGGGATTCCTCTAATCTCTCAAGAGTATTTGACTCAGACCTCTTCAAAATTGACAGCATACTCTTGACATATAAACATCACCCCTAGTGCCATATCCAGTCACTTGTCTTTGTAATGCTACCTCAGTTTGAATTCCCACAGGAAAGCTGCACACTATGTGAATATATGTACTGAAAACAGCAGTAATGCAAAAATAAAAATGTCACCAGTGTCTCATCTAATTAATTTCAGCAGGTAATAGGAAAGAAATCAGATCATGCAAGACTGCAGGCAGCTGTGAAGAATTTTGCTTTGTTAAGATGCAGTGAAATGGGGCAAGGAAAAAGGACCTTTGATAGAAAAGCTACAGATTCCATGTCAATTGCATGAAGAAAGCTCTGATAAATCACTACACCTGAAGTAAATTCAAAAGATTGTGCCAGTGACCTGTTTTAAGGAACACTACATTCATTACCACCCTTCACAGCCAACAACTCTGATACCTTCTTTTCTTCCTTTCCCCACACTATCATTTTGCAGATGCCTTCATCAAGAGCAGACAATTCTTACAAGCAGAGTCCTTTTTAATTTAAAGAATTCCATAAATTGCTTTTGGTCCTAAGTAGAATTAAAGGACAAATATTTTAAATAATAAATACATATTTAATATAAAATATTTATAATTATATATTTAATATATTATATCTATTTAAATATGCTTGTATATTTAACATAAATATATTAAACAGGAAAAAACTATTAGAGGTTGTTATTTTATAGAGATGACCAAGAAAATTTAAATGGAGACCTCTCTGAACACACTGTATCTGGATCTGCTGAACTAAAAACTAACCACTGCTGACTTGACATGCTTGACATTTTTATCATTTCCTGATGTGGTTCCTGACCAGCATAGTGGCAGAATGAAGACCAAAGTCTCCTGAAGCTATGAAACTAAAAAGCCAGCCATACATCCAGACTGCCCAGGCACTTTCTCAGTACTCACATACACAGCTTCCTGGATATACAGTATCAGGCACAGGTATAAAGTTACTTCCATCACAATGGAAAACCCACAGGTACCAAAGAACATATGTCTCTAACTAAGTACTGTGCTTTTTTTCCCCCTTTTCATTTTTAAACAAAACCAAAACCAAACCAAACACCACCACCCAAAAAAACCCCACCAACCCAAATACTGAACAGTATCCTGAGTTTCCAGTATTTGCTTAACTTTCTATGTGATATTATCTGTCATTTTCTTATAGAAGGATAATATGTTTTAAATATTTCTTTGGTGGCTAGATGTGTTCTGTTTACCATAAATCTAGTACTCTTGAAAAATGACTAAAATAATCCCTTCAGATTTAGTATTTTGTTTTTACAGTTGTAATTTTCATGGACACTCATAGCAGACTTATCTGGGTTCATGACCAGGCTGCACTCAACTAATCACTAATACTTTGCTGAGTGGAAACAAGGTTTGCAGTATCTTTTACTGTTTCCTATTGCACCAAAGTCTCTCTGGTATAGCAAAAAAGTCTAAAAAATTTCTTTCCCTGAAGATCTGGACTACTTGCTTCAAAAGATGACAGACAGTATAATGAACTTTGTGATGCAAACTCTTAGAAAATCTGACAGTAGAAAGCAAGATGTTAAAAGACAAGTCTCCTGCGAGAGGCCTCCTGTCCTACTGTTCCAGCTGTTTTTCCATTCCAGTGCTATGCTAGAAAGGCCACTCAAGGCCCTAGACTTCTGAACAGTAAGTACGTGTCATAACAGCAACAGGGATGTGGATTACATTATTATGTTCTTGTTCACAGAGTTTATCAACAAGAGAGAGATGATGAAAGCTTAATGGATTGGAAAATTCAGAGATTTTGCACTGATTGCAGTAAGCAAAGCTGTTCTTAATGAGAACATATATAATTCTGAGTATTTATTCCTGTTTCTAGAAGACAGACATACCTAATGCATTTTTGTATATATTCAGTTCTTTTCCAGGAAAACACATTTGCTTGGATGTCTGAAAAATAACTGCTTTACATCGTTAAGAGAAAAATAGTTATGGCTCCCAAGTAGCTTCCAGTGAAGAGTGTAACTTCACAGAACAGCTGTTCCTTCACATGTTGCAGTTAACACAGTAATCCTGCAAACACCGAAACTCATAGGAAAAATCCCAAGTGGTACTGCAACTTTACTGCTTGTCCTTAGGAGAATCTTTTCACTGTTTTTCTGGCCAGCAGGGATTTTGTGGTTCCAAGAGCAGTCATTCCACCTATTCTCTTACACTCTTGAATTATTTTAACAAACATATGAAAACCTCAGCAACTATTCATCATAGCAATCATTTTTTAAAATCAAAAACTAAAAATCAGTAAAACCACCAAGAAACTGTGAAGACAGACTAGACAATCTCTTCAACATCTTAATCAGAAAATTCTTCCAAGATCCTAACACTTAGCCACCTCAAGCCACAGTCATATCTTCTCTAGCCAAACTTTACAATATGGTCTAAATGACAGAAATAAAAGTTACAGATACATTGGGGAAAGAAAAATCATGTCAGGTCTCAGAAAAAGACACATTCAAACCACAACCTAAAACCAGTTCCCCTCCCTGTTCATCATAAATTCCAGCATTTGTTCAGTTATTGATGAAAATCTATAGCCATATGGATTGAAGCAAAAATACCTTTGACATACAGATTCCCTAACATTTAGGACTTTGTTGGCCAGACAAAGCACATCAAACTTCACTCAGGGTGGCAACCAGCAAGTAGAGACTACCCAACAGAAGTCTTGCTCATGCAACAGAAGACACTGTCTATTTTAGAGAAGAAAGCTCACAGGGCATAAAAGCTTCTTGGCTGTTCTGTTCTTTGGGATCTGGAGAAAGAGAGTCATTCAAGGACAGCACTCCTCTCTCCAACAATTACAACTAGACCAGTACAACAAACTGAACACAGAAGAATTGATGGACAACAACATGATTAATTTCCAGTCTTTTTCCAGTCTGTGTGAGGAAGGAAACTATGCTGCGAAGGCCACAAGTGCAACACCTGTGCCAAACCAAGGTCAGAACACCAATGCAATTTAAAGGCGTCACCAGCATCGCCGTATCATGGGATTCCACTCACCACCACCACATTTTTCACAGTGTTAATCAGGAAAAGTAGGATGTTGGTTGATAACTTCAAACTTTAGTCATTAAGCAGTGGCTTTCTGGGCAAAGACACTGCCTGAAACAATTACAACCACTGCTTCACCAGAAGTCATGGATGGTTTCTAGCAAACAAGCTTCAGCAGCAAAAACTGGAATCCAAAACTATTTGGGAGCCTTTCAAAAGCAACTTGGGGTAATGTACACTAACTTGTATTACACATGGCATAGAGGTTTGTAACTAGCTACTCTACTGAAATCCTAAAACTTATGTTAAGCAAGTGCTAAATATATATATACACACACTAAGAATATAAATAATAGACATATAAAAATCAAAAATTGAGCCATGGCTGAAAGAGTTAAAAATGTTGTCTCTTGGTAGGTTTCTTTCAGTAGGTTATTACTTTGTGCCTTCAACAAATTGATCCTTTTGCTTACTTAGCTATCTTTAACCCTCAGGCCTTGGTTTTTCTGACAGCACAACTAACTGTATTGAAACTTGTTCTGCATTATTACTTTAAGGTTTCAGACACAGATGCAATGAAAAAAACCCAACAGTTAAAAGTATGTATGACTAGTATTTTAAAGGAAGTATTTTTGCACTCAACGGTATCTATCAGAGAATATGGCTAATGTTCATTCTTTTTTCTTCTTGAAAGTAACAGATAAACCCAGTAACATTTAAACTGTCTTGCTTCAGCTTCCTTTTCCTGTGTTCCTGTGCTTCTTTACCTTGAAAGGCTACCCTGGTAAATCTTCCTCCTTCTTGCCAGTGCATTGCAACACTGATTTACAGCAGTTTGAGATAACTGCCTTCCTTCAAGTACAAGTTTCTTCTAAATGTGCACTCTATCTAACCCATTCTCCTACACAGACTTAACAAAATCTCTGATCTTTTGTTTTGTAGATCATGTAATTTGATATGCTGTCTTCTGTGAGATCTGTTTCAGCTGAATAGATAACAGTTTTATAAACACCCTTATTAAAAGTGAATACTGACCTTGAGGTGAGGCTGAAGAAAGCAGCAAATCCAGGAAGGAGAAGCGAAAGAAAAAGAGTTAGAATTTGTGAAAACAGTGTCCAGAGACAAGGCAGTTCAAGAATACAGGACAAAACAAGCAGATCTAAATCAAGAAATGACACACAGACACACAATCCTTCACAAACACAGAGCTACATGTTTTATAGACATCTAATTAAAAAACCATAATAAAAAAGGACCTTGACATTAGATTACACCATTTCACTTAGAGGCAACTTTCTGTAGAGAAAATAGTCTCCAATACATAACAGTTCTTGGAAAACAGAAATAAGCCAACTGTAGAAAACTCTACTTTACACTGCATTACTATCAAATATCATTCTTTTGGAATTCTAAGTAACATTTTGGAAATGTGGAGATTGACTATGTGAGACAAACCCTAATGTATTCCTTTATGTCATCTTCTAGGGGCTTATTTTCTCTCCACAAGCAAAACACCCTTTTGTTATTCATTTTTCCTGCAGATGACCCAGACTTCTCAAAACAGAATAAAGCGAAGGGAGAAAAACCCCAACCATGGAGTCTTCAAGATCTGAAGACCTGTCAAAGCTAAAAGTTCATCTTTCTTATTTTTGACATTTAAGTCACCTTTCCAAAGACAAACAAAATAAGCATCTGCCTCTAATTCCTGCAGCGCTGCTGTCTTAATTTTCCCATATAAGGTGCAATCTAAAACCAATAATGACCGAACAGGCATATTTTTGACAGTTCTCTCCAACATTGTTTAACAGCAAGACTGATCAAGACAAAATGTTGGAGTTCCCTGTATAACAAGAGGTCCCATAGGTTCATTATTGCTTTTTTTTTTTTCCCCCAAGTATCTCCAATATCTTTTCATAAGGCATCTGCTGTCAATTTCACTGATATCATGCAAGGAAAGTAAAAAAGGATTCATATATACAGATCTTTTAAATCTAATTTTAAACTTTATTCTTTTTCAGTCAATAGAAGAGAAGTAAATGTCCTTACATCCAAAGTTGCAATTTGGCTTCTACAATATGTCTGTACTTGCCCCATGGCAAAATTTCACTCTAAAAAGGCTGGATATGGTCTGGAGAAAAAAATATTTCTATAGGACAGGCTAACTGCTATATGTTTTATTACTCTTAGTATATGAAACCATGTAAATGAAATTTCAACTCCTTATTTGTGGTATAAATTTTACAAACAACAATGCAGGATATTGAATTTGTCCATGCAGCAGTTTCAGAGCAAGGTACAGCTGAGAAGTCTAATGTTGGTCTGTAACAGATAAACCAGTGTAAAAATACTTTTCTTTCCCTTTAAAGTAACATTTTTCAAATCAAGTTCTGCCATGAGAGATACTGTGTTATTTGGGATTTTGGGAAAGAAGAGACTTGCAAAATGCCAAATACTACATCTCAGTGTTTGATCTTGAACTAAATTATAATGTTTCAAAAGCATCAGTTAATTCACATAGAAAAGCGTCTCACTAACAAGTCTGACTGAAATCCAAGAGTGCCCTCTTCTAAGCTGAGCTGCACAGCTATGACTGGTCAAACAAATTTAACAAAAGGGAACAAAAAAAGTGAACACTTGATTGTATAGAGGAAAATAAGATAGGGTGAAAAAAAGCTTGACTTTTTGAGTGTTATTGAATCTAGATTACGAAAGTTTAAAGACTTCTCATTTTGTGTTTCAGGGACGCTTTGTAGTTCCTGTTTCTATTGTAATGATGTGATATTGCTTCTTCAATTTAACAGTGAAACAATTACAGGTTAGAATTCAGAATAGCCCTACAGAATGTGAACGAACTGTACTGTTCTTTCAACTGCTGTCAACAGTAGCATCTTTTTCTGGCACAAGATAAAGGCAAAATAGCACCTGAAATGCTATGCCGAGGTCACTTGCAATTTTCTGTATGCTACAGAAGTATTATATAGCCAGCTGCACAGGATTTGAATGGACAATAATTATTGCTACATCTTCATTCTGTTATGGAATAAATTCTTTCTTCCAAAGAAAAATACATTTTGTATAAATGCTAGCCTCTCTTTCCATAGTGTTTTTCATAGGGGTTCAAAATATTTTTTTTTCTTTAAGTGTGGACTTTTAGGATAACCATAATGTTTACCCAAACAAAAATAAGGAACATGTCTGAAAGCACATTAAAATTAGAAAAAAATCCGGAACAGTGCTATCGCTCAAACTAAAAAAGAGGCAGGCATCTGAAACTGCCAGCTATTGGAAAGTCAATTGCTACAGACTGCAGGTGAAGCCTCAATGCATGGGGCTACATCAGTGAAATTGAGCAGAGGAGCGCAGCAAGCATCTGCCCCAGGAAGCAGCCTCAAGCAAGCAGGATCAGAAACATACCAAGACATGCTCATTACAGAGCAGAATAGTAATTTTTAGTTTGCACTATTTGGGTTCGAGCAAGAACACACACTTGCAGCATTCCTTACAAGATCCAGCAGCAGCGTTTCTGCCCAGCCTCATTAACTGTATATTCCGATGCAACAGTCACACAGGAGACAGACATACAATTGTCACACCTAATGGGAGTCTTGGAGAAATCCATTTTCTTTTAAAATGCCATCTCATGAATTTTAAAGATACAGCTGACTTAAACGTGATTGCTGGGTGCTGATCAAAAAAGCTGGTGAGGTGGGAACACCTTTGCATTTTAATTAAGAAAAATATATATTTTTAAAAGCTGTTGATTGTTCCAGCTATAATTTTTTTCCACACGCTTGCACAGTGTAAGGAGTGGAATGAGTCTGCTACTTTAGCCTCAGCACTGAGGGAGAAGTTTGTGTAACAATTTCTAGTCAACCTCTGAACTCTGCTCATTTGACAGGGAGTGATTGTGTATATTTACTACTTTGCCACTCCATCAAAGCAGTCTTGACAGGGAATAACATGCACTTGATCTTCCTTGTGTCAGTCAAAGCAGAAAGGCTAGTTATGCGTACCACTTTTGACACCTTTCCTTGCTAGAAAGAATAATGGCTGGTCTTTTCCTTTCTTTTTAGTTAGTATTTAGAGGGATGGGGAAGAGATGGAGAGACAGAGAGAGAAGATTTGTGCGTACATCCATGCACACATGCATGTATGGATCTAAGAGCACAAACATGACCACAGATGGGCACGGAGCACTAATGTTTCTTATTTCACTGGTTTACAGGCAACTTTCATTCTGTTCTTACCGTAGCACTTTTATTTTTACTGTATCAGTTGTATAAAAGGGGGTATTTTTGGTGCTTTGGGTTATTTTTCACTCTTTACATATTAATTTGTGAGTATCCAAAATCCAAGCTTTGGTCTCAGATTAGTAACAACCCAAACTTTCAGGCCATTGCTGAATTTAACAAAGGAGATGGTCTGTTCTCAGTTCCATATCGCTCTCTTTAGCTACTTGAAAGGTCATTCTAGGGAGGTGGGTGTTGGCCTCTTCTCCCTTGTGACTAGTGACAGGACTAGAGGGAATGGGCTTAAGTTGTGCCAGGGTAGGTTTAGATTAGATATTAGGAAGAATTTCTTTACTGAAAGAGTGGTGAGATATTGGAATAAGCTGCCCAGGGAGGTGGTGGAGTCACCATCCCTGGAGGTTTTTAAGAAGAGGAGAGATGTGTTTCTTCAGGAGATGATTTAGGGATAAGAGTAGTGTAGGGCTATCAGTCGGACTAGATGATCTTGAGGGTCCTTTCCAACCGTAATGTTTCTGTGATTCTGTGAATCACTGTTTAATAGTGTTGGTCCTGCCTGGTTGAATATGGAAATAATACTAGGGCTTAGGTGGCTGAATAATGGGATAAACACAGCAAGCTCATTCAGCCAAAGCCTGCACCACCCCTGACCTCTCACCACGTAAAGGTCTGAACTAATTGGGGTTCCTGGACCTTGTTCTTTAGAACAGCTGTTTCTGCAGTATCTCAAAGTTTCAGTTTCTCCCAAAACACAGGAAAAGGGAGAGAATGGGAAATAAAGGACAGCTAAATAAAGAACAAATGGAAGAAGGACATCCCATTATATCAAAACGGAGAGGATAGACTGAGGAGTCACTGTAAA
This sequence comes from Galbula dea, assembly GCA_013399015.1. Taxonomy (NCBI): domain Eukaryota; kingdom Metazoa; phylum Chordata; class Aves; order Piciformes; family Galbulidae; genus Galbula; species Galbula dea. The sequence goes on from VWZX01019989.1 coordinate 1,120,660, forward strand.
ATCACTAGGATGGCTTTTTTATCTGGTGCTCTCTACAGATAGGTTTGCAACTACTGGCAATGGGTCTCTCTCTCTCTCTTTTCTCTTCTTACATGTAGGTTTCAAAAGCAATTAGTGATCTTGAGTGTTGATCTTAAGGCACTTCAACAAAGGTTGACTTTCAGAAGGCAGATGCTTGCCTTCTGAAAATATGCATAATTTCAAATGTCTGAAGTTAAATACCTGTAAGTAAAGGTGCCTGCATCTTTCATTCTTCTCTGTTTAGAGTAGCTATGTTGATTTTTTCCTCTGTGAAACTTGATGTGGGATTACAGGTGTAAGGTTCATTTTTTACGAAGATAAAGCAATACTGAGAAGAAAGAAATGACTTCTTCATTTCTTAGCTTGGGAATGATGAAAATCTAATATTCAGTAGGTCTGTGAACTCAGAGGTGGAGCTGGACTAACTATGGACCTGACCACTACTTTCCATTACAAAACCTGTTCTCCGTTGCTTGCCAAATATTAGCAAATTGTGCTGAAATTTCCTGTGACAGATGTCAGCCTCACTCGGTGTTTTCTGGGGACAATTTCAGCCATGTCCTTCACACACCAAAGGCAGCATTCTTGTGGAAAAAAATGTGCTCATGTATGTAAGGACTATATCACTTTACTGTGGTACATCGGCTCATATAAGTGGTGAATTAACATTATATGGCACTTCTCATTTCAGAATGTCCTAACTTTTGAATGACTAATCCTAGAACCTTAATATTCACTAAAGCTATAAACTTTTGAGGGAATTGGATAAGAAACACAACAACAAATTCTGCATTATAATAATACCATGCAACCACGAGATAAATATATTCTCTTTGCTATTATGATTTACGGTACCAAAGTGGATTAAAGTATTTTAAAGTAAATATTTAACTATTTCATTTTTTCTTGTGAATCAGAGTTCCTTTTATTTTTGGAAGACATTACTGAAACATGATAATACAGAATTATAGTCATATCATCTCTCAAGGTTAATTTTAATAGTGATGATTATGACTTTTTAAACACCTTTTGTTCTGTAATTTGACAACCTTTTACTTTAAATTAATTATATGCCCTGAGGTGGTTCTCATTTAGGAATTCTCAAAAAAAAAATTTAAAAATTCACAGAAACAACCAACTTTAAAACAAGACACTTGTACTTTAAAACACAAGTAATAGTCTGAAAATACGTATTTCAACTTCAAATTGTTGCCTTAGGCTTAGGGCATAATTTACTAGTATAGTTTCCTTTACACTATTCTAGGAAACTATTAAGTTGATGGAACACACAGCTTAATTGTTCTCTCCATTTATCCTTCACAGACCGCTACACAAACATACCACTCGCTTGAAGACATACAGAGTAAGATATTTCCTTCCACTACCCACATTTTTCAGCACTCCTTTTAGATCACTGTATGTTTTTTAATCATTTATTTACTGTTAAGAAGACATTCAAAATGAGGATTATACCTATTGGCTGCTACATATCAAAAATTTCTTCTTCAACAGAGCTACCTTAAATTCTTTTTAGGAAGACTCCCTAAAATCTCTCTCTTAAGTGAGCCACCATTTTCAGCTGTCCTTAATGGGACTCCTGGTATTCCAAAGCTAAGTACTTGTCTTCCTTTGTTCCCGAATCAAAGTCAGGTCTCCTTCAGGAAAAAAAATGCCCTAGGTCTTTATAATGACTACCTATCATATAAAGCTAGCATGCCAAATTAAAATCAATTTTAAATCTGTAACTGGAACCAGGACTTCCATATGTATTCATTCAGTGCTTACTTCTGAAACAACAGATACAAATATATTTACTGCCACTTCGGTTCTTACTTGCAGAAAATATGCATACAAACACCTCTGCATGTAAACTACCCATCTGAAGGCTGTGATGACCAAGTCCCAGATGATCAGCATTATTTTTCTTCTTTTTTTTTGTTTCTTTTTCTCATTACAGGATAATAAAACTCAAGAATAAGTCAATACTGACCTTTATCAATGACACATTTTAGAACATTTGAGTTTTAGCTGGTTCAGGCAGAATTAATAGCAGAGATAAGAACCAAGGGTAAAACACAGCCAGAGAATTAGAGTAAAAAGTGACAGCTTCTGTCAAGTTTAAATCGGGGAAAATAGCAGCAAACCTCCTTTGGACCGTGGTCATAACCACTGTGACATGAGACGAATGCAGAGACTCTTACAGCCTGTACTTGCCATAACTAATTGCTGTTTGACCTAAGGAAAAAAATGGAATTGCAGCAGACCCAAACAGCAGCAGCAGCAGCCGGGCAGCCAGCGGTGACATTCCACCCGTAAGAAACAGAAGCCTTATAGAGCACTCACTTTCCCAGGAAGTCCCACACAAACCCCCCTACATGTTGTGGTGCAGGGACCGACACCTGGTAGGGAGGGTGCAATTTGCGGGAGGCGTGCTTTCTGAGAAAAGGCATAGTCAAAAAACCCCCGCAGGTACAAAACAAGACAACTCGTGGAACCAGGGCACGACAGTACAGATGGAAAGAAAAAGTGAGGAAGGAAACAAAACACAAAATGAAAAGGTACAGAGAGACAGGAGATTATGGAATGGTGATACAAAAAGCAAACAGTTAGTTATAAAGAAAGTGAATAGCCAGACAGCTACAAAACCCTCTATTATACCACCACAACCCGGGGACAGAAACAAAACTTATAGGCCTGTTCACCCACAGAAGGCATGCGGACTTAAGGCCCACCTCCCTGTAAGAAAAAGCAATATCCTGCCCAGAGAATATAAATTAATGTGCTTGTGCTTTCAATCTCACGTTGACTCCAGTGTTTCTTTTGCATAGCATGCACCATATTAAATACATTATTTTTTGATAGATTTCTTCCCATTCACAGCTGAAAAACAAGGTCCCCCACTCAGAAATTGCAACAGTTACTTAAGACTGGAAGCATTTCCCTCTATTTTAATTTGAACTGAAGGCAGCTTTGCCATCACTGAAAAGGTTTAAGAGAACAGATTTCTGCTTTTATTTTGCCTTCCTTTCCTCCTGTGTTTTCTCTTTCTCTGTTCCCCTATAAGCAACTCATTTCCCTAGCAGGCAACTCATTTCTTTTCTATATGTGAAATTGTGCTACTACTCCTCTCCTCCTGAAGATGTATGGTCTAGTTGTCACATATAAGTAGCACAAGTGAAAGCTCTGGGGAGAGACTCTTCTGAAAAATCCCTGTTCTGTTAGTACAGCTATTCTCTGACTGTGACTGATTTCTTCTCATCTTGCTCTACATGGAATAGTAACAGTTCCTAATAGGCACAGCAATATTCACTTTTTTGCTTGCTGACAAATGCTTACTCACGGCTTCTTCTTTGTGCAGCAGAGTTTGAACAGCTGTAGAAGCATTAGAAGTCATGATAATTTCAAGTTTGCTCTGCACGGATCACAGTTTAGGAAGGATTTTTACAAGGCAAACTTATCTATTTTTTTCAGGAAACTAAGTCTCTAGCTCTAAAAAGTCCATGTAACGTGCCTGGATATACCAGTGCAGCCATGAAAGAATACTTTATAAAGAAGCATGGTAGACAAAACCAGGACCAACCTATACATTTAATAGGTACGTTAAAATCTCTGCTTTGCGTGAACACTCCGAAGGAGAAAGCAAGCTTTCAGAGAACAGTGGTTTGAGAGAGCAGTTGAAAACAACTAAGGCCCAACAGAAATGTCAACGATTATTCAGAAAAATAGAAATTACTAGTCAAAACCTCATTACACAGTATCTGAAACCTTGTATCTTTTTCTCCAGTGTTGTGATGATATTACAGTTTTGCCTGAAAAAAATAATTTCAGGTGTCGATACTTTGCTAATTCACCACATTAACAGTATGCACCTGAGGTCTCTAGAGCTTGAAGAATTTTCCATTTCCACTTACTGTTGTTAGAGACCATGAATTTCTTTTTCTTTTTTTCCCTTGATTTACATGGCTGCTGAAAATAACACACAAAAGTAGTCTTTTCTTTGACATAGCTGAAAAATCTATTCTAATTACTAGAAATAAAAGAAGACATATTCTGTGTTATCTCAATACTGGTAGAAAATAGGACAAGTTAAAAAGAGAAGAGGACCACTATTTTTTTATAAGAGCAAAGATCAGATGGTAAGAAGGAATGAATAATACTGAATAGTCTAAGTATTCACCAAACTGTTATGGAATGATGTCCAGTCATTTAGAGAATGAATGCTTTCACTGACACAGTAAGAGTTTGGCTTATGGCTGAAACAGCAAGAAAGTACCACCGTAACATGAAAAACAATAACACCTTTGTATATCTCTGGAACTGTATCTTTTCTAAGAAAAAGTTCCTTTCTAATTCTTTGAAGATTTGGTGCTAATACTTCTAATACTAATAGAAGGAGAAGGAGGCCCATCTGCATTTATCTTCTTTGTAGACTATAACTCTTTTGATTATAGGCCACTTACATGTGTTTATTGAGTGTTTGACACTTCAAGTCCCAATCTTGATTAGAGTTTCTGAATGTTAATCTTGCACAAAAGAAAAAAATCAGACTTGCATTAAAAGCAAGCATAAGAAAATCATCTTCTTGCCACACCACTCTCTTCTAGAAAACAGGTTGACAAATGATGAATATTTCTGATTTGTAGAAAAAAAATTTCTAAACAGAAATTACTTCTGCACACATAAAATTCAGGCACTATGAACATATTTCTTTCCCTTACCTTACTTCTACTAGAAGTTTGCTGTTTATACCCTGATCCCTAGTCAACCTGCATGCCCTCAGATGATGATATGTTGAACTTCATGCCTGAGATGGGCACCTCTAAGAGACCAGGTTAAAAAAACCCACACAGACAAATATGACTCGTAACTGCTATTTAGGTTTTTCATGTCAACACACCTACTCTATCAAGTATTAACTCAATGTTCTGCTGAATACATCATGCATCAATGGGCTGAAAGTTAGAAAAAAAGACAGAAGACAGTTAAAAAGGATATATCCTCACTTTTGAGTGCTCATACCATAGGTATAGAGAATTTTGGTTAAATAAAACAACAACATAAAGAAAACTAATGTGATGCTGCTTACAATTACGACGACAGAAGAAACCCAGCTGACAAGTGAAATTGTTTCAGAGCTCTGCCACTTTCAAGGGAACAAGAATGGACTAATTGGAAAAGAGTTTTTCAAATAATTCAGAGGGGTCCTTAATTTGACCATCGTCAAGCCAATGAACAATAACCCCTGCCATCAGGCAGAACCTGAAATGTCCTTTACTCAGTTGCCCTAATCTTCCTTATGCTAAATGCAGAGCAGCTGAATAGTTGTAAGATAGAAATTAGAAAGAAGATTCTGGCACAAGGCAAATGGGAATAATAAAATTTCCATTTTGTTGTTCCAAGCTGGTGATTCTTCACCGCAAATGATAAAGTAAACAAAATCCCCCCAAAAAAGGTATTACTGCCTAGAAACTCCCTCTTGGCCCACTACAAAGTGATAAAATGACAGGGAACAGAATCTATTTCAGGTCTTTCCCAAGATCTGCTATTTATAATTGTGGATATAACGTCATGGAATCATAATAAATTACAATGTTGGGGGGCACATTAAAGTCTAGAAAAAATATCTGAGCACCCTGGCCCCAGTGGAAAGATGGAAAATGTTGAAAAGTGCTGGATCACATTTTGTTTGGATAAAAGCAGATCTGTTCATTTGGCTTCACATGAACTAAAGTTTCCTTCTGTCCCTACCAGCGCAGAGTTTCAAATGCCACTTGTCAGAAGAACCAGAGTAACTAGCTCTTAAAATTAATTTTTCTAATCTGGTTTTTTTTTTTTTTTTGGAGAATCATTCCTGAGAAATTTATTAAATTAAAAGAACAAACTGTTCTCCAAATATACCACAGTGTCAGCAACTTTCCCTACCATATCCATTCCCTCACAGCACTATCTGCCCTTCTAGTTCTATCTATATCAGCTCTATTTTTGAGCAGCCAGGTAATGAAAGCACACAGTATGATACCTTTTCGCTTACAATCCACAAAAACAAAGGACTGAAGGCAGAAGAACTCTAAACACTTCCCCAAAATTGGCACTCTAAGGTTTTTGTTTTTAAGACAAGAAAAATGGACGAAGTTATCCCTAACTTTAACCAGCTCTTTTGCTCCTTTAGTAACTTTATGCCATCCTCACCTCTCCAGTTCTGCTATCTTCTTATCCTTATCATTCTTCTCGTTTTCCATCTCTTTCAAGATTTCCAGAAGACGATCCACTTCAGCTTGAGCCTTGCTAGATTCTTCCCGATACCGTGCTACCTCCCTTTCCAGCTGTTGCATACGATCGCTCAGCTCTGGGCTGGCCCTGGCCTCCAGTGTTGCCTCATGAGCCTGTAAGAAAAAGGTTCAAGAAATGACACTTCATTCACATGTATGTGTTTTATAGGTACTATGATGACTGCAAAACTTCATCTAGATATCTCTTTCAAAATGGAAATATTGATTATTACACAAAAATAAAGTATACAGTTTGTACACTACTTTTAAGTATGGGGAAATACGCTATAGGAGAAGAAAAAATTCAAAAACAAATTTAATTTTTTTAAGTCAGTCTAGAAAATGTTAAGTGATGATTTGATCTAAAACAGAATTGACAGAAGGAGTAAATTACGAAAAAATTTAAACTTTTTTGAAAAGAACGAAAAAAAGTGAGTAGGTATAGAAATTCCTACAATAGACATCAAACCCAGTGATATGACTGTACAATTAGCTACCCGATATATCTTTAACTTAGATAAGCTACAAAAACAAATCACCGGTTAATAGCCTTCAATAAACTAAATCATCATGTAAAGTGTCAGATAGATTTGCACAGATGGTGCTCATGTACTGAAGCCCTTGCTTGTTATCAAAGCCATATAGACTAGGAGTAATACAAGTATGGCTACCTACTGAAATGAACTTTGTTTTGTTATTTGGGAAATATAGTTTTTCAAAATCAGGCTACAGGGACAAAAAGCATCAGAGAACTGAGGATATAATGACCACAATGAAGAGGTTTGTGCTGGGTTTTTTGGTCCTTTTTTGTTTGTTTCTTTTTTTAAAACAGCTTTGTAATAAAAATCACAAATTTATTAATAAAATTAAGTCAACAGTTCCCAAGCATACTATAGGCAAAGAAAAGGCAGTATTTATGCTGGAATACAAACCAGCAGACTAAGGACTATCTTTTCTTTCTCCCCCAGTCCCTCTGCTCTTGGATTTTGAACTGCGATTTGATACCAATTAAAGGTATTTCAGGATTGCTTGAATATGCTTCAGTGAACAGCAGATTTGGTGGAGCTATTCTGGCCACCAAGACTGCCTGCAAACCCAAGGCCTTTCTCTTCTCTGAAACAAAGCTACAACAGAAAATAAGACTACTTTTTTCCCCAGTGTGCACAGCTGTGGAAAGTTGGTTTACAAGCTGCTAATATTCTGCTTGAAAGCACAGTAAGTCTAAATCCAATAGTATAGGACTTTGTTGCTTTTAAAGGTAATTGGACAGAACCACAGCAGCATAAAACACAGGGTTAGAATTAGAAGCATTATTCCCATTTGCCTTCTTTCCAAAGAAATGAACAGCAGAAATACACTTGGCCAAATCTTAGCAAAATAAGATTGGAGAAAAATATCCATTCATTGACCCCAACAATTTTGCCTTGAAGTCTCTTGCTTTTTATTAGCTCCGTTAAAGCCAAGGGCACATTCTAGTGAAAACCAGAAGAATCTCAGAGTGGAATATTCTAGGACTGAAGAAAATCTCAATACTGTGTCTTTACTGGGATGGATCTGGATTTCCCAGATACTGGAACACTTCATGTTCCAGAGCCTTGGCCCTGCAGCTCCTGTCTGAGGATCAGTGCTAAACTGTTTTGGTTTTCATTTTTCTAAAGCAGGAATTCCAGAAAGCTGGATAACCTGCACGTTATTTTTTGCAATCCCCAGGTCTCCCAGGCAGATCTCAGCAGTAGTGCCGAATAATCATAGATTCTGGAAGAACAGAATCTGCTTCTGAAGTAACACATTTAGGAAGACCCCAGGAAGCAGTTCACTCACCTACTTCTGAGTGACTTTCAAGTCAAACCCCACCGCTCCTCTGTCGCTGAGCTGCAAGTCTGAAAATCCTGCTTCTGACTGAGACCGGGCTCAAAGTGCATCCCTGATGAGCCTAGAAGCTTTGAGAAGCCTTTTGGAGTTAGGGCTGTCAGCGCTTCCAGACTCCTTACTACCTCATAAGCATTTTGAATTACATGCTCAGAAAGGGCTTTCTACAACAAGTCAAAGTTTAAATGTGTTGCCAAGATGATGCAGACTCCAGGAGGACACTGCAGCAATGAGACTAACAAGCATATTGTTTCCATGAAGAGCTGATGAACATCAGGGAACATATCTTGCTGTGGAAAGAGTGTTGGTAGATGTTTCTGAAATATGCCTTATTGAGATTTCCAGCCTGAAGGAAATCCGAAATACTTGACGTCACTTACTTTTCAACTATGCCTAAATTCCAAACAAAAACTCTTATCTTTCCTCTTCCAGGAACAGGGAATACTGGTTTTGGGGGATATCTATAAATCTATATTATTTATATAATAATATATAAATAGATGGGGGAGGGTGTGTGGCTGTGTGTATGGTGTCATCTATATTCTTCTAAGAGACACCATGTATAAAGACCGGTTTTCACCAGATGCAGAGCCTGAATTTAAGTACTGGATTTAGGTATGTTTCCAGCATCTCTGATTGTTTAATGCTCCTCCAGACTCTTTAAAGTCATCCAAAATACAGAATCAGATAATAAAGAAAGTTCTTTTTTAAAAAAGCAAAGCCAGGCTGTTAGCCTGGATTACTAAACTCTCTAATTAAAAATAAGTTAGAAGAGCTAATGAAATTCTACTGTCAGGACAGACCTGATTTATATTACTCTGTGCTAATAAAAGCATCTCCACAACAACCCAAGAGACAGCATTGAGAAGAGGAAATCAATTTTCTCTTTTAGAAAATTAGCCAGCAAGTCTGTGTGTCTGGTCCTTATAGAATGAAAGGGCTATTTACATGACATAAATTATTAGTTAAGACAGATAACACATGTTATTTGTATATAATGCACATAAGTATGGATACTTTTACCTAACACAAAGAGAACGTTATGTGATATGGTGTAAACTGGAGAGCATTTCCTGAGTGGTGAATTACCGATTGAGTGACTTTGGTCCATTCTGGAGGTTACATTTGCTATACGTGTTCCATGACCGTATCTAAACTCCTACTGGATTCATTTTATTGCACAGGAGAGAAAACCAATCCATTTAGAGGTTTCCCACAAACTCATATCAAGATCTGCAACAGATGAAATTGGCTACCTTCCCAATGCAACATTGTGAGAAATAATTCAGTAGTAATTTTTTTTAACTGAAAAGAAAGTTAAATACAAATAATGGATTCCTATATTCACAGTAAAAATTCCCCACATATAACCTTTCCTGACCACCAACAGTGTACAAATTTCTAAAATAAGGCAGTAATTTAAGTTTCAAAACAGAATGAACATATAAAGTGACAAATGCATTAAGACAGCTTCTGCTTAGGATTAAGAGACTCTAAGAAGTGAATTTCAATAGGTTCAACATTCAGCTTTGCCAGAGACAGTATTTCCTAAATCTGCAACCTCTAAAATATAGTTACAGACAAATGTGAAAATGTATAAAAGTACGATAAAACTTAAATAAATTGGGAAATCAGCTTGCTTAGGGTGAAGACAACATTGCACTTTCTCCTCTGACAAATGAGAAATAAGAAAAGATATGTCTACACGGGTCATTGAGTTCACCTGATTACAGGCTATTTTAAAGCTCTTAACTCTTCCTACTGACCTTGCCATTAGGTCTCCATGTCTGTTCCAGTGTAGAGTCAAACAGGTAAATTTAAGCTACTTTCAGGAGCATGATCAAACGTGCATGTTTGATTCTGCACTGATATCACATTTTAGCTAGAAAGCAGTATCTTCTTAAGCTATGTTTTTATTAGCAAAGCTCACCTGATCAGTATTGATCTTTGCCTGTGTAAATTTAATTTCAAATTCTAAGTGATTCAGGACTGAGAATAGTTTATGCTTACTACTGAGTTTGAGCTTACTACTCTGGATATGCTCTCAAAGTTCTTACAATGGACTATAAACTATGAGGTGGTTTAACAACTTTCTGCTTTTCTGCTCTTAGCCATCATTTCTTAGCCATACCATCTGGAATGTGGTAAGTAATGGGGTGAGTGCTTCAGGTACCTAAAGAATAAAAGAAAGAGTGATTGTTCCTCAAATAAATGTACTACAACTTCTATTGCTTCCACAGAAAAATCGGCTGACAAAGCCAACTTCTACAACTAAAACAAAGAAAACCCCACTATTTGCAGATGGAGAGCAGAAAAAGACAAAACACATTAAAAATAATATCCTAAGTTGATATTTCTTGTGCCAAAACCTCTTTACCAAAAGGAATGGTAATCTTAGACAGCTTAAAGAGTGCCAGAGGCAGGGAAGAAAACAATAGCACAGATCTAATATAAAAGTTCTAAAATGTAAATAAAAATTCCAAACATTATGACTAAAATTCCAAATCAGTATTCCTAAAAGATTAACTAAATCAAACAGCAAATAATTCACAGAAAACACTTTCTACTTTTACCTATAAACTGAGACAGTAAATTCAGTTTAACATTTCACATGCAAATGTTGCCAAGAACTTCTGGCCACAAAGTGTAAGTTCCCAAGAACCTGAAATCCTATTTTAATCCACCCTCAGCAAATGCACACACAAATAAAAAAATCTATGGCTCATTTACTTCAAAACACAAACATACACAACCACTTTCTTAGTTTTTCCTACTGTGAAGGCAGCAATGATAAAAGATGTGTGCTGCCTTCTGTTGTGTCTTTAGTACTTATATTGAAATCATAAACTTGAAAAACACCCAGACTTGCTCCTCCTTTAGTTCCAGTGCTCCAAACACCATAAACTGCAACACAACTTTTCACAAAGGCTGTACTGAAAGTCAAAGACTCACTGATTTCTCTGATATACTACGTACTGGAAAACTTGAGTCAAGGAGTCTTGTCTTATTATTGACAAAAATCTTTTAAATTGTTAGTCTCTGACAATGTGACTAAGTATTTGACACCAAATAAACACGTATTTGGTTGTATTCATTTCAATTATGAAGGCTGGTAGTCTAAAGAGGAAGATGTTTTGAGAGAACCCATTACTGAAAAAAAGTAATCTCTTCAGAAAGATATAAGTTCCCATGGTCTTTATTAAACATTAACAATTTGCTCTCTTTGGGATTTACACCTACACAAGAAGTGTACAGAGACAGGAGGGAAATGCCCAGGTGATGGCTGCTGTTGCAAACTCACTTCAACCCTCTTACCCATGCCTCCTCCAAACCAGGCTTTCCTCATGTGGCCACGGTCTACTGTTTTACAGAATAGAGCTTCGTGCAATGCACAGAACAGTTTTACACAAGGCATGATCAGATAGGTATTCAGTACTTGCTTTTTGATGATATTCAGTGTATGACTCTATGCTTTGTTTACTCTGAATTACAAAATGACACACACACAAAAAAAGTATTTTCTCAGTTTTCTCTCCATAAAGCTAATCATGACTGCAGGATAGGTCTTGGCAAATCACAGAATCACAGACTATTAGGAGTTGGAAGGGACCTCGAAAGATCATCTAGTCCAACCCCCCTGCCACAGCAGGATTCCCTAGACCAGGTCACACAGAAGCTCGTCCAGACAGGTTTTGAATACCTCCATAGAAGGAGACTCCACAACCTCTCTGGGCAGTCTGTGCCAGTGCTCTGGCACCTCAACTGGGAAAACATTTCTATGTGTATTCACACGGAATCTCCTATGCTTCAGCTTACAGCCACTGCCTCTTGTCCCGTCACTGGGCTTCACTGAGAAGAGCCTGACCTCATCCTCCTGACACACACCCTTCACATTTTTAAAAGCATAAATGAGGTCACCCCTTAGCCTTGATATGCCTAGAGACAGAGTCTAGGATGAAGTGTTCCATCACCTTTCCTGGGATGGAGGTGAGGCTGACCGGTCTATAGTTACCCGGCTCCTCCTTCTTGCCCTTTTTGAAGACTGGAGTGACATTTGCCTTCCTCCAATCCCCAGGCACCTCTCCTGTTCCCCAGGACTTATTAAAGATGATGGAGAGGGGCCTGGCAATGACATCCGCCAGCTCCCTCAGCACCTGTGGGTGCATCCCATCAGGACCCATGGATATATGGATGTCTAGATGGCTTAGCTGTTCCCTAACCCAGTCCTCCTCAACTAAGGAAAACTCCTCCAGTATCCTAACATCATGTGGGGGCTCAGGGGTCTGAGGCTCCTGAGCACAGTCTCTAAGAGTATAGACAGAGACAAAGAAGGTATTCAGTAACTCCACCTTCTTTGTATCTTCTGTCACCAAGGCACCCACCTCATTCAGCAGGGGGCCTACATTGCCTCTAGTATTTGTTTTTTTGGGCAATATATTTGAAGAAGCCCTTCCTATTGTCCTTGACCTCCCTTGCAAGGTTTAATTCCAGAGAGGCCTTAGCTTTCCTAGTTGCCTCCCTACAACCCTCTGACAACAGTCTTGTACTCTTCCCATGTAGTCAGCCCCTCCTTCCATGACCTGTAGAATCTCTTCTTCCACTTCAGCTTGCCCAGCAGATCCTTGCTTAACTAAGCAGGTCTCCTGGCTCCCCTCTTCGATTTTCTACGTGTTGGGATGCTCTGATCTTGAGCTTGGAAAAAGTGGTCCTTGAATGTTAACCAACTCTCTTTGGCCCCTTTATCTTCTAGTACCCTGTCTGATGAGATTTCCCCTAGCAATTTCTTGAAAAGATCAAAGTTGGCCCTATTGAAGTCTAGGGTTGTGATCCTAGTAGGTATCCTGTTCCCACCACACAAGATCCTGAATTCTACCATCTCATGGTCACTACAGCCAAGGTTGCCCTCAATCTCTACTTTTTCAACCAGACCCTCCTTGTTAGTGAGTATCAGGTCCAGCAGCGCTCCCCTCCTAGTGGGCTCATCCATCACTTGCATCAAGAAGTTATCATCAACACACTGGAGGAACCTCCTGGAATGACCACTTCAGAACACCACCAGTGGCAACTGAGGATGCATTATTATATGTGCTGTGCAGGTGAAAAACTGAGATGCAAAAAATATTCACTCAATGCTTTCCTACTATTAAAATAAAATCTTTATAATCTAATGATAGTTATCTTCTTCCTTATGTATCTCTAGCACATTCTTAGAGCATTTGTGACACAATATTGAAGACTGCAAGAGTCTAGCAGACTATAATTTAGTTATGAAATGTTATAACAACTACTTCACAATGAAAAATAAGAAAGGCTGCACAATGTTGCATTGGCCATTTTCTAGCTTTTGGATATTTAATTTTTCAGAATTAGTATTATCTTAACAAGGTTTCTAGGTGGGGTAAAGCAAGTTAAGTTTAATTTTTTTAGGTATATGAAAACAGGCACAAAACTCCTCCAACTTTCTGTTGCATGAGATGATGCTGACATTGTCATGACCCATTAACAGGACTGGAACTTTAAAAGCCACCACACAGCATGGTGTTATCCTTATCCTGTACCTGTATGTTGGCTAACCATAGTGGGGAATAAAATCCACACAGTTTGTTCCCACATTTGTATTTTCTAACTTCAGGGTAATGGCGAATCTCAGAAGTTTTTCATGCTATGAAGATTTTCTTAGAGAATATGCTCTCCTGGGCACAAATTCTCTTCAGATCCGCATCCAGTAAAATCTTTTTGCACTGTATTTCATTTGCCCAACCTTTTCCCAACATTATTTAGCCCAGTTTTAATTTCACTCCTCTTAGGCAGGCAGATTCCACTAATCTACATGCTCTCCTCATCCTTCTCCTACCACTTTTTTTTTAAGGTTTGGGGCTTTTTTTTTTTTTTCCCCACAGTTAGTTCTGTCCAACAGCACCTGTAGTCCCGTGTCTTCTGCTCCTACGCAACCCCCTCCCCATACCTTCCCTGAGTCCCAGGTTCAGTACAACTTTCCTGGAAATCCTAGCTACTCATTCCCCCAGCAAAATCCAATTGTTTTTTTAAATCCTTCCAACAGCTAGCTTTCAGTACCAGCTTCCAATTCTGACAGATTATTTGTTCTGATCTCTTCTGCACACCAAGATGATGATTCTTGCCACTGCTGCATTTGTATCAAGCAGCTGCTTGGAAGCAGCAACATATTAGCTGTAGAATCTACTTTGTAGTTGCTCAAATGACCAGATCTTGAAGAGAATGTGGCAATGGAGAGAGACAATGAGAAGGTCCTCCTCTTTCTTCAGGATGGAGCATGACTAGCAAAGGTGGAATATTCAGGAAGTTTAATTGCTAAATTTGTCTTTGTCCTGAGCATGTACAAACACACAATGCATTTAACATTTAACTGATTTAGATAACAGGGCTTCAAAAATATCTGGCATGAGGACCAAATCTTTTAGTAAAAAGTTACTAGTGTTAAAAAATTGCTAGTGTTACAAAATTACTAGTGTTAAAAGAAGAAAAAAGAATCTATTCTAATAGGATTACACAAGTTTAGTAAGGGACTGTACCAGTGTAAGCTACAGGTCAGGAGGCTGGTAAATTATTTTAAGTGGAAGAATATGTCAATTTATCAGAAAAGTCTTGAGTCTGGTTTTATACATGAATACATAAAACCCTTGGGGAAAAAGTATTCTCTGTGATGAGACACAAAATAATGAAACCCTTCAAATGCCACATCCACTAATCTTATATGCTTTAAGAAAATTACAGGGTTTTTTCCCCCTAATCTTTTTGCACCAAATACTTTAGCATATTTATTACTGACTGATTTTTACATATAAAAAATAACACACAATGCAGTGTAGAACTTATGCCCTAGTTGACTATTCATTTTTATTTCTGATAGTCCTAGCAAGATACTTTTCCCTATTGCACACCAAAACTATTTCCCCAAATCTAGTCCCACAAATGCTTCATATTATTCGTTCTATTAAAATAATCTCTGACATGAGATCTCACAAAAACTGAACTATTAAAAGCATCACCAATTCTCTGACCTTCAGACAACAACTGTCTGGATAGATAGTTACATTTACCCCGAAAACTGTCAAGAGTAACACAGATATCAAGCTCTTGAAAGTTTTGTAACATGATTTTTTGATGCATACACTCACAAAAGAAATCTCTGATGAAAATCACCTTGGATTAGTTAATTTACAATGACAAGATATTGCCATAAAAATACTCCTTGAAAGGAGTGCTCTTTGACATCAAACAGAAGGCTGGTAGTAGGATCCAAAATTAGAATTATGTAATACCAGTAAGCTTAATGATTACACGAGTTTTTACTTGCCATAACTGAAATATTATTTCTACTGTGCTGCTGCACATGGTGTTACAGAATACTTTCATGCAAGAAGCTTGATTTGCATGGAAATTCTACATTCTTGCTCTGAAAATGCATGGACAAAGGAGGTGAAAGAAAAGCTACAGGACATTTCAAGCGACTGTATCAAAGGGAAACAAAAACAATGGCACAATATTAAGCTGTACAAACAAAAATGAAGTTAGACCAACACAGCCAAAAAGTAAAAGCATCTTAGAAGGCTTTTTTGAGCATGATTGGTCAGACAGACCATAGCATTTTGTTTTTATTCATATTATCCATATCCAATATTAAAGTAATTCACCAACATACTCTGTGTTGGCCTAAATGAAAAAGCACAGGTGAATACACATGCAACACAGAAAATTAAATGGGGTTGGCAATAGCCTCTCAAACTGCCAGGGAACTTACTGGCTTGGATGGATGACTCGATAAAACTTCAGGGTGCTAAAGGGAAAAAGAAGATAGGAAAAGATAGGGAAAATATGGGATAGGAACACAGTGAGAGAGAAAAAGAAAAGATGTAACAAGAAATGAATTTAAAATAAAAGCTGCGATGTTACTTTACTAAGATGACATAATTTGTGGTTTTAGCATGCATTACTAACTAGCTTTTGAAACACGAGTAAAAGGAGAGTTACCCCATGCAAGTTCCAAACTTGATCCTGATTTCTGTTTAACAGTTTTATCCAGCCTCTGGATACTTAACATAGTCCTGTGTTTTACAGATGACAGCTTTACAGATTGAGCAGGACTCTGATTTCTAGTTCTTCACTTATATCAATTACAAGACAGTCAAATGGTTTAGAAAACTAATTCAGTAACTGACACTATATGAACACTGAATACAATTGCTAGGGTTTTCCTTTTAATAGACATCCTGATTTCCCCAGTAACCTTTTTCTTTATAGGTTGCTAAGCGGAATACATAATTTATTGCTCCTTCTGTGAAAAAAACAAATCATCAGCTGAGACCAAAACCCAGTATTAGTATCTCATCTACCAATATTATCAAAGATATTTTCAGTTGCAGCAGGAAATCCATTATCACAAGAATAAAAAGCACTAGAGCCTATATTAGACTAGGCAGGCTAAATCTTGGGAAACACAGCATTTGGGTCAACACTTCATTAATTCTTTTTTCCCTGTTTTTTTGAAAGATACTCCCTTCCTGAACTTGAAGGAAGACCATCACACCAGGAGAAGAAAAAAACCCCAACAAAACAACAACTCACAAAAAACCCAAAACCATTTCCTGAGTGCACCTGTTGAATCTAGAGGTGTTTTCCTGGCAGGGAATCACTGCTAACATTGTCTGATGAAAAGTTCCTAGAACTGCACCAAGAGGAATTTTGTTAATATGGTTTTGGACTCCCCTCCTCTTTGCTAACCTTGATCCCTTTCAAATAAGGAAAATATCTATAAGGAGAAAAACTATGCACTAGAAATGAAGACAGACAAAAATGTTTATAAAGACTTTTTTCAAAGGATTGTCCAAATCTTTTTTATTTCATGGCTTAACAACAGTCCAATTCAGTCTCTTGTCAACTTCTTAACTACTAAGGCTAATAGATTTAACTGAAGGTACTTAAACTCTTCAGTAGAAATAGAAGATAAGAGAAACTGTAAGGGGAAACCTAAAAGAAAAACCTTTTTGCCATTTGCTGTCAAGGGTACACAAGGGAGTCCTTCCTATACGTGTCTTATGCAAAACAGCGCTAAGATAATGTAATAAAACTCAATATAATAAATCTCTAATTCAGTTTCAAACTGAATGCTCTTATGTAGCCATTAGTTTTAGGGTTAATTGTGACAGTTATTTGCACCGGTTAACAATGCAGATACGTAAAAACGGAGGTTTTAGCAGGTTTAAACTGGAATTGGATTATCCATCATAATTGCTGCAAGGATGACAAGGAACTAATCCACCTTGAAAATGTCAAACTGCCTGAATAAATACCTATAATGCATTTAAAGAGAGAGTCTTTTAAAAATACATTTTTCTACTTTTCTGCAAAGTGACAAAAAAACCTGGCAACGTAAAAATTGCTGGGAAAAAGGTTATTAAAGACATGCCTAAACTTAAAAGTATTAAGCATATTCAAGTCATTGCTAACTGTATTTTCTTGAGTAACAAATAAAAACTGTAACCTGGGTCTAGACAGCAAAGAGGATTACCGGTAGTAGTGGGCTCCTGTGTACAGCATGGAGGAAGGCAAATGCATGTTTAATTACATGAAAGCACACATGGATTCTAAAACTTCGGTTCCTGTGTAAAAAGCCATTGTGGACTGACTTCTTATCAACAGAAAAATCTTTCCACCAAATTTGATTTTTAGCTTGAATAAGAAAAATGCAGCACTCCAACATGACACAGTATTTCAGAAAGGAACAAAAGTATTGATGGTTTTGTCTCATTGGACTTGAGAGAGTACTTCAGGGTCTCTGCACAGGAAATGCCCTAGTAAGCAACAATGCCTGAAGCAGAGAAGCAGATATCTGTATTAATAATAATTAATAAGAGTATTAATAGAAGATCTTTATATTGCACAAGGATGGACTATCAATTGTCTTTGCTTGTAGAACTGAAACCATTTGGACTGAATAGCATAGGAAGCTTCATTGGATAGGTAGATATGAATCTATTTGTGTTTACAACAGAATGAATTTACATTCATTATTTGCCTCAGAACAAATTAAGACTACAGTTATATGTCCCATAGCTGTCTTGTACAATTAATATTGTTCTTTACATTAGAGCTTTTTCCCCATTTTAATTCACCCTCTTAATTAGTTCTTAAAAAAAAATTAGATTATAAAAATATATGGGTTTATGAACTGGCTCAAAGTCCTTATGTAATGTCCCTGGACACCAGCTATTTAGCAGTGTCCTCTCTAAAATGGAATGAGAAGAGATCGGCCTAAGGGAATTATAAGGAAGAGCTGTCATCACAGTGCAAAATAATGACATGTATGTCTTTTAACTAGCAGTGCTTCATCAGACTTGGACTGATCTTCACGCCCACTTATACTACTGATGTACTCACTGCTGATAGTAAGGAAAGCAATCTCAGGGGAAGCAGTGAAAAGCAGTACATTTACAAATGCTAAGTATATAGAAACATTCCTTAATTAATTTAGATTTCCATAACTGATTTTTCATAACCTAAAAAGAAGGGCAAACATGGGCCTAGATATGTGTATATGGAGTCTGTCACACAGAGTGCTCAGGTGCATTAACATCCAGCTTGCACTCACATGACAGAAACCCAAAACAGATCTTAACTGATTCATTTGATCTTGCATTCATTTTTGGAACTAGGACAGAATTCCCAACTACAGCACAGGCACTCCTCCTCTTCCTGAGTAGGTGTAAAGAAACAGCTCCACAATCCAAGACTTAAATTTCTTACAAAAATTGTGTTCTCTTTTGTCTTGTTCTGATTCGATAAACAGAAGTGTTAACACTATTTTGGTTAGTGTGCTTTGTGCTACTTCATTATCTGCTCCTTTAAAATCAAAAAATTAAAATCAAATCAATGTTCCTCTAAACAGTGAAGTATTTATGCTACTCACAGCTAAAATAAAGAAGGCTTGCAATGCCAACATAACCCAAAGATTCTGTTCAAATGACTTAGGTTTCTTGTAATAGAGTATCAATCTTCCAAAGAGGAAACTTCTACCAATGTATCAGCGGTGACTGACGATAAAACAAAAGATCACACACTTCACTGCATTTGTCTTCATGCATCCCTATGGGCCAGGCCAATCTGAATTTATCACATTTAACACCTACATGCATTGATAATTGATATGTTAAATGTTGAGCTGTTAATTTTTTAGCTGTTAACACCAATTTCATGGCACAGTAAGTGCTAAGAACTGCACTGAGGCTGACTCTTTAATTCCTAGTACCTGTTAAAAAAAAAGTCAACAGCACTGTTACAGCATGTAAATAAAGTTCAAAATTAGCACTGCTGTCTGAAAGTTAGTTTCTGATGGGCTTAGCTTCTAACATGGTTTGCATGGACACAATTTGCAGCTCTTGCTGAAAAGCAAATTCACAGAATTCAAACTTTAAGACGCAAAGCTTGCTGTGTAGACATAGCCAATTTGTGTAACGCTGAATGTTTACACCACATATATAAATATCAAGCAAAATTACCTTCTTCAGTTGAGTTTCCATCTTCAAACATTCTTCCTTTTTCTGTTCCAAAGCAATTTCCAGTGTCTTGAGTCTTGAATCTTTCTTCAGTCCTGATGAAGCTAAGGATGAAGCATGTTCCTTCAGATCCAGTAAGGATGACTAAAATAAAAGATGTAAAATAACTATCAAGTAAATACAGTTTTATTAATCTCAAATATAACACATACACATACACCAAACAATTCTAAAACAACACATTCATTCTGTTGGTCAACCTCTTTCTCTGTAAGATCTCCTTGCAAAATGCTGACTTTCTCTTTCAGGTCTTTAATGTCTTTTTTGTAGTTGTCGATCTCTTCCTGTTTTTCTCGTTCATCTCTGTCACGCTGCTCCTTTAGGCGCTCAATGGTCCTTTCCTGACAAAAGAAAGCACTCTGTGAAGAAAATACTTCTTAGTTCAGCTTCTGAGACTTCTTACAACACTTATTACACACTGTAGACAAGGAAGAGGAGTGTAGGATATTACCATTTTCTTTTCTTTATAGTTGTAAAAGATCCTTGAGAAGGAGGAAACAGATTCATTGCTAAGAAATATCAGGCTTTCTGTATCTCTGAAAGTTCACAGTACTGTTACATTGCAATACAATTTATCTGGTTCTGAT
Source organism: Galbula dea (assembly GCA_013399015.1). Lineage (NCBI taxonomy): Eukaryota > Metazoa > Chordata > Aves > Piciformes > Galbulidae > Galbula > Galbula dea. The sequence continues at coordinate 1,140,997 of VWZX01019989.1, forward strand.
AATCAAAATTAACCTAGACCAAGATATACATATTACATATTGCTTCCTTACTTATTTAAATTTTCTTTTTCCAAAATGTACAGTTAAGTGTGATCCCTCAGAGCACAAGGGGTGTACTTCATATGCGGCACCAGGATCAATACATGGCTAGAAAAGACAACAAATCAACTTTTCTGTAACCACATATCAGTGGAGCTTCAGTTTTCTTGGGAGGGATGCAAGCAAATTCCCCAACCTCAGGCAAAGCTTTACTGTAACTTAACCTTTCTAGAATCTGGCAGACTAAAGGAGCTGCAACTCTGGTTCTTTGGGAATCAAAAAAAACCAACCCAGTAATTCTAAGAAGTTGCCCCACCAAAAGAGTATAGATGAGGCTGTTTCCTCAGTCGGCTATCTCCTGAGAATTGAGAAAGCATATAAAAAAATCTCAAGTTATCCTGATAACTATTCATTTTGATTCAATATTGGGAATTACAGTTCCATTCCACCCAGGAAAACTTTAAAAATAGAGTTACTACAAAAATATATGAGCAAATTAAAAAAAAATATTAACCAGATTAAAAAAAATACGAAAGGGCAGAAAGCAGATGACTCCACAGCTGAAATGTAAGGCACTCCACAATCATAGCAAAGATGCATCATGTAAAGAGATGACAACGAGAACACCTATTTCTCTTACACAAAACGATATTAAGTAACTAACGATCAGAGCAATAGCGTGTGGCTCGGCTCTACCCTCCTGCCCTCCTCACCGTACAGAAGTGGTACTGTGGCCTGGCTCTGTCGGGGATCAGCCTGAGCTGTCACTCCGGGTATCCTGCAGTGCCCTCTAGTGAGGGTCCCACCTCAGTAACCACTGCACTCCCTGGATCCCTTCTCATGTCACAGTACCATTGTATCAGAGATGTCTTGCACACAAAGTCCAGGAAACACACTTTAAATCCCACTTTAGAGAGAATATTAGTAGAAAGACCTTTCAAAGGAAGGGATTTAGTCCTTCCATACTCACTTTTTCTGCCAGTGCTTCTTCCAGCGTGGTCAAGGCAGTGTCAGTATTTGTGGTGTCAGCCTGCAAGGATTTCACTCGATCCTTTAAGCTGCTCATTTGCTTCTCCTTATCTCTTAACTGTTCTTGAAGATTTTCAATCTTAAAGAAGAGGAGTAAATTTTAATACAACAGAAAGAAAAACCATCCAAAGTCATCTTAGGAGTATATTAAACTCTTAAAAATACTCTGAAAGCAAAGGAAGCAGGCAAAGGCACACTTCCTATAATCCCACACTAATACATTAAGCAACACAACCAAACCTATCAAATATTAACAAGGAATCAATAACCTTTCCAATAATCAGGAAAGAATTCAGAGCAAGAAAGTCTAAATAATATTTACAAGAGCATAAAGAAAGTATATTATTCCTGATTTCTTAGGGTGCTGCGCACTGTGTGACTGAAAGATGATCAATGTATCAACAATATGAAAGGAGAAAAGCTGAGAATGAGAAAAGGAGAAAAGCTGCATATGAAAGTAAAAAAGTAACTTAATTGAGAAGTTATGAAGGAGTATTATTTTAAGTATTTCCTTTGGTACTGTCATATTCCTTACTGCACTGGAATGTTGCTTTTTCATCTTACATGGTGGTTTGCTACATGATCATAGGATCACAGGATCATAGGATTGTCAGAGTTGCAAGGGACCTCAAAGATCATCCAGTTCCAACCCCCCTGCCTGGCAGGGACACCATCCACTAGATCAGGTTACCCAGGGCCCCATCAAGCCTCGTCTTAAAAGCTTCCAGGGATGAGGCTGATGGATTAATACAAAGTGCCATTCCCTGTGTAGAAAATATATAGTCTTGTTTTCTGCAGGTGTAGAATTTGATCAGTTTAGGAGTTCTTAATGTACCTTTTCACAGACTGAGAAGACCTAATGATAAACCCATTATATGTCCACATACACATCACAAGAAACAGACACATTAACATTACGATAATATGCTGAAAACAAAATTATCCGGGGTACAGATTTCTCAATTGCTTCCTTGTTGTTGCTGACAATTTCTTCTTGCATCAGCAAATGTACATCATAAACTGGTCAACACTATATGGCATCTAAGACACCTATCTCCAAAACACTTGCACAAAGATACTCTTCCAAAGACATTTGTAAGGAAGAATGTAACCAGACAACTCCAAAGGCTATCTAGTCCAGTATTTAGTAAACTAAAGGAAAGCATTAACTAGCCTTTTTGCTTCACCTGTCCAACAGCAGTTATCAGCTCCTTAGTTAGTGGATATGCAACAAATGACCCCAGATTTTACTTTTCAACCTTGGAAAAACTGAGCTGCTGTGATTACACAGCAAGTAGCTGTGGAGACACATCCACTACTACTTTGCTATCTGTTAAAATTACATCTGGATGACAGTTTTATGAATGATCCACATCCATAATGATAAAAAGATTTTGCAGGAGGCTGAACGTCTAGTCACAAATAACAATAGTTATGTTACAAGGGGAAACCAGGAGGAAGAACAACGTAGTTCAGGGAAACCCTTGCTAAAGCTCCCCTATAGCCATGGACATGGAAGGAGTCTTTTGGTATAAGATTCCTTATACTTTTTTTAACCTTATGCAAGCACGTGTAAACTTATGATCCAGCTTTGCACACAATCTATGTATTACTGATAGCAGAAGAACTATGTAAGTTGTTCTGCTTTTAAGGAATGGACTGAAATTAGTTTTGGTTTATCTCTAGCACTAGCTTCTATTAGAAAAAAGCATCAGGTCTCCAAGTTATGCTTAAAATTTAAGTTTGGGCACAACACAAATGACAATAGGAAACAAAGTTTAAAGAGCACCAAAAAACATAACCAGTGACAAATCATAAGAGTCAGAAATAACTGTGAGAACTGAAAATTCTTTCTTTATAGACTTGTATCTATTATTTAATGCCCTAATAGCATATGACTGTAGCCCACGGAGGTCCAGAAAAAAACTCTACTCTTTCTGACTGAAAATTTCTCCTGGCACCTACACACACAGCTACAGGAGGAAGTAACATCCCCAAGAGTAGCCTACATGGCTGCTTTTGACCTTACAAGCTTTCAGTGTCACCAGCTGTCTAGACAGGCTGGCTGTTTAGACAGCCAACCATGAAAATATACTACAAAGAAGGCTGAGCTATTCTTAGACTCGTGTTTACTTCTGGAGGCAAAATACTTTCGCAAAGGCTCCAGCTGGCCCAAGAGGGGATAGTGCAGAGTGACTTTCTGCTGTGAGCAAACCACACACAGGAGACAGCTAAGTAATTCAGCTTCAGCATTAAGATGCTTGCCAAGGCAGCACGAGCACAGCAGTTTCAATAACACTGGAGAAAGACAACAGCTGTACGATGTTTGCTGCACCTTCCCACCACAACTGCACCCTCCTGTATACACTAAAAAAGGTAACGTAGAAAGTGTGAATCTGTCTGTTCTTTTGGTCTACATACATGCTTTTTGGTCTGGAGTAATGAATGATGATTTTTGCTATCATCCAGGGAACAGAAGGCACACTGAAATGTTCATAGTAATACCTAAACACTACCTAAACCCCCCAACTTTACCTACAAGTGTGCCTCTTGCAGGGTCAGATAACTGATAGTCCCCAAACAAGGACACGGCCCTTAAGACTACAGAAAATTGGAACTGACAACGTGACAGAACCGAAACATATGTATAATAATAGATGGAAAATATCCTTATGAAATCACAATCAACCGTAATTTTTCTATTCCATTTTTCTCCCAAACCTGCACTACTTTAACAAAGAATAACTGTAGATTCTCCAAAAGTGTATAGCCTGAAGACAGCAAAGAATAGTCTACACTTTTCCCACAGTTAATGAAGAATTTTGCTCTTATGTCTTTGGAAGCAGTTTGAGGATCCTTCCAAAAAAGAATATGTACACACCAAAACCAACAACAAAAAAAGTAATACTGAACAAATTCTCAAATACTTGATAAAAATAAAACAGAAAACCGAAATAAAGTCTTTCTTTTCTCCCTAACAAAAGATGAAATAAGATGCAATGGAATCTCCGAGCCCTCTGGAAAGTCTAAGGTAACAATGACTGAACCAGCACTATTTACTCTTGAAACATACAGAAGATGACAAATCTCTAAAATGTTCTACAAACATAAGGAATATATATATTACTGTATCATCTTTCTAAAAAGGAAAAATAAAAAATACTATTATTAGATTATAAAAAAAGCTTTATTCTTGTCATACATGCTTACTTTGCAGGGTACAGAAAGCAGTCTATGGATAAATTGGCAACAGTAATTTTACTGAAAAGGTACACACATACCTGGACTGGAATCATCTGCTCTGTATGTCAATTTCCCCATCAATAATGATTTACTGAAATCTTTTTTCCAACATTACTAGTTGTTAGGCACTATTATGTTTCAACCTGGGTGATTTATTCCTAGTTGTGTGGAACTAATTGTTTTGCCTTCCAGCCCTGAAGCACAGGAGCAGTGGCAAGAGAAGTTCCTTCTGACATTCTGTTCCAAAGACATGGAAGCATTCTACTTTTTGCAAATGTCAATCTCACTAATAACCCCAAGCAAATGCAAATTATAAACAATCCCAGGATTTAAATGAGTTTGAAAACTATCAAGGCCACTAGATTGTTCCCAAATTCCTGTAGTTCGAAGTTACTAGTAGATCCTTTGTATCACGCTTCAACCAGGAAATCCTTCTGTAGAACCACAGTTGACCCTGAGGTATGTGGAAATTGAACACTTGGAAAAAACTACTATTGTACCAACAACTACCAAGCCAGAAGAAATAAAGTGGGTTTGTGAAATGATCATTCAGTTTCTTGTTTACCATCACCCTGTTATTTGAAAATAACTTTTTTCCCTTCCTTCAAAATATTTATTTTTATCCAAAGATCAGCACTTTGCAAGTGCAGAGATGTAGCTCACCACTGCACGGAGAGAAGCAAAACACAAGATGTTGTTTTTAAAGTTGCCAGTCATGTAAGGTCTGTGACAGGAATAAGTATTATTCATAGTATTGTATGGAATCCCTTAGATTCAAAGTAATGTTCTTGCTATTAATTTTAAAATTCCCAAGACTAGCAACAATGTGCTGAAGTTGAATGTATTGTTGCGAGGATGAGACTTTTAAGTTGCTTTGCAGTTAAGTACATATGGTTAATTACATAATCTATTAAAAAACCCTCCATCATTGGTTTATCTTAAAGCTTCACTGAATGACCCCCTGTTTTTCCTGGTATTCATAGAATCATGATGGTTGGAAAAGACCTCTGAGATCATTGAGTCCAACTGTCCACCTAACAGTACCATGCCCACCACTAAACTATTCATCAGGTAAGAGAATGTATCCATTATCCACCAACAAGATTTCAACCTGGGTTTGTCCTTAAGACAATTTGTTGTTTCCAACTTAAGTGCAATACTTTCTTTCACCCAATTTAATTCAAAACAGAATGTTCCTACCATAGATTTTTCATAAATAGATTCATTTAGATTCTGCTTCTCCTCCTAAGTGAAACACTAAGTTTATATATGACTCATTTATTTCATATATGTTAAAGTGTCACATACTGAGAACCATAATTGAAATCATCTGGTAATTTATTGGATAACATCCATTTTGCTGAAATCTTGGCCTAATCATACAGAATAATATCATGCTAATTCTCCTTTCAGCTGTGTCCTGACATTATTAAGCAATCTCTGTGACATGCTTTCTGAAGTTTTATTCCTAAGATCTATCAAACACAAATCAATTTCCAATACAATGGAAACAACCCCAACCATTTCGGGGATGTTTGCTTACTCCTGTTCCAAGTCCTAGAAAAGACTTTGACAATAAATGTGCACAGATTTGATTTAGGAAAGTTCGTTACAGAAAAAAAAATTATAAACACTATAATTTGAAGTATTTTCATACTGATGGTTTCCAAATGTTAAAAATAGAAAAAACCCCCAAAACTACTTCATTAGGGAAAGGTGGCAAAACAAGGGGAAAACTGGAACTAGTAAATGTTAACATAGATCTGATATTCTGTTTTGTAAGAAGCAGAATAAAAAAACTAACTGCATTATGAATTTAACTACTTGGATAAATGAAGAACAGTGTTTCTTTGATTACTATTGTGTAACAGACACTCTTCATTCTCTGACAACTTGTCTCTTACTCAGGAATAGTGATGCTATTTCCCTGATTTGCTTTTACATTTTGATTTTGGTACTACCCAGAGTAAGGACACTGTAACCACACATCCCTGCTTAGACACATACACAGTACTGTGCCACATATCACACTCGTTACAGAAAAAAGGGTGACAAGAAAAGATGAAGAAAGGAATGATTTAACTCATCACAGCACTGAGATACCCAAGAATGGAAATCAGGGAGCAGAAAAGACCAACCATTGAGGTAGACCAATGGGTAGGATGGGAACATGGGATTTAATGTTGACTGTAAAGGAAATCCTCACAGCAAACTAAACTCCATTTACACTAGCATTTACAATAACTCAAGCAGAAGGCTGTACTGCTTGAACAAAGACTTTAAATGAGATCTGGATTCAGACACTGAATTACTTTGTACAAATCACTGATTTATTAAAATGATAAAAGAAATACTATAATGTAGAACTGCCCTAAATCAGAGAGGAGAAATGCTTCTAATCTCAGTGTAAAACATGTTCAGTCAACCGGGATTGTCCAGTTTCATTTTCCTAGAAAGGCTATGGAGTGATGAATAGGAAGAGATTAGGAAGCCATACTGTAAATACTAAACCTAAGAGTGTGTGCGTATTCTTCAGTACTTAGTTATCACTGCGCTTGAAGAATTACTTCAGAACACACAGTGATAAGTGACAAAATATCAGACTCTCAAATAAAATTCTTTCATGGTCTGTGCTCAAAAAACTAAACAAACAAAATAACAAGCACAAAACCACACACACACAAAGATGAAGAACCAAATATATCAAATTGCTTCCATCATTTGGTTATACTCTTTCCCATTTTACAACACAGACTGCTTTAGGCAAATCAACACTCCAATCTCTACTGAAAATAAATTTTGGAAGAAACAGAGTGGTCCTCTTTACCAAGAAGCTCCTTCTTTAAAGCTGTTCTCCATCCATCTTTGCCAGAAGTTATGCAAGCCCCTCATCATGCAGAGGAGCATCCTAATTATCAAATGCATGCTATTCTGGGACAATGTGATCATAGTTTCTTCTGATGACACTACTCCAGTTTTCTTATCCTTTGGATAAGTGAAATTATAGTCTTGAAAATTATTCATATACTTATGCCAGTCCTAATGACTGTATACATATTGTGCACAGACCCAGCTTAGAAGGCTTTCTAGCCTATTCGATTAAAAAAAATCACTCATGAATCCAGGAAACTATTGATTTAAACAGAAAAATTATTCCTTCCTTGTTCTAGTGAAGATCCCCGAGTTGGCTAAACGCAATCACTAATGTCTGTTCCAGACACAGACAAACCTCCCAGGGGTAGAAAATGCCTGGATGTCTGGTGACCAAAGCATTGGAAACTGTTAGGGCTTGCAACCCAGAGAGCAATGAAAAGCCATGTGAAGAAGACTGATGTAAGCAACCTCAAAAATGATATACACCCTTGCTTTTCCTGCCTCTTCAATCACAGGGAACTTTGTTATTTGTCTAGTACGACAGTGAATACACCAACAAAGCTTATTAGCTTTATCTTGCCAGAAAAACTACACATTTAATTTATAATGAAGCCAAGAGGCCCCACAGTTGGCCGTTTTCCCAGATCCCTCCAAGAAACCAGAATTTGTCAGTCCCACTACCTATGAGTAATGTTCCGCTTTGCCAGTCAAGAAGTTATCTCAAGGCACAAGAAGGACATAACATTAAAATGACTGCTCCTCTTTCAGGGATATGAAAAAGAAAAGATTCCTTCCATATATGACAGATCTGCTGAATTGTGGGTTTGGATTTCTGGAAGGCTGGGGCACAGATAATAGCAGAAACTCCTGTGGAGTTTTCTTGTGACTTTGCTTTTGCTATCAATCTTATGTGACCCTATTACAGCAACGTGTATCACTTTAAATCCCCTACATTAGCCAGCTACAATAGTTGAACTACAGAACTAACATCGTTAAGCTCATAGTCCTGTTTTCCTTCTCCATTTGAACCTAATTATCTGAAAGGAGTGAATATTCATTATGGCAGAAAAAAGATAATCAAGTACTTCAGTAAAGTAAAGGCAACAGGCAAGATTCTTAAATGACATCAGTATAAAGTGAGAAACTGTTCCTTGCATTATTAGATCTCAAAGAAGAAATTGGCTTGGTATCTTTCGTACTCACATCAGAACAACTTTAGATTTTTTTTTTAAAAGAATATTACCATACATCTGGAAATATAGGTACATATATTACACATGATCCAGATGTTTTTATTTTTATTGTAGTATCATGAAATGCTCCAAAAGGAGGTTAAGTAAAGCAGCATATTCTCCATTTACAAATTCTAATTTATAATACAGGCAGGTATAAACATTTATTTTGAAGCCAATAGGTTCCTCTAACACAGCTGCTTCACTGGTAGCTATAAATATGCACTACAAATTACTCTAATAGCATAAAATTTGTTCTGGGCAAAATCAGTTTTACAAATTTAACTCATGCCTCCTTCACTAGTTTAGCTGTCCCATATAATTCACTAACTAATCTTCAATTGCACGTTAAGCTGTGTGGACATGGTCCTAGGCAACTGACTCTGGGTAGTCCTGCCTGAGAAGGGGAACTGTACAAGACCTCCAGAGATCTCTTTCAACCTCCACCGTTCCATGATTTTGTGAAGACAACCTGCCATAAGACTGTCTATTTTTCTATTGATGTTCAATACAAAAACATCCAAGCATGTTCTTCAGCAGTAAAAGTCTGTGCCTAGGACAACTGTATGAAGTCTCCAAATTTCGGTTTAATGACATAAAGCAACTTCATTACTGTGTCAAAAATGCCTAGGAGGCAATTTCTTCTTTTCAATAACTAAGTATGAAGTATCCAACAGACAAAAAGGAATTTTGCCAATTAATACAAGTGATCAGTTACTATTTATTGTAATGTAAACAAAATACCTGTTAGTACAGGTGATGAACTCGCTGGAGAGGGCCAGAACAGCATCCAACTTAAGAGCCGTGAAACGTGTGTTCCTTTGTAAAACAAAAGCCTTTACAATGAGAATGCTGGAGTGCACTTCAAGCTACAAGGCATCTGCCATGACTGATCTGGATTAGGCAAGAAGATCAAAAGCAAATTCCTTGGAACAGTCGCTGGAGAATACACCATTACCTTTACCAGCACCTGTAAACTATCTGCCATTGAAAATACTGTCTTTAGCTAAGCTTGTGGACCTTTCAGGATCCAAATAAGAAAAATGCATGTTATTATAAGGCTCAGGAAGAAAACAAAAAGATGAAACTTCACGAAATAAAGCTTCTCCTGAGAGGGAAAAAATCCTGCTGACACTGAGCCTAAAGTTCTGTAACAAATTCTAAGATGTGTATGGTAATTAGTCACCTTTAGAATTAAACTATCAAAGACTCGAAAAGTGGCATGAAGAAACCGAGATATTCTCCTGCCCTAATAATATCTTCTTAGCTGTACATTCACAAAAGAGAAAAAAGACAACATGCCATCTGAGCTGGGCTGAAATTGCTCTAAAAAGTCTCAATGGATTCTCAGAGAAGTGGAAACTCAAAATGGAAGAGTATGGATCCTATCTTCAAAGCGGTTATGTCTCACTGTAAAATCAAAAGAAATTGTATGCTGTGTCCACATTTCCCATGAGGAAATTAAACAACTAATCTCCTTCTTGAATGGCAGAAATGAAAAAATCTCACAGGATAATTATGCTGAATTGAAAATCACATAATGAAGCCTCTCCAGTCATCCTTTAGCATTTTCTTTGCTACTACAATATTTTATCTAGTGGCATTTTAATAAAGACGACAATTAAAAGCTTGTCTATTTTTTCCTATTATTGCTCTAACTGAAGATAATACCTCTATCTAAAAATCCCATCCTACATGGTAAAGGAATTGTGAGAGGATATTGCTGAAAAGAGAAGGGAGTCTAGCACCTTGGAGACATAGTGTAACAAATTAGACAGAACAGCTTCTGGAAATTTCTAAAAGCTATAAATTTCAACTTTGCTTTTATATTGAGTGGTAGTCAGCAAGCCTATAACAGAAAGGCTTGAATGAAAGAAAAAGCAGCAGCAGAGGTCTGATCTCTCTTCAGGGACACAGAGGGACAAGTTCCCTATGACCTTTCAGTACACATCTTTGAGGTCACATCTGTGAGTTTTAATAAAGAAGCTTGCACAAGCCTGTGGGGACATTAGGTCTTTTTGGTGGTGTTTAAAATCTCTGAACTAGGTTTGGAACCAGTTCAGTGGTGTGTCTTGAGACCTGGAGTAAAAGGAGCACAAGTACGGCTTTCTCTGACAAAGAGAGATATTTACAGGAATAGGCTCATACTTGCACTGCTTGTTAAGCCACACAGTTCCTGAAGAAAAGCAGCTATTTCATCAGCCTACCTGAGCAGAAAGCCTAGCATATCTTCCTTCTACCTCCCTGCAGAAGCTGTGCTGATGAGCAGATTCATATGACCCTGGAGCACTCTACAGTATGCCTCCTTAAATGTTGATGATTTGAGCACATAAAAAGCAGAGAATACGCTTGCCCACAGGTATATTACAAAGGCAAAAAATTATCTGCTCTTTAGTAAGAGGGCATATGCTCACCCATTTTGTAAATGCACTCATGGACCACCTTTGGTGGGAGTGCCTTACTGTGTTCTTCTTTGTACAGTTTGCACTCAAGACACTCTGCAGGTTTGAGCAGGAATCTCCTATAGTGTTAATACTACAGGATTTTTAAGCACCAAATGTCATTGTAGAGAGTCTCAGAGGGATAGCTAAAAGTCCATCTTACATTTTCCTATTTCTTAGAAAACCATATATTCATTCATCTGGTAGGCAAGTTCAAGGTCATACCAGGGAAGATTAAAACTACCATAAACTGAAGTAAATGTCTGAAAATGCAGTTCATTCTCTGTGTTCTCTTGCCTCTTCAGGGTTGGAGCAGAAAAGCTGCCTGAGCAGATAAATCTACTTTACAGATGAGAAAATGGAAAGAAAATAATCATTGAAGTACAAATGCTGAACTTTAAAAGTCATGAATACTAAACCAACACTACTGTTGTAGTAACAATGATCACTACAAACTTTGAACAATTGAGTTATAAATTCCATTTGCAATTCCTCTCTCCTGCCACACAATATTTCTTGTCATTAAGTATATTTATTTTGATCTCTAAGGTTTTTGAAAAGCAGAGGGCATTCGTTTGCTTCTTATGCAAAAGAGCAGGAAAATTATGTTTGGTGTCTTCCTGAATACTAGCTAAACAAATCAGCACAGTCACCCTAAATAAATAAATAAATAAATAAATATGTTCTACCTTCTTTTATCACAGGCCAATTATCACATAGTGCAGAGGGAGCTGCCAAAAAAGACTGCTATATCCAGGCACTAAAACTTGCATTTTATTTGCCTGCAGCTGCACTGCACAATGAAGGAAGTGTTAAACCCCCCTCCCGAAGACAGAACGACCTCTTCCCCAAAGCAAGGCATGATTGATTCACTGCTTTGGGGTTGGTTTTTTTGGTTGTGTTTCCCCCCCCCCTTCTTTCAGGATAACCGTTACTTATCTTTTGTCACAAATGCTATCCCTTTAAAAAGCTTTGATTGCAAAGTATTGATTTTTTTCCTACTCCTTTTCACCCTGATCTACCAGTACAGAGAGACAGATGTGGCAAAGAGAATAAAGAAGCACAATTTAATGTATTTCACATTCAGATTTCAAATTTGCCCAGCATGGTCACTATATTATTTTCTGTCATTATGCCTTGCCTGGAGTTCTAACAACTTAAAATGAGATTTTATGCAAAATTTATTTTCAATGAACTGAGGGAGGGAAAAAAAAAAGAAAACAAAACCCTGCTGGGCTATAAAACTAAGGTTTTGAAACAAATTTCAGACAAAGCTAAACCTAATTTCTGTAGTCTCCTGATTAGTTGCATTTGCCCTGTTTCTATTGTCTCAAATAAAGGTGCTACTAAGCAGCATCACTGTTGGAGCTTAGAACTGGAAAGATTCCAGAATTTAAAATGTGAATCATGTGGTTTCCTCAGCAACCTGGAAAATGTATTTTGGTGCCTATTGGGTATCAGTGGCGATGCCAATTATTATGTTAATTTTTCAGATCTTGGTTGCTGATAATTTTCGATGTCTTTTATTTGATCTCTAATTATCCAGTAAACTTTTATCACTTTCTTCACCTGGATTTTTAAATGACCAGAAAGTATACTTCATAGTTCACCACCTTTAATCAATACAACAATTATACTAGTAGTTCATAAAACAAACTATGCACTAGCCTGTGTCAACAAATCCAAACAGAGACCCAATAGGCACCAATAGGGTGCATTTTAAATAATTCTTGTTACAACAACAGAAATTGCAGAAATCTTGCATAGCACAGTTTTGGGCACCACAACAAAACAATTTCTTGTCCACCTTGGTAGAATAGGTGATTACACACCTAAAACAGTCATAGAAAATAAAAAACCCAGAAGTCCAAACTGCCTAGCATAGCCATGTATCATTTGGCTATGGCTGCATTACTAGGAGAGGCAATCTCTCTAAATGTCAAAAGGAAGTAAACAATTTTTCCTAAATGGGTAAGTTCTGGAAGTTAATGATTTTTTTCAATAAATTGTTTTCTCTGCAACATCTTTAGGATTTTAGCATTTGTTACCAATTTTCTTTCTACCTAGCATAATGCTGTGCAAAATTTAGTTCACTACAGTGTCCACTGCAAAAATATCCTCAAATATGAGTATATGCTGAAGGAAGAGTATTTGGTAAAAGCAAATTGAATAGTATCTAATAATCCAATCCTTAATTTAGTTAAATTCCTTCAACATGCCAACACCTGCACCCTATACTTCCTCATAACTGCAAGCAGCAGTGACATGCTGCTGCTGCTTCCAAGTACCCATAGAAAAATATTTCTTAACACTGCAGTTTTCCTGTAAAGATTTTCACTTTTTTCATACCACACATCCTTCATAGTCTTTCACTGTATTCAATTAAACTGCCTAAGTATCACTTAAATCATGCTGATAAACTTAAACTTAAAACAAGCATTTAATATCAGATAACTAAGCCAGTTAAAAACCAACCAAACAAAACAAACCAAACAAAGCTATTATCTATACCTCTGGAGATACTTCAAACTGTACCATCCAGATCTTCAATTAGAATACACAGATTAAAATCTGATCTGTCTGAATATACCAGTTTACAATCAGAGAGAGGAATAAAGAGACTATTGTGCATGGAGGCAAAACTTTAAAGGCTGCGCGTTTTTTTTAACGACAATAAAATTCAGACAGTCCTGTAAGGTCTGAAAGATAGCACTTCCATAAAGCAGAAAACAGGCTGTGCACTTTAATAAGGAGTTGCACTCTAGAATTGCAAAAAAAGAAAAAAAACAGTTTACAAGCTTTAAAAGAAATTATTTACACAAGAGGAGCTACAGGCTTCTAAAGTTGCAGGCAGAGATCAGAAATAGCTATCTGCACAGTCAAAAAAAAGACAAGCCTATATATCAGATAAAATTAAGACTTCATCATTTTTTCAAACACCTGAAACAGATTTTACACAAGTCCTCATGACTTCCACAGTACGTAGAGGAAATCAGAGCTGTCTGTCTTTAGGTATTTTCTCAAGCTTTGCTTTTCTGTGGAAAAATCCTAAAGAGAACAAGAAAATGCCAAGTCCAATCTACAGAAAATTCCAAACCTAGTGTTAGATTCCAGGTCTGGAAAACCAATCAAAAAATCAGTTAAAGCTATCAATTCTGAAACTTTAAAGGACTGAATGTGTGCTCATTTACTCTGGGTTATACAAGAAAATAAAAAGAAATTTCATATTGCACCACAAACCTCAGGTAAAAGTATTGCTAGCTGGATTCTCCATAAAAATAATCTAAGTTTGCTAGTTATAGAACCTGAAAATATCATCTTTGGATTTAAGAACCTCACAATTTAATTGTTTATGTTAAAGGAAATGGTTCCAACAACTTCAAAGCTGAAGCAAATTCACATCTCTGTATGCAATTTCTAGTTAGCAGAAGAAAATACATATTTTTCTACAGATAGGTTATATAGATTTTTGTTCAAGAATCTCAGAGACAGGTTTGCAGAACAACTGTATTATAGTAGTTTATTATGGTAGTATTATCCTCTTTTGGGCTGTTTAGGAGAACACGACCTCAAAACCTTCACATCTAAATAGAATCTGAATAGACCAGGTACTTTTACTTGAAAGCAGCAGCAAACAAACCTCAAAAAATAGGCTAGGCAGATGAGACAAAATGAAACTGTCCTACTATGGGAACCTTTAGCAGAAATGAACCACTGAAAGATCATTCTTAACAGTTAAGTAAAACAAATAAGAAAACGGGAAAAAATACAGTGTAAATGTAAGTAAAACAACCTCAATGACATTAAACATCTCTGCAAATGTCAAATTCCCTACTTGGTTAAACATTCAGCTGGGATCTCAATCAATGTTTGCAGTGTGCATGACCAATTTTGAAAACAAAAAGAAAGCACAGCACAAAAATTAGAAATCTGTAAGTGTTTCTAAAAAGATGAACAGTTAAAAAATGAGACAATGAAAGCTGGGAATTAGGTCTCTGATCTGCAATTATTAATGACTTCTTTATGGCTAAACCCCATGCCTGAACTTCCATTCCTGCATGATATTTGCTGTAACAGAACTGAACATGACCTAAACCCTCATGATTCATAGCTATATACTGTAAGAAAACACATTGGCCAGACATCCAAAATTAATCAATATTGCAAACTAGTAAAATTAGAAGAATTCCATAGAATTGCTTAAAGGTCTAGAAAAAAACCAACAACCCACAACATTCATAGACTAGTACACTGAATACAAGCCCCAAGAGCAGCCTCTCTAAAAGTAGAGGAAAAAATATTCTGTAAATTAAAATTTGTTGGGATACATGTATTTCTCTCTTTTTTGAAAGCAATTCTAAAAACAGTGTAGGAGCAATCTGTGATATATTGTGTGCAATTTGCAAACATCCATATTGACATTCATTGTGCTAGGTCTCAATGACCTTTGGGAAACCTCTCTCATTTCTCTGACAGCATCTACTTTTTCTTATCCAGATCTCCACCATTTCTCTGATAAGGTCTACATTTTTTCACCCAGAAAGATATGCAGGATACTCTGAGCCCTGATTATCCTCTTCTAGCAGTTTACAAGAAATAGTAAGTATGATAAAACAGCATATCTAATGAAAGTTAAACGAAGTTCTTCCTGAATTTTTCCTCAGTGAATTACAGAGGAATCATCCTAATTACTTTTGCTGCTACAACCTATTTAGTCACATACTGAATTTGTAGTCACCCAGTGCCCTGTGCTTCAAACCAGTGTGGCTTTGCTAAGGTGGTGAGCGTGAAAGGATTAATTATCAGATGATGTGCCCTTCTACAAACACTTCAGTCACTGCTAATAGTGAAACAGAAGCAGAAGCAGCACACGCAACCACTGAAAGGCAACAACCTCTGCCTTAAATTCCATTTATTTTTTCCTTCAAAGCTTCAAACTGGAATTCATCATTCACCATCTTCCCATTACATGAATGGACTCAATCACTCATCTCCAAAATGTAAATTCTAGTTGAGACTTTTTGACAGACTTAGAAATCGAGATACGTGAGAGATGTTTATCAGACTTAGACCTCTACAATCTTACCTTCTTCTGAAGAACATTAACTTTGCGTTCCTTCACCTCTAACATGTCCTTGAGGTCATGAATCTCTCCTGCTTGAGTTCCCTTTTCCTCTGCCATCTCCTGAATCTGCTTTGTCTTCTTATTTAGCATAGTCTCCTTCTCTTCCAGACGTAATCGTAACGCATCCACCTAGATTCAGACATGCAGAAAGAGGGTTTGCTTAGCACTGAAGGACAGAAATTTTACAATAAAGTTAAACTACTCTTCCACAAGGGAGTGTGTGAAGTCAAATTACGAATAGATTCAGAAAACTAACAACCCCTACTTTAAGACTTCCAACATACATAAGCTTGTGATAAAAGTTACCACTAGTGGGAGGAGACTAAACAGCAAAAAAATTAAAATGTTTTATTCCAAAGTGTATGAGACTAGTGCTCCTTCTTGGGAAACTTAAGTCATACTTCTGACATAACTCAGTCTTTTAAGACATAAGTCTGGAAATTTTTTCCTCAAAGAAGCAGCCAACACAATATGTTGTTGAGAAGTTCTCTCAAATGTAGGAAAACTGACCCCTTTATTTGAAACGTTATTAATGTCCAGAGATTTAAACATTGACTCTTCATACCTAACAACCACTTTACATTCTAGTTTTTAATTAACACTATCAGCTGAGCCTGGAAGTAATAAACACAGAGGTCTTTGCAGCCACTGCAGATGAAAACATGGAAAGAAGGTTACCTTAGGATGGCTAAGAATATTTTGGCTTAAATAGCAACATAATAGCTTAAATGTAATAAGCATTTTCAGCAGGATGCAGTTTTAAATGAAAGCTAAAACGGAACAAACTACACAGTACAGGATATTGTGGGTGCAATTTGGACACATAAACATACTTAGAGCTCCCATGGCCTCAATACATTTAGAAACACACTCTGGGCATTCTACGGTATCCTCAAACTTCAGAACTGCACGTTGAGAAGCTTTTGCTTTTCCTTGCATTTCCCTCACACAAATAAAACACAGAGCTCACAAGACAAAAGAAATAGGAAAAGAAATCAGAGCTATCTGAATATAAATTTGATGAGAAGAATAAGGTCACCAAAGAGCATGGACTAATCTCCAAGACCATTGTTGAATACGAAATCCAACACCACCAACCCGCTCAAGATACCAAAAGAAACCCACTGACCCCTGTCCACTTGGCATTCAGGCAGAGCTCAAATCTGTCAGCTTGGCTGCTAATCTTATTTGACAGTATCAGATTTGGTTCCTGTTAGCTGAATCCATTACAGGACATCAGTCACACAGAGTAAACAGGATGATCAATAATGAATTTCTTGGTCCTTTGCTTGCCTGTAGACATGAATTGAAAAGATGACGTGGACAACTCCAGCCAGGGAAAGAATTTAGGTAGTCACGATGCTTATGATACTTTGAGCAACATTTGTTCTAATGTGTTATTTTAATTCCACTTAATTTTGACTTGCTCATGGAAAAACTGCCTATAAGACTTTACATTTACAGTATGTTACACCCAAAAAAATTCTTTGCTGTTCTTATTCCTTTTACACAGAGCAATAAGCTCTTGCCAGTGGGGAAAAGAATTGCCCTGCTCTCTCCATCAGCACAGCAACCCTACTGCCACCTCGACATCTGGAGCCTTCTCACTTACACATACATTATTAAAATCACATTCCTGACCTCTCGCCCAGCATGTGGGGCATGGAGTATATTCTGCAGTGATATTACAGCACCAGGTACTACCCAAATATGATTTACAGGATTGCTAGCATTTGAAATGAAAAGGTTAGCAGGTGGATCAGGCTTTGGCTTCTTTTTAAATAAAAACATGCAGTTTTATAGATGGATTAGGTATGTTCTTCTCTGGATATCTCTAACATTAAAGCTAACAGTCACTTTTATTAATTCTTGAAGGGGAACTGAAAATCTCCTGCACAAAAAAATCCACATACTCTCAACAGTTGTGTTGCAAAATATTTGAGACAGTCCAGATGCCTAAAGCATAGTATATTAAGTGAAAAGAGGACATCTGCAAACATAAATTTATCCATAGAATGCTTTCCATTTTCTGATTGATTATTCTCTTTGAACTCTGTATTAGCTTATGGTTTGGGGTAAATTGCATTCCTGGTTTTATTTGTGTGAGGTCCCTGCCTAGGAAACCACAGAAAACATGTTCAAGAGTATTTTCAAAGGCTGGCAGGACACACAGTCATCACCTTAGCACTATTCCTGGCAGAACACTGCACTTGTTTATTCATGTCAGCTCAGCTTATGTATGGCATCCTCCCACAGTGACAAGAATTGAGGTCTGTGGGAGTGAGGGGATGCCAACTCCAACAAAGCCAGCTTAAGATTTTCGCTGCACATGGAAATGACTAGACAAATAGCTGCTGAGGTGCCGACGCACCTTCTCCTGACTTTTACATCTTGGATGCTGTTGTCTTAACCCTAGATTAGCCTAACTGCTTTCACAGTAATAGACTGCCTTGTCTTTAATTATGCATGGCAAGTAAAATCTTACAGTACACCTCAGGCAACTGCTAGTCCTTCATTTAACAATGGGCTTGCTAACTTGACCTGAATGTACCATCCAGTCTCCCATGAACCATGGGAATATATTCCCATGAATAAGCACATTTGTTGCTACCTTCGATACAACAGCCTTCCTAGATACCAGTACAACAGATACCTCTCTTCAGCAGGGTACCATACATAAAACTTAAGTTTTACACTGCAAGAACAATACATGAATTAACTTTTTTCACTGTAAGAACAATACATTAAAAACTGTGTTGGGAACCATTGATTTATCTTCACAGAATTTTCCAGGAGTGGTAAATAACACACTACAGCTCTGGTCCTAACATGGACAGCCATATAATAAGCAGGTAGAATAACTAATTTCTAAAAACTAGTGCATGAGTAGCTCCAATGACTACCAGGATAAAAAAATGACATAATATTTAACTGAAATTTAAAATTTCATTTAAAATGTAAGCCTTTTTTTTAAGTCTTGGATTCTGTAATTGCAGTCTTAGCTTTCAGACACTCCCAACTTCTAGTTCAAGGAAATTACTAAAATTTTTGGAAGTCCACTGTATGTTTTAGAACAGATTCAGGAGCTTGAGTCTGTAGAACTTAGGATGCACATATGTTTTTTCTTATTTTCACCATCTTCTCCACTCTATTACATTATTCAAATTACATCTGAGTTGACTCTTCACCTTCTTATATAAACTACAGCAATATCCAGTATGGTCTGCAGAAGAGCATGAATTCTTTATAAACACAGCTCCTGGTTATCTGGACAACCTCGTAAGATTACATGACTATGCCATGGAGCAGAAGCACATGCACCCGGCTTTGTGCAGAGCCTGTTTGGCTCTAGCTAGGTTTATAAACCCAGTGCAGGACAGATGTACTACTTCAGGGCCTGCCTAGGTGAGAAATCAGTTCACCTGTTCTTCCACAATTTCTAGCACAAGGTACTGAAAACGTAAAATATGATGAACTTAGTCTGTGAGCTGAGCTTAATGTTTGCAGGTGTCAGCATAGGGCTTCAAGTAGCTGGTGCTAACAAGTCTTGTTAAGAGACACCCAGCTCCCGTTTGCACATTCCTCACTAAATGTGATCCAGTCCCTAACTCTGAGTTTCAAAGTGCCAGCATAAGCTCCAACAAATAAAGACCCTTAGAGAGTTTTATGTTCTGAGAAATTCAGGGCAAATAATAAACTTCCAGAGGATTGGAATAATTTTTCTACTGAATATTGGTCTGAATTTACCAAATGGAATAGACCAATTATAGAACCATGCCAGTTTAGGCAGTACACAAAAATAAAGGGACACATTCTGGCTGATTAATTTAACCTCCTACTGAAGCCACACGCCTTCTGGCAATGACCTAAGCTGAAGGGCTCACTGGGCAAAACACAAACTTTATATAGAAGAAATCATCATTCCAAAATAAATATTGATCTATTTTTTTGTTTACGAAGAAATTGTATATTTTCAGAGCTATTTTTAGAGATTCTTTCACAAATTGAAAAGGTAACCACAACATCCTCTCCACCCAATAGCCCTCAAGAAAAACACCCCACAAGCAGCTTATTGTTCTTTGTAGTTCTAGTGTGGCAGGTGGCAAATCCATTTTTGAGATATTATACCAACATTTTCCCCACCTAGCTGCAGTTTTCTTTAACAGAAGACTAAAAGGCAGAGGTTTATGAAGGTATACTCTTATGTCCCAAAATGTTTATTTAAATATGGCTTTAAAAGACCAATCGCCTATGGAAATGTCTGCCAATATATGACAGAAAATGCACCTCTTTCTCCTCACAACTCTCTCTAGGTGTCTTGAGAGAAGCTAGTTATGTTTTAACACCAACCAGTGCTGTCAACAAGTCAGGCCAGGAAGGGTTCCTACCCTATTCCCAGTGAAAAATCTTGTACAGGAAGGTATATCACAGGAATAGAGACAAACATCTCAATGCTATGTTTTTATCAATGTGTTTCAATCTTATACTTGAGAGGATCATTTGTGAAGACAGAAATCAAAAACATCAGCAAGGATGATAAAGATGGGATCTTTCAAGAAGTATAAATGTCATCTTGGAAACACATAAAAATTCTCAGGAACATAAATGGATCATTCTAAGTATATACTCTGATAGAATGGAATAACGTGATATCAACAACACTTCATATGTGTTAAATCCATACCAGACTGCAACATCTTATTGTGGAGAACGTGCTAGACCGTATTGAATCTATTGAATCTATCATAAAAATACGCTCTAAACCAGTATTATTAATGTTTTGGCTCCACAGCAACTCCTTACTGAAAAACAGACAGAAAGAAAACCATCTTTCACTGTTACTATAGTTCTTAGGTTTCACTTGCAATTTCTGGAAGCAAACTATGTGAATGATCTAAAAGCAGTAAAGTAGAAAATCTCTCTCTTTCTACCCCTTCACCTCAGGCCTTTCAGCCACTTTTACTTAGTTAAAAAAAAAAAAAAAAAGAGTGTGCATGCTTTGGAGAAAGAATCGAATTTGATATTATTGTATTGTGGTGCTATATGAGAAGGTCATTTGGAAGAATCCAGTGAAAAACAAATAGTCTCAACGACTATTTCGCAATATTACAAGTTAGAGAGTAGAATAATTTTTTTATATTACAAAAATGGTACGGCCTTCAGCTAAAATATAATGAAAATGTTCTGACTACCTATCAAGAGTACCTACCAAAGACATAAATCCAAGTATTTTTGGGTTTAAATATTTTGTTTAAATTCTGTACATTTTATTTGTACATTATATTTGCTTATGTTTACATTTACCAATCATAACAGCTGAAATGATGACCATCTACTGAAGTCTTTTAACTTGCATAAAGTATATTCTTTCCAGAACAACATCTCTCATGAGCAGAAAATTACTTTTTATTATTCAAAAGTAAAAAATGTGTTTCCAGCTTTGCAGAGCTGTCACAATATTGCGCAGTAATTTAATATATCTGTATTTATTTCAACCACTGTAATGGATCAAAACCTGCAATATACTTTTAAAAATGATTATTTACCTAATACCTACTTCCAGTGATATTTTGAAACGTAAATATTTTTAAATAAACATGTATGAATCTCGGGTACCTTCCTGACTAGCAAAGAAAAAAACCCCAAATTTAACAAGAAGTTAAAGATTGTAAACTAGCACACTTTCACAGTTACACCAACTAATGTAACTTCAACTTCTACATATAACATCAGTAGATATTTACTATGTAACTTAATTTATACATGTGGAGAAGGCATCCAAAAATTCACTGAACATGGCTAATGGGGAACTAAATGAGGGTAAAAAATTGAAATAAATTCTCTTACACTCTTGTAATATGGAAAATTTCTACCACTGTTACCCACAAATGCACACCTATTTCACAGCTCCTTTGGCTTTTTAGTATTTTAGCCAAAACAACATAAATCTTTTTTGAGGCATGATCGCCATCTTTTGGACTTCTACTAACACTGCAGTTTTCCAAGCCAGGGGATTGAAATGCTGTCTTGCAACATTACATGCTTGTTCTTCAAGAATGTCCAGAAGCAGTAAATTTATGCTACACTTATTACCCATTTGATGTTCAAATATACACTTATAATCTCCCAGCTCAGGCACCGCAACTTCCAATTTAGCTGTGCTTAGGAAAAACAATGCTAGTGTGACTTCATGTTAGTAGAGCATACCATACAAACGTGCATTCAGCCACAAGAATGCGTGCACTCATACACACATTTGCATTTATGATCAATCCCCTGGCCTAGAGAATCAAAACATACAGTCAAAGATATAATAAGCTTAGAACAAGCAGTATTGAACAGCTATGGGATTGTATAACCTAAGCAAGATGAAATGAAATAACGCTTTTTATGTAATTTTCTATGAAAATTCAGTAAGTACAGAATTGCCTATTTCACCTCTGTCTGCAGGATGGCAGCTCTTTGCTCTTTAGCTGTAAGAGACTCTTTCAGAACTTCAATATGCTGCTTGCTGTCAGAGAACTGATTGGTGAGGGTCTCCAGCTTTGTCTGCAAGGCCAGCAATTCAGTGTCTTTGCGTGAGAGCTCCTGTTTCACCTGACCGATCTGAAAAAGGACGAAAAGATGGGCAAAGGAGAAAATAATTTGTATCTTCCTTACATAAGTAATAACAAATTCACGTAACTACCAACAAATAGTATGATATTTTACACTTATTCCATGGAGTTGTGAAGCCTTCAGTTATCTTGAATGGAAGGTCAGCAAAAATTTTTGTGAGCAAAAGATACAAGGAAAAAGAGGGGGGAGCAATAGCATTAATTTTTCAAAAGAGGTTCTTTTAACAGAGTCAGTCTGTCCTTAGTCATCTTTCAAAGGCCTGACTTAGCAGGGACAGGTTTTTAATGAAGATGAAGCAGAACTGCAATCACAAAGTATCCTCACTCTGTACTATCAGAAAAGATACCTACATGTCTCTCCCAGAAGCATGATATTTGCTTTGAAATGTCAAACCAGTGAGCTTTCATCTCTCCAAATATCAATCCAGCCTCATGCTTACAGTTTGTAAAGACATCTTTACTTTTCCCACTATTCACAAAATCAGTATTTCAATCTTCTAAGAAATACCTTTTAATTGCTGGAATCTTCTCAAAGCAGAGGCAAATATATATCAAAATAACATGAAAACTGTCTGTGGAATTGCACTTTGTTGAAAGTAATTTCCTAGATTTAATTTAGTGAATTAAATAGGTTTGGAAAAGCCAATTTATTTTACCAAATATAGGTTGGATTATCATTTATTACCGTGAACAGTAAGAAATGTTAAAAGTAAAGCACTGAAATGGTATGAAATCCCATTCTAAATGCAATTGTCATCCAGCACAATTTTGATGTAAATCTGAAGAAAACATATTAATTAAAAAGGACAGGGAAGTCTATCTGTAGACTTATGTCCAAGTTTATAACCAACTTTTTGGTTTTCCTCTGACATTTCACAGAACAAAACAGCAATATTTTACATATTATATAGCAGAGGTGGACATAGCTCTAAAACTTAAAGAGTTTTCCTTTTTTTTTAACTTGAACAATTTTGTGATGTTGAAAAAAAAAAAAAATTCCTCAATCCCAAACCAATGCTGTCCTGTGCTTCAAAACAGAAATTAAAAGACATCACAAACTAAAAATATATTGTCTAGGTCATCCTCCATTTTAGCGAATGTGTCAAGAACAAAATTAAATTACCTAAGCTATTTTTTCCTAATGTTAAATTTATATCTAGATTTTAATT
>VWZX01019989.1:1164887-1410052 GCA_013399015.1 Galbula dea
GCAACTAAGCTAATCAGGGGTCTGGAGAGCAGGCCTTATGAGGAGAGGCTTAGGGAGCTGGGCTTGTTTAGCCTGGAGAAGAGGAGGCTGAGGGGAGACCTTATCACTCTCTTCAGCTACTTGAAAGGTCATTCTAGGGAGGCGGGTGTTGGCCTCTTCTCCCTTGTGACTAGTGACAGGACTAGAGGGAATGGGCTTAAGTTGTGCCAGGGTAGGTTTAGATTAGATATTAGGAAGAATTTCTTTACTGAAAGAGTGGTGAGATATTGGAATAGGCTGCCCAGGGAGGTGGTGGAGTCACCATCCCTGGAGGTTTTTAAGAAGAGGATAGATGTGTTTCTTCAGGGGATGATTTAGGCATAAGAGTAGTGTAGGGCTATCGGTCGGACTAGATGATCTTGAGAGTCCTTTCCAACCATAATGATTCTGTGATTCTGTAATAATGAGCAATTAAAGAAAAACTCTTTACTGAAGAGTATTAGAATAGCATCAAAAGATTTCATCAAGGACTCCTGTGTTCCAGTGTGAAACAGTGTACACAAGAAGATAAGGAAGAAGGGGAGCAGGAGGAGGAGGAGATGTGCCTCAAAAAGCCTCAAACTCTTTTTTCAAATGGAATAATTCTTATTATACTCCTTCCCATTAACTTTATAGAACTATTTAATAGTTTATTGCTCACTTAATTCGAACATGTTAGTGGGTTTTCCCTCATATTTTTACCAAAAGCAAAGATGTCCTCAGAATTATTTCAACAACTCTTTAAATTAGATACAAAAGTATTGATGTTAGGAGCATAGTTCTGCTGTCAACTACTGGGCAACACAACCAGTTGCTTAATACTGCTAGGCACAGCAGAACAGCTAAGATGAACTATTTACTACTAGTTACATCTCCTAGAGTATCTAAACAAAAAAGCTTCCTTAAAAATGTCAGATGTCACAATCTTTTTCAAACAGTAGGTAGACTGAACTATAGTAAAACTTTCTCAAATCAGTTTGGTCTTTCTTTGAAAAGACATATTCTTTTTTTTGGATCATCTCACAAGATATGTTTACCCTAAATGTTTCTGTCTTGCTGAAATGCCCTCAACTAAACACAGCCACACTTCATGAAAACTCCCAAGTAGCACCTTAAGATCATTCTCTCTGGAAATTCCCATCTCAGTGCTGTAAGCCCACACTGTCAACACGCTAAAGCTTTTTAGGAAAAATGCAGCACGCACCATTCCAATTTGCAAGAGGTGTTAAGACAGCATTAAGTGTTCACATCTCCTCAGTGAGACTCTATGACCACTCAGCAAATGCATTAACTTCACAGCAAAGGAATAACCTAAATTCATGCTGCTAAAATTAAACAGTTGGTTTTACAAAGCCTTCAGCATCCAGCATTTGTTATTTTCTGTGGAAGAATATTAATAGAGTTCAGTAGATGTTTTAAAATTATTTTTGTTCTACCAGTGAAAGCAAATCTCTTTGAAGGTCTGGGCCCAGAATGGGTGCTGAATACTTCTGAAAATCTGCTTTAGTAGAGGAGAATAAGTTACTGCTAAAACAGCTCATACCATTAAAACAAAATAACCAAACCAGTGACAAAACAAATATAGATGTTTAGTTGAATAGTGATGTTATGGACACCAAAACCATGTGAACATAAAGGCAGCTACAAAGCTGAGCAGGTTGTTAGTTCAATTGTTATATCAAGTTGTAGAGAGGGTAAGAGAAGAAAAGCTACCCGGAAAGCCAGAGAGCTAAGAAGCCCCAGTGAATGGCCACTGCACACAAAAGATAAATCTTACTGCAGAGACCTCGGCCTGGAGACCAGCCACTCTTTTTTTCAGGTCCTCCCCTTGAGCCTCTTTGGCACTTAGCTCTTCCTTCAGTTGCTCTACCTGTCACGACATTGTTATGCTTTTAAATATCATTTGTAGGCTTCTAGTTAGCCTGTTTCAATCCAAGTAACTAAAAGTGACAAAGAACTGAACAGAAGGATTAACACTGGTCACTTGTTTTCTCTTCCATTCTTCGTTAAGTCTTCTCAAAAGCTTAATGTCTCTGTAACTTCTCATAGGCTGCCAGACTAGAATTTTATTATGGAAAAAAAAAGATAGATAGTTACAGTTATGTTTGTATATGTCGAGTATGAGATACTTCACCCAATAGTACTGAAACTGGTATTCATGAGGACAGGAAAAGGGATATTTTCCAGCTGAAGAGAAAACGTTAATTGTCAAGATACAGTCACAGGTGACTATATAATACAATACTGAAAAGAAATATGTTGTGTAATTACAAAACATGGTAGGACAGTAAGACAACACGATTGGAGCTGGCTAGGAGTCATGAGTGAACAGTTATCAAACAGGAGCAAACTTTATGCAGGAGAATAAATGAGCAGACACTGTAGATACAAAAGGTCCAGAAACTCAGTAGCTGAATAGATCTACAAGCCCAGAGAGGCAAAGAAGAAAGAGAATTTGAAGATCTGCTAACAAGGGAAAAAGGAAAGATGAAAGGATGGACATATCTTAATTCCTAGTTTGCAGGCGGTAGCCTTCAATTCCTAGAAGCAACTCAGTGAGATAAAGTGCAATAAAATACAAAATCAGATGTGGTTATCTTGAGGTAAATCAGTGAGCTGGCATAAAGGAAGTGAAAGAAACACATACTTATTAAATAACACTTCTCCAAGTAACTTTCTCCAGCACTCTCTTTTTTTGACAAATAATTGAATGCAGGACAAATGCAGTAGGTTACAATTGTTCAGGACCTAGTAGAGTAATTTTCAATCTCTGTTCTAGGGATTTGTATACTGCTTGCAGGGAGTATGCAAAAGCTAACTAAAAAAAAGCAGGACTGTATATAAGTATACTTGAATACTGTAATATATTTAAATTTACTGTAAAAGGTGGCCTGAATCTTCATTAGAAAATATTAGGGTCCACATTTATTTGGGAAAAACAAAGAATGAATTGACTTTTGGCTACAGACAACTCAGTAGTCGGTGTCCATCTTTAAACCTGAGCATCAACGTGTTTCACTGTTGTATTTTGTCTCTACTCCCAGTGGCATAAATTAATGTCAGCACCACCACTGCTGTAAAAGCTACTCCCATTCTAACTCCAGTACTCGAAGGAGAGCGTAATGGAAAGCCATTATAGTGACAGTTATGCTGTTTTCAGCCTTTACATAATAAAAAGACTTACTAATCATAGTACAACAGCTGTAAAAAGAAACTTTTTTTTTCCCAATAGACTACATTTGAAAAGACTCTAGAACAAACAAACTTAAACCTATAACAGATTAGCAATGATCTAAAGATAAACACAAAATTCTTCTGAAATACAGTAAAAGCAGAATTTGGGCCACTGAGGTTACTAAAGAACCATTTTAATATTTCAAATTTGAATTTTAAAGTCTTTTAAATATTTTTAAGTTATTTGCGTGGCGTCGTGGCAGAATACAAGTAAAATTCTGCTACCCAACAGAATGGGAACCCAGCCCATAACTCCTTACTGACATATGAAAATTTCTCTCATTTGTTCCACACGCTCAGTTTATCTCCCTACCATCAGCTCTTTGCTCAATACCTTATTTTTCATGAATTTGGAATGGCTACGGTACACCTCCATTTGTTTCATTTCCTCTTCACGTTCCTCTGTGCTCAGAGCTCCATTTGACTTTAACATCTGAATCTCCTCTTCCAAATCCCGAAGGCCACGCTCCATAGAAGAAATTTTTGAATCCTGAAAACAATTAGAAGAAATTTAATTCTTTGGAGATGTACCTGCCCTGGAAATTTATTCCTGAAGTTCCTACAGAAATCAGTCTACATCTCTTTACATAGCACCTCCGCGCTCAAGGACTCATTTTTCAATTTTTTTATACCTTTCCAAGAAAGCAGGAGTTTAGTACTGAAAGAAAACATGGCTAGGGGCAGGGACACAGTATATGATGAATACATACAGGAAAAAGGGTTGCCTTGTAAAGCAAAGCCAGCAAAAAAACCAGAGAAATTTAATTCTAATTGAATGAGTAGTAAAATGTGACTGCAGGAAAGGCAAAAAAAATGGGTTGGTGCTACAAGTCATTTAAGTGAAGACACAAATGGAGAGCACAGCAAGTACCATTAGCAAAGAAAACACCCAACTTTATAGTTCTGAGTGGACAATCTAATTTTGAGTGGATAAAGCAGTAAAAGATCCTTCAAGTATTCTGGCTCATATATGCAACATATAAAACATTTTCATGCTTAAAAGATACACATCTGGAAAAATAAAGAAGTCAATCTACCACTATCCTCATAGTTTTACAGGACAATCAGAGGTTTTCAGTCTACTTGGTCTACTGCTTCTTTATGCATTAGGAATGGCAAGAACAGATTCATAAGGCACAAAGAGCTTCATGCATACCATCATCATGGATATGCATCTATCAACTGTAATATCCTAAAGCAGTCCAATTTTGGTTTTTTTTTTAATTTCATGTCATCTTTCCTGAAATACAGGTAATATTAGAAACCACCCTCCATTCTTTCTCAGACCAATTCTTAATGATATTTTTTTCTTTTTGTCTGATAAACAAAGCATAGCCGAAAAAAGCATGAAAGATTTTCACAGAGGTTTTCATGGAGGCAAGATTTTTCCAAAAGACTGTTAAGACCTAGTCTGATCTGCTTAATTTTTGATACTTAAGTAAAGCAGGCTTTTGCAACAAAAACTTATAGAAGTAGTAAGGTGAAGTGATATGTTGAAATTTACAACTGTATTTAATTTTAGCACTCACCTAATTTCCCAGTAACAGTGTAACAGTGTTTCTCTTTTGATAATATAGATGGTTTATTGTTACCAGATGGTCAGTTAGTTTCATTACCATGGACCACAAAGATGACCAATCAAAGACAGTAAATGAAAAGCACCAGAGTAGAAATATAAGAAATGACTATGGAAAATACTGAGATGGAATGGAGAGAGCTGGAAGAGAAAAAACGAAGGAAAAGAAAAGAAAAAGGCACAGATAAAGCAGCAGGGAGAAAGGAAGGATATGAAGCTGGAAGACAACCATCTGCAAAGACAGTTTCCAATTTTTTAAACTATATTTGACCAAATCCTATCTGATATATTTATGGATCATACAGTATGAAATATGACTGCATAAAGCTATGTAAACCACACACTTCGCTTGTGGCTCTGAGCTCTTGGCAAATTGCCACTGTCCCATTAGATACTGAGTTAATAGTTTAAGAATTCAATCACAAAATAATGTAGAAAAGTTATGTTTAAGATGACATGCAGTTATCTTTCTAGCTGTATGATCCATTCTTTAAGTGGGTTTTGAGTCTGCAAATCCCTAACTCTGTTGATACACCAAATGCCAAACAGTATTTCAAATGTTGGTACTATAAAAAGAAAATAACCCACATCATCAGCATAAAAATCTACTAATCCATCATTCTCAACTTTGCAACACAATGAATTCTTGGTGAACTGAAAGAACTTTGTATATGCTGCTGTAGTCAGGTTTGTATCATGTCATGAAGCAGCTCTGTTTCTTCACGGATCAAAAATAAAATGGAAAACAAACCAGTATAAAATAAATACATAATAAAATAGCATAAAATAAATACATTCATTTTAAATTAGAAGACTGGCAGAAGTATATGGTATTTTGTAGTCACTTTTCTTTCATATGCAAACTCATCTTCCAGAGAACTAACTGTACTCCTGCCTACATGCAATCAATTACCTTCATCTCAATAACAGTTTGCAGAGCCTTTGTCTTGGCTGTGTCAGGAGCATTTTCAAATCGACGATGCATCTCCTGTACCAGCAGAAAAGAAAGTAAAGAGTTAGTCTAATGGCATTTTGTCCCGCTTACCAAATACAAAATTATTAGAAGCTTTTAACATACACCATTGTTGATTTCTGATCTTAACAGTTCACACATTTTTTAAAATCATTTCTCATATCACAGAAAGGATAGGCAAAAATTCATTCACCAGAATCAGTCTCAGTTAAAAAGGTACAACAGAAACTGTATTTTTGACACTCTGCTTACTCAAACTGTTGAAGTGACAGCTTAGTCTACCAAATGCCCTGATCATCTTCCTACAAATTTAATCTAAACTATTACTAGCTTCTCATGGAAGACATAAATATAATTTGACTAGATGCTTACTGAAAACAATAATGCTGTGGTTTCTACTTCAACAAGCTGTAGGGTGCAGCTGTGTTGATAACTCTCTTTTTCCAACATTTTTACCCCAGAGTATCAATGTTTAATTGTGCATCATGAACACCTTTCTTCACTGGGCCTTGAACTTAGCTGAAAATACATGACTGGATGGACATTACTCTAGAAGTAAAAAGTCCACAGACAGGAGGACTCAAAAGTCCATGTGGTATTTCTGTTGATGTGAATTCACAGAACTAGCATGCTTCAGACTGCTTACTAAGCAATAAAAAGACAGAAAGCTGAAACAACTTGTTCTACTGTATATTAGAAGTTTCAAACCAACAAGTGGGAATACAGAAGAAACAATATAGTATCTATTCCACTTTTCCATTATTTGTCTTAAAATAGTATCAACCTTACGTAACCTACTAATATTAAATATAAAAATGTCAACACTGTTAGAATGTTAATATTTTAATGACAAAAATACTTTAGTGCCCCTAGAAAATGAAGTGTGATATCAGTTAACCTAACACAAATTGTATATGTACACACAGTTTAGCTACCCACTCCCCTCAAACACCTAAAAGACAAATCCAAAAACCTATACACAAACTTGTATTTTCAATAGACATGGTGAAGACAGAACATTTTGTATGGCAGTCATACATGCAACTTGATTCACAGGACTATTTAAATGAGAAAGGTAGAGTTGTATAGAGCTCTTCAAAATACTGAAAACACTTGTAAGACTGTTAAGTGTTCTTACATAGCTGTAAAGCAACCAAGACAGAAATGTGCAGTGATACCACAAGAGCCACAAGAGGAATTTTGCATGTTTGGCACAAGATCATTTGC
This sequence comes from Galbula dea, assembly GCA_013399015.1. Classification (NCBI taxonomy): domain Eukaryota; kingdom Metazoa; phylum Chordata; class Aves; order Piciformes; family Galbulidae; genus Galbula; species Galbula dea. Next base: position 1,171,916 of record VWZX01019989.1, read on the forward strand.
ATAAGTTGATGCCTGTGAATGGTAATAACAGGAAGATTCAGTAAAAGGTTTGTCTGTCTTTAAGTACTTTACTTGTGCATTTCCTGAGAAGCCACTTTTACAAGTATGTTTGCAGTGCAGGGCTGTATCTTCTGAGAACATAAACACAACCACTACTACAGAAATGGAATAGATGGAATACACAGTAAGAGAATAGCATGTCACTGAAGGCATGCTTGACAAACAGTGTCTGGTTTTTCACATCACATAGCATTTTCCCAAATAGAGAATTCTTGTGAGCTTTTTCTTTAGAAATGCCTGTATCTCCACTATCTGAAGTGATGCTCTGCACTTCAGCAAAGGACACGTCCTACTTCTACCATCTTAAGTAATTCCACTGTGATTTGGATGACATAACATGACGAAAAACAACACCTCCCACCTTTTGACTGCATAGTAAGGATTTAACTTTGCAACATGCCTGAAAACAGGGTCACTGGCAGGCAGAACCTCCCTAGAACACAGAGGTATGTGTGGCTGCCCAAGGCAGGTTGTGCACAGACATCCTTCTCAGTTGTGAAATACAAGTTATGTACTTATCTTTCAGTGACAGAATGGAGAAATATTAATACATCATCTCTGATGTATTTGGATTTTATTGTGGAAATACACCACACAGATGAATGAAAATTAGTATTTCCATCTTCAAAATAGGACTTTGCATGGCAATTAAAAGCATAGGGTGGCATACAGCTTTCAGGATCCCAAAAAATCAAAACTAATCCTTCATTCCTTGCAAGTTATCCATCCCAATAAAGTTATAAAGCATTAGTCCTTAGTTCTACTTTCATTCAGAGAGAACTTTCACACATAACTGACACTGTTCCATACCAGACTAGTAAACCCCAACATTTTACCTTTGACAGCAACTTACTATATATAACATATATTATAGCTTTAATGTTTTATATGTTCAATGGTTCTTTTATTTAAAAAAAATAACAAAAAGGAAAAAAAGCTACTTGTTCCCAAGTTTTGTGCAACATGCATGCTTTTCACTGTTTATTACTTCTAAAATATGTACCATAGCTCTTTTTTGGCTTAGCCGGTGGGAACTTCTAGCCACCAGATACTATCACAACACTACCAAGAACATGGAATAACCTGTAATCCAATTTCTGTTCCATGTTTTATGTTTAATACCTCATTATTACAAGTCAGTAGAATTGCTACAATTTTTTAACATGAACAATAAAAGCTTTAGGTGGAGGAACACCTTATTATCTGTTTGACAACAGGGCTACCGCTACAGTACAGCATGCCTACTTTCTGTGTCTACAATTTAAAAATAATATTGATATATTGAAGAGAGTTCAAAGAGTAAGAGCAGGAACTTAACTTGTCTTTAGAAAAAAGGACAAAACAAAAGTTACTATGTAAACTGATCACAACTTTAAAGTGCCTTCAAAGGCAAACAAAACTCAAAATGGGTTGTTCTATAAAAAAAAAAAATATTAAGCTTCAGTAACTGAAAACTGAAGGCTAGCAATAGTAAGAAGTTTCCAACAGTGTGGCCATCTTAACCAGAGCTAGGGTTAGTACTTCATCACTACCAATTTCTTTAAAAATAAAATCAAATTAAATAAATATCTACTTCAAAATACGTAGAAACTAAAGGTGTGCATCATATTACCTTACAGCAAGGTAGCACTGTACCCCAGTAAAAAAAAAAAAAAATACTGAAATTTTCTGGTCAGTATAAATACACAGAACACCTCAAACGTACGAACATTCAAAGAAGAGCTGTGATAAAGAGATTTTAACACACCATAAAGAATGACATATTCTGTGTTTTCTTCTTGACCAACAAATGCCAAAATAATTGAAAATTAGATAATATAATCTGGAATTGAAGGAGTCCTCAACACTGATCAGTATCAGCACTGTCTTTAAAATCTTAACAAATTATACATGTGTGCATAATATAATAGTGCAAGGAGGAACCTAATCAGATCCTTTTCTTCCTCCATAACCTGCCCATCCATTCACTGTTACTCCTGCCTGATTGTGCATGGGATTTGGAAGAAATGTGAACATGCACTTTTAAGTGATGACATTTAATAGTGGAGTAGGCTGTATGCTTAAAAATACAGCAACTTATCTTCCAGTAGCACCATGAGATAACACTTTCAAAGCAAAAAAAAGGACGTCTTCCATCTCCTGCAGAACCTACATAACCAGACAGCACATCACATAGGGAATATGAAAAATATGCTCTTTCATATAGGAATTTATTTTTAAAATACTGACAAAAAATATGTGCAATTAAAAAAAGCTTAAATTATGACTTTTTTTTTCATCTTAGCTGGCCTACCATAGAATCATAGAATCATAGAATGGCTGAGGTTGGAAGGGACCTCAAAGATCATCTAGTTCCAACCCCCCCTCCATGGGCAGGGATGCCAATCACTAGACCAGGTCACCCAGGGCCACATCCAGCCTGGCCTTGAACATGTCTTTATATGATCAAACGCAATGTTCTGCTCAGGATCTTTGCATCATTGAGCAGACTTGACAGTTCTAGTTAACTACAAAACATGTTTTTATTCTCCAGCATGTAGTCCAGGCCCTACTTTCATTCTTTTATAAAGTGACACATAAGACATTCCAAACTACAATGGTATATTAAAAACCAAAATGCATAAAGAACAAATTATGTATGCTCTCAAGCTGCAATAGCCAAATTTCTCAAATTTGGTCCTATCAAAGCAATATGTGTTTTAAAATTGCTTCTAGACAAATCAAGTGATGCTAATAAAGCCAAATGGTTACATTATCTTATTTTAAATCACTTCTCCCTGCTATCCTCTTCCAAAAGGTCAAAAGAAAGAAGAACGAAGCAGCAGCAGAAAAAGCAGAAAATTTTTTTAACTTATCAGAAAGATATCCCTGAGTACAATGGCAGCATGAGCTCCAGTTCCTGAGTCAACTTATCTACTCCAAGAAACCAAAAACTCTATCTTACCTCTATCTCTGTCTTATTTATGTTGCAAAATCTTGGAACGGGACAGAAGTGTTCTTTGAGAAAATTCTAATTGCTCCAATTAAAATGCCTAAATCCTTCTCTGAGCCTGATGCAGAAAAAGGTAAGAATTTTAACACCTGCATGAAAAATGAACTTCACTAAACTTTTTACAGCTAATTAAAATCTGCTCAGACAGAGCAAACAACCTTTCTCTCCACTGGGCATTGTTCAGCAGTGCTCCAATGGTACATCAACGTGGTATATCTACATCCTTTCTCAACAAGTTCCTTGCTGCTGCTCTTTGGCCATCACGGTATCAAGTTTGATAACCTAAAACTAACTCAAGTATATCTATGTTACAGCTCAGGTTGCCTGCTCCCTGCTCTTGACAGACATCTACCCTGAGTGGAGACTAATAAAGAGTGCTCACAGAAATTTAGTGTTACTTTCTAGAATAAAGTGAGCACTGTTTAATTCAAAATAGCTACAAACAGAAATCAGTTCTTGTAATGCAGCCATACTACATAACTGTAATACAGTTCACAAACAGGACTTTGTGGGGTTGCCATTTCAACAAACACTGAAGATGAAAACAAATAATAGCTTTTCCTGCTGTAGCCTTTTTCCTTAAGTGCATTGTAAATGAGTGCCCTTATGAATGACCCACTTCAGTGACTGCTTTACACAGAAACCCACCCTTTATTTGTTAAACACTATATCCCTAACTGCTTCATTCAGTTTTGCATTCATCTGCCCAATTGTTTAAAATGAAACCAGACCAACCGAAAAACCCCACTGAAACAACAACAAAACCAAATCAACACAAAAACAACCCACAGAAACTCTCACTCGACAGTTCTTGTGACAAAAACTTCAAAACTACTCTTGGTTTCCTTGTTGCACACACCACTGTAACATGCAAACCTTTAAGTTAGAACTGACTCCTGAAGAACCCTCCTAGAGAAAGCACCTTCTTTCTGTTTCTGAGTAAAAGGCTGTAGTCAGCCATCTGTTCCAGACCTGGATTCAGGATTCAGGGAATAACTGTCTAATTTTTTCTATCAAATCAAATGGCTGTTTCATTGTTTATGATGAACTATGTAGCCATGCTATTACATGAGTATTTCAATGAACATTTCACTCCGCCTTCAACACACCTGCTTCGCCTCATAGTTTGAGCCAACTACCTCCTTTTTCCCAGGAGAATGCTACAGCTACAGGATCACAGTTTGACTGAAGGGGAGACTTATTTTTGACCTCTTGCTGAAGGTACTGCCAACAGCCGCACACAGCCTGTTGCAAGTCACGCGCAAGACTTAGATATCCTTCATTATAAATACACAGTAAAACCGCTATGAAGGAAGAACTAATACTCTGCATGCCTTCTACTGCATCTCTTCAGGAAATGCCAGTGGTTAGGGTCATACATATTATCAGGACTCAGTATATGTTATAAAAGGCATGATGGAATTCAAGGCTTCATAGGTCTATCAGGTAGATATTAATAACCACACAGGCTAATGAAATTAAGAGAAAACATTAAGGAACTTCCCTTTATACATCCTCCTTAGTTCTTATGCTTTAAGACATCAAAGGATATCCCTACCTGAGCAGGAGAAATGCAGTGATATGTCAGCATATCCTAGAGACTCCAATTATTATATGCCACAGCACTGCTGTGAACAAAGACATATGTGGCTTGCAAAGTATGCCTGTCCAGTAGTAACCCAGAGGCAAAGAGGCCATAAGATTAACTACTGTTGTAAGGTCTGCGCTAACACCACTTGTGAAGAAGTAATAAAATAGGACAACACTGTCAAAGTCGGTGGGCAAATATCTGACAAAAATACACAATCAGCAGCTTCTTGTTCCCCCTGGACAGAACCTGTACAGATAGTTGTTTTTTTTTTTCAATCCTCTCATCTACGCTGATGAGAAATTTGGCCTAAACTTTTTCTCTCCCCAAAACTCTCATGATGTTACCTCTTTATTGATTGTGATGCTAGAAGTGCATGATTTCAGTTCTTTCTTCAGATATATTTTCCTGAAGACAAAGAGTAGTGAACAATTAAAAAGAGAAAAGTTTGACCAAGTTGGTGCAATGGTGTTGGACTGTCCCTACAAATCATAGTTTGCCCAAAGTATTCCAAGTGTCTAGAATACCAGATCTAGATACAAGCACATCATATACTGCCATAAATTGCACTGATATTTGGGTATATCTATTACTCCATATACCTGAGAAAATCCTATTTCTACTCTAAGCAACTAGTATTTTGGGGCAAGGGGGGAGCGAGGAGGTTGTCAAAAAGAGCACAGCAAGCTGTGTTATCTTTAGAGCTATGTGCTGTCACTGCCATCACTGATAATTTTGCAACAGTTGAGTCTGGAGCAATGAGGTGGCAGTTACTGGAAGCTGTACTCCAGCTGCTGGATTTTGTCAAGTATTTCTTGCTGGTATGATAATAATCTCATTTCTGAAAGGTAAGTCTAGAATACCAACAATAATATGAATAATTTTCACTATGACTTAAGGAGGGGCATTCAAAATAGCAGTCATCTTTTTATGAGCTGTGAAGCTTAGGCTTGTTTTCTAGGGTAGAGGAATTTGATGCAGCCACACTGTCATCTGCTGAGGTAAGGGCATCCAGATTCCAGTCTGTGTTTAGATGTTCAATAAGACATTTATTTTTCCATTATTTTGTGTTAATAAGAGACTGTCCTCTGTATCAGCGAGCTGCCAAATACATGCTGTGCTGGATAAAGGATCTTTCCTACAGACTTGTATGGAAGGATCGCTTGACTTCCCTGGAATTCAGGACACTTGTGAAAAGCCCTTCTGCAGGAGAAACCACTTTGTAACCTGGATATGAGAGACTAAAACAGTGGTCTGGGTGATGATCAAAGATATGTAATGTCATCTATATGGGGAACAATTTTGTAGTGTTGAACTTTTCAGCCTAGAAAAAGAGAAAAATTGGAAGGGATATGGCAAATCTAAAGCTGAGCGGCACAGAGTCTTGGTAGCAATCACCTGCTCAAAATGCCTTCCAGTGCAAGAACAAAAGGCTGTCAATGAAGCTGTCAGGAGACAGGTTCAAATTCAAAAGAAATGAAACAGGTTCCTCCTGAAACAGAGAGTATGTCTGTAGAACCACCTACTAAATGATGATGCAGTTGCAAAAGTTTACACGGGCTCAAAAGACACTGATCAAGTACTTGAATGGCAGATCCATGGAGGACACTAAACTGAGAAGTCACAAAAAATTCAAGAAAATAGGACAGCATTACAGTGAAGCACCACATTTGCCTTGTTCTTAGCCTTTCCTGAGTGTCTGCAGAGCCACTACGTGAAACAGAACGAGGGACTGCAGGTCTGAACCAACTACAGCTATTCCTTAGTTATGATCTTATCAGAAACACAAGTCTGGGCTCTCTAAGAACTTCCTTTCCTTAGAAAATTAGTTCAATCTTTAGTACAATCACAGTAGTAGCGATTGCTGAAGAAATCAATGAATTCACATTTAATTTTCAAGGCCAGACTGCTGGCCACTGCATCCGCCCTGTCTGAGAAACCATCTAATGACCTGGAGTTTCAACATCATGCTTTACATGTAGACTTCAAAGCTGAAAAATGGAGGGATACTTTTTTGCTTCAAGATGCAGATCTTTATTATTATTTCCAGCAAAGATTTTTAACAGAAGTCTCATGCACTTGTAAAGTCAGAAACAGTACTCGTGGATTCTGACATCTCAGAACTTGCTTTAGTTAAGATGATCAAAACTGCTCTGAAAGTTTTTCTCAGCTTTTCCAATGTGTTAGAACATGAAAAATAAATCCTGACCCCTCCCCCAAGCACATGCAAATCCCTCTGAGATACTAATGCTTCCTTTAACAGCAGTATTTAAAGAAGAGTTTAGCATGCCTTTCCAGATATTTGGAATTCTAGATACAGAACCATCAAGAAAATAGATTGATTTCTTCAAGGCAGCTCAAAATTTCCATAGTTAGTATCAGGGATAGCAAAGAGCAAAAAATAACCTCAAACCATGGAAATGCAGATAAACACATAATAGAAGATAGCAGAGGAGAGTGATGTAGACATATCTAAGAGGTCCTGCACAGAGACAACCTCCAAGTGTGGAATAGTGATAGCAACTCTGGAACAGATTCTGCAGAGCAGAGCAACTTGGTGCTCAGGAAGTCAGATGCAGTCAGCTTCAGTTCAGCAACATTCCCTGATCTTCTCTAGCCTCCTGAAGCCCCAAGCATGACACCTGAGTTTCATGCAGAGAAGCTACATGAGTTAGCTCAGTCTAGCTTAGAACTCAAGGGCTACACACTGATACTAACAAAACCCTTCCTGAGTGACCCGGTTTCATAAGGAAATAATATGGCATCTCTGCACATGACACCATGTTTCCAAAGCTACTGGTGTGTTCAGCTTCAAGTTGGATCCCACACCGTTATCAATGGCTTGAGCTACAAAACCCATCTGACCCTTCTCAATGTATTGGAGCTGGGTGAGAAGGAAGGAGTAATCAATTTTAAGATGTGAGATAAACACTGACTTTAAAAATGAAAATGCTAAGTCATCTCTAATTTCTCCAGGAAATCTTTTATAATAAAGGCTAGAATATAGAGGATTGGTGATTTCCAAGTAGGTGTGAATGAAACAAGAATTCTCATCTCTCAACATCTACTCAGCAGCAGCAGCAGAAATGAATGTAAATGCATTCCTAAGAAATTACACAGCTCCTGCCAGCTTTTCTTTTCTGTTGCTGGACTTAAAGCAGAAACAAATGGAAGCCATTTGGGGCTCTTCCTGAAATAGATACAAAAATTGGAACAGAATTATCATTGGTTGCTAAATAAAGGAAAAACTATAGTGTAGAAACTCTGGAATCATATTATGTTCACTCCAGACACTCAAGAGATTACTGCTCTAAAAAAATAAATCTGGCCTAAATCTGGCTCAGAAATGTAATGGGCTCTTACTTTCTTATATAAATGTTTGCAAGAGCACAATGGGTCAAGCCATGGAAAACATGGCCTCTTATTCATATAAGAGGTATTAAGAAGCATTTATTTGCTGCAAACATTCATCTCAAAAACCCCTGTGCCAGACCTTGCTTCCCTGGCTTCTTAGAGATTGGGTTTAAATCTTGTGTATGCATCAGGCTCCCAAAAAAATACTGAACCACAAAATAGAAATATGATGCCCAAACCAGGTCATTAGATTAACACACATATTACACATGCATTTATTGCTATACGTTCATATATTCAGATGTCTGTAAAATAATCTTTAGAGAAAATCTTATCATGAGATACATCATCTGTGTCTGTACACAACATATGCTGAATTACTAGCCCTTTAGAAGTTAGTATTAGAACACTTTAGGAGGCTGGCTGACAAGAGGGAAATACATTTAACAATATCAAGAAATTTAATGACACTGGCTACACAACAACTCATTTATTTTCCTTTATTTTTCCTATGATACTTACATTATATGTAGCTTTTTAAAAATTATAATTAGTCTAGGATGATTAATAGTGAAGAATGCCTGCCATTGTACTCCTCTAGTGTGCAATAAAGATATAACAGTGCTTTTTCTTTTCTATTTTCAGATGGATAGAGGGAATGTGTTACTATGTGTGCAGCAGTGTCCCTTTAAGTAATCTTTTTTTTGGCTCTTCATCCAGGGCAGCTAATAGTTTTATCAAACACCCTTCACAGGAAGATGACTGTTCCCATGGAAACTGTAGAGCAATCATCCATTACTCTGCAAAGATTCCTCTCAGCTCTCTCCTAAATACAGGTAGCTAACTCTCAAACTAAAATAGAATGGAAGAGAATGAATTTTAGGGTCTGCCAGTTCACCTCCAGAGCTTCATATGGAGACTACAGAAAAACTGGGGACTAAAGCATACAACCCCAGAAAGCCCAAGTGAGGAAGCTATAAAAAAGTTTTAGAAATTTAGAAATTCTGTCAAGTCTGCAGTGTAAAGTAAAATACAGCCTATAGAGAGGATGGGTGATTCTTTCCTTACAGCTGTGAAATGGAAAAGAGACAGAGAAGAGATGAAGATGAACCCAGAGCTTGGCCACTTACCTCTCTCAGCATGTTGTTTTCTTTCTCCTTCTGTTCCAGAAGGCTCTCCAAGTGGTGCACATGCATTTCTGCCTCAGCCAACCGTCTTGTTCGCTCATGATCTTCTTCAGTTGCTTTTGCTGACAGACCTTTACTCTGCAGCATCTCCAGCAGCTTTTTGATGGACTCATCACGTGCATTTAAGGTCTGTTTCTGCGTCTCAATACGCAGTTCCATCTCTTCCAAGGTTTTACGGAGCAGGAAGAGTTCCTTGGCCTGGCGTTCATGCTCTGCATGAAGTCGTTGGAAGTTTTCTTCTGTCAGCTCTGCCACAAAGGGCTCACTGGTTCTAGTGGTGCTGTCCTGCTGGAACAGCTGGTTCAGGTCCCGCTGGATCCGGAGCTCATCTTGGAGAGCCTGGATAGTCATCTGCATGTGCTACAAAAATAAATACAATCAGAGGATTCCCTCCACTGGAGAAATAAAGAGAACAATACAAGCCATGTCAGTCCTCTGGAACTACCAACCAAGAGGAAACTGCAACACTGATAAACCAAAAGTGTTTTTGAAAAGCAGAATTGAGGTGAAACTGGATTGTACTACAGAAACTTCAAGTTCCGCTTTCTAAGCCTGGTAGAGGTTCCTTAACACTAGAAACCTCTTACTTGGGTGACTCTCCCACATCCACCAACTTGAATGAATCACTATTTCAAATGGCAAAATGTCTGTAGGCATTTGTCAGTAAGCTGAGAGCTTAAAATACTTTCTTTTTGACAAATGCTTGCCTACTCTATAGAAGAATTCTGCATAAGAAGTCCTAGACTAGAATTACTGTCTTTACAAAGTGGAGGGACACATGACTATTGGAATTTACATACCATCAATAAAACGTAACCAGTCACAAAGGGTCCCCCCAGGTCTTCAGTACTAACACTACACATAGGACAGATCTCCCATTTGACATAAAGAAGAAACTTCAGCATGTCAGGAGGAACTACAACTATAGAAAACTACATACATGCTGACTGGGGAGAAGGGTCACAGCATACAATTTTATTCATGAGGATTTTAGCACAGAACAGAAATTACCACCTTAGAAAAAGGAATGTGAAGCCAATCAGACAATCAGCAGTAATTCATGGTTGTGCAAGACAATAAATCATGTCTCAATGACTCTGAATACAGTGGGTTAATATAGGGGCATAATATAGGAGAAGAGCAGTATGCCTAGACAGAAGTCCTCACTTTGTATTTAGATAAACATTTGTTTTCTTCTCTGCGAGACAGAAGTATTATGACAGTAACGGAGAAGTAACAGACTGAACAAAGATCTGATTACCAGGAATAAGAAACACACTGAGGGATAAACTTCTTCTCCCTTTAGGGTGGCAGACATGCTTACAATTTAGTCTGAATGTGAACAAGTCAGGTGGACTGATCCCTGGGTCTACCTTTATATTACAAAAATCAGTGTCCACAACATAGCTACTTCCAGTATTCACTAGAACTAAAGTACTAATTAGTTAGTATTAGTTATAATCTATTACCAAGCTTGACACAGGAGATGCCCTGTTAAGGTCTATAATGGTGCCTAATTAATGTTTGGCATAAATCCAAGTACTTAATTTCATTCTTTGTTGTGAAAAGACAAGATGCAAAAAGATCTGGGTTTAAGTATTACTTCAAGAATATATTTATCACAATCTTATGTAAAATTTGTTTATATATGCTGTTATCAGTAAAACAGTTTTTAGTTTTTAACTTCCAATCCAGTCTCTCCTTTAACTGCCGTGCGTGGGGGTTGGGAAGAGCCTTTAAACCCACCACAGAGGTATTCAAAAGCTGTCAGGAAATGGTCCTGGCCAACTGGCTCTAGGTGCCCTGCTTGAGCAGGACGGTTGGACCAGCTGACCTTCAGAGGTCTCCTCAGGCCTCAATCACCCTGTGATTCTACAAAAAGACAGTAAGACAGAAAATAGTATTTGCAGCACAGTTACCTACTTTGAATCCACTTTAGAAACCTGAAAAGTTAGTTTCATTATACAGAATGGTGCATAAGGGCAGTCCAAACCCATTTTACAAAGGTCAGTACTTTAGACCAAGTACTTCCTCTCCTTTTGTGTTCCGGACTAAAATGAGCTTTTCAAAACTAAAGGTGCTGTTTCACAATCAGCTCATAGCTCACCTAAGTCCACACTGCCGCTACAAGGAACAGTTCAGCTCTCTGTCCTTACACAGCCGGCACTGACAACTGGATCAAAACTTCACCTATCAAACAAACAAAAAAACCCAAACCAAAACCCAAACCCAAACAGCCTTTCCAGCTCTCCAGATCTCCTATTCAGTTCCAGCTGACCATGTGACTACACCGATCCTTCTGCAAAGTAGGGCTGGAAATGTGCAGTCACAGAGCTGGTGGAGAAGAAAATGGAACGATCCTTTATAGCATCAGCATAAACTGAAAACAGTTTAAATGTGCAGTTTCATGATTGATTTAAGAAGCAGTAATTGTCTTTTCTTCTATTTCAGTAACACAATACTTGGCAGCTACTAGTTCTGTCAATCCAAATCTACACTTTATAGATACAGATATATGTTATAGAATCTGTGTGATAACACAGTAAGAGACAATCTCATTAAAAGGTTTGACTCATCTGTGCCTACACAATAGCAATAAAGTCAATAGGGCTACAATTGCTGCAGTGACAGAATATCCTTAAATTTCCTTAAACAATAACCTGACTAGATATAACTTTACAATTTCCCATGAGTTAATTCCCTGTGTATTTGAGAAGCCCTACTTATCCACAGCCCAGCTGCATGTTGTTCCTCCAGCTAACAAACAAATTCCCACGCTTCCACCTGCCTCTCCACATACTGCCACTTCAGCATTTCCTTTCTCCCAGGCAAGAAAAAGAGCTTCTTCTGAACAACCACATCATTTACTAAATGAAATTACTTCCTCTACTCAGTGTTGTCTCAGAATCAAACTTGGGTTATTTATAAACATCAATGGACTAAATCACAACCAAATTCCTTTATTTCTTCCATTTCATCTGCTGTAAAATCTCATTTCAGCTTACACAGGCAAAAACCTACAAACCCACAGAAATTTTCTCTCAAAGTTGGAAAAGCTTCCCTGCAACCTTTGGGTCAAAGGGTTGAAATTATTATATGATTCAGAAACACGATGCAAAAAAAATTAATACCAGTGATAATAGTATTTATTGATATCCATCACTCTGCTAAGCAAGGACAAGAGGGTTTGGAATATTGAACATAAATGGTCAGCAACTGCCTTGAATTCAATTTCCCAGGAAAACTGAAGAGGAAGGGTTAGCACTGAGCTACTGAATGACTAACACTGTTCTCTAAACTGTTCGGCTGAGAGCATACTTCATTATGTGCAAGGTAACTGGAAAATACACCATAGAAAATTATTCTATGCTTTTGACACCCACTACTTTCCCAACATGCAAGATTTATGCAAAATGGTTTCTCTTTTCTGCTTTCCAAAATTTTTTTGATTTTTCAGAATAGTGGAACAATAAACTGCTTTCTCAGTTAACAGCTCATATTCTACATAATTTGAAAAAAAACATCCTTTTTCCTCTGAAGGAGCAGGCAAGTCTTACTAGCTTTTCATCCAGTTCTTAAACTTCACCTTTGTATCAGTGACTATCCCAGAAAAGCAAAATGTTTTCAAAGTTTATGCAGTATTAGCCACTGTTACTTTATCCTATTTCTAGGACCTAACTAGAGACCCTCAATCAAACTTGAAAAATACTATCAAAATTGTTTTACCTAGAAATAAGCAAGCAAAAATACTTTTAATACCACTAAGTTCGTTACATGGCACTCTGCTGAATAAGTACCAATCATGCTTTTCCTAAACAGTTTAATGAAGGTAACATAATTAAAGTCAAAGTCAAAGCAACCACATTGAACTTACACACTGCTTAAAGCTTATTGCTCTTATTTCAGATCTGGAGGATTCCCTGTTTTTTCAAGTAATGAAAATTAGTCCTTAAGCCTCATCACAAGTTTTAACTACACCTGCAAATCACAAATATATTTTTGTGAGCCCAGATCTCTAGTAAGTCTCTTGACAGAGCTAAGCCGCTTCAGGCCCACCTCAAATGCAAATCCTAAATGGGAAAGGTACAAATGTAACTTCTTATTAGGTGTTCCTCTGCCTGTATTACTTCCACAGGGCAACATAAAATTTGTTAACTGGGCTCTATGCAAGACAGAGTTTGTCTTCCATCCAGCAGCACAAAATTTACATCTCTAAGTAGCACAAAGTGATCCAATCTTCGTCTCCACCTAACAGGATTCAAATTCACATTTCCCACACCATGGCAGATGCGTTAGATAAGATTCCAACCTACACTATGACTACAACCAATGACATGGAAGTTCCTTATATTTGGTTCAGAAAGCATTCCTGTTGTTGCAGTCTCTGAATAATGCAAGAGGACTTGGGGGAATGACACGAAGCTGTGCTGGGAAGGTTCAGGTTAGATATTAGGAAAAGGTTCTACACCCAGAAAGTTGTGGAGCATTGGAACAGTCTCCCCAGGAATGCAGTCATGGCACCAACTCTCATGGAATTCAAGAAGCATTTAGACAGTGATCTTAGACACATGGTATGACTTTGGGGATGTCCTCTGCACAGACAGGAGTTGGACTCAATGATCTTTGTGAGCCCCTTCCAACTTGGGACATCCTGTGATTCTGTGAACATACCTATTGCTATACTGTTGAGTTTGGGAACCTTACTGCAGGCAGCTCTTTTCATCTCTCCCTGTTGAAAGCTTTTCCGTTTTGCATGAAATTATTTAAGGATTCAGTAGGTCTGACAGAAAATACTGAAGAGACCACAGCTTCTTATTCTAATTGGTAGAACACATAAGAACAGAAAAGACCTGAATAGCAATGCTTCCAATTAACTTAAATGTTTATCATCTTACTATCCCAAAGGAAGTGGGGGACGTGCATTTTAACATACTCAGACAGAAAAATGAATTTAATTGATACTCTACAGCCATGACCTGTATTCTAACTCTACATTTTACATCAAAAGGAGGAAGCCATTGCTATTAGATGATTTTGAAAAGAAGTAGTACACTGTGACATGCTTTTTAAAGAAAGCATCTCCACACTCATCTTTGCAAGACAGAGCTTGACGTACCAGCCTACAGTGTTTCAGATTCCAATATGCATTTGTCAATTTGTTGTTGGTTGCCTCATTTATGCTATTCACATTGCAGATACTGTCTTTGAAATGATCATAATCAGATACATAACTCATCCCATACTTTATTCAGGAAGTCTAAATGCCCAAATGAGAACTGTGAGTTCTACAACTGAGGCAAGGCACCTAGGCACTTAGCACTTCTGTAATTAAGTTCTCCTTCATCTCCTACTTTTAAGAAAAAATACAGTATGTTCAAGAGATGCCACTCAACGATCAGCAAAAGGGAAGACTCTTTCCCAGCAACAAGGGAAAACACAACATGCAATTCTATGACACTGTGTCACAGAAATGTGTCACAATGAGGAGAGAAGCACTGTTGCATTCTGCAAATCAACTTTAAAAAAAAAAAATCTCATTTTACACTGGGAGAACATTGAAGACTCTCATATTTATGAGCAAGAGAATATGTGGTGATAGAAATGAAGGGGAGAAAAAGAGAGGTCCTACTAGGATACTTAGCAATCTGTTCGAAAAGCTTCAGCCTGGTAGATAAGGATTCAAGCTCTTGCTGTTCATTTTCATACATCCCAAATAAGGCTTTAGTCAGTAGACAATATACTGTTCTTGAGTGGATCTTTAACAAGGTATTCTTACAGAAGTATCTGAAAGAGATTCTCCTTTGTGTAAATATCTGAATATTTATTGACTCGGGAATTTAAGCCTACATGTCTCACACCTCAGTGCCATAAACGGAACATGAATCTTAGCTCAAGGGTTTTGAATTAGCCCATTAGCATCTCCCAGTGAGCATCTCTGACCAAGTCTTTTCCCTGATCAGGGGTTGATCTCATCTCACTCTTCTCTAATTTGTAATCAGAAATTCTTCCAGAGAGAAGAATTTTTTTCTTAACAAAAGTTTCGCTGAAATCAAAATTTCTTATAAAAACATTATTGACAAACTTGGCTACTGAGAATTTCCTAATTACTTCTGCTGTTAACCCACAGTGCCAGTACATCCTGTACTGAATTACAGCTTTGCGATGTACATGTATTTGGCAAATCTGCTCAGCGATCAAGCTGTTCTTCATGTAGAAAACAATAAGTGCTTGGAAAGACATAGGACAGGTTTGTATTTTTTATAACATATCACATCTTTCTGTATTTATTTTTCAGGATCCAACCTAGGGATAAAGAAAGTAGTAAAACAGGGTGAAAAATAAAAGGGGGCAGAGACCAGTGTAAGAAACTGAGGTAATGTCTTAATTGACCAAAAATTAGGTTCCTGAAGATGCCAGTTTACAGCTAACGTCTCAGTCAGTCAACTATTTTTAAATTTGGGAAAAAGAGACAAGCCCTCTCAGGTCTGAAATAGATGTATTTGTAGTACCTACCAACACTGCCTTGCTTTCATCTTTAGATCATCCTGACTACAATGCTACCACTCTGGAAAGAAAAGATACAATTATTCCAATGTATTTTATTTGAGAAGGACAATTCAGTATGGTCCACCCTCAATCACCAGAAAATGACAAAACTTTAAGATGCTCTTCTCTTTAAGGTGCCCTACTCTTTTTTCATTTTTTTTATCCACATGCAAATCACAAAATCTTGCATTATGATGATTTCTCTCATGTGCTTTACAACAGAAGCATAGCATTTGTAAGAGGACGAGCCCCCATTCAACTCAAAAGCGATCACATACCAAATGCTAGAATAGGATTTGGTCACTATGAAAAGTCATTCCCATTCTCAAAGAGTTAATGTTTTGGCAGCGTTTTAGGGAAATAGATTCTGCTGAATGCACCACAGAAGCAAAGGCCTGGCTGTCCGAGGGAGTCCCTGCTGACATTCAGCTGCAGCCCACGCAAAGAAACTGGAAAAAGGGCTAATGTCAGGTGTCCAGCAGGGCTGTGATGAAACACAACATGCTGATTCCAGAAATGCTACATATTCTCTGTAAGATGGATCAGGGGTTTCACAACCATTATTTAAACGGAAATGAATCAGTGATTATGAAGTTTAGCTTAGATACAAAAATACAGTTATGATTTTAATAGGATTTAATTTGTGAAAGTCAAAGAAAGAGTGTATTTCAAAGACAACTAACTATACATTGCATTATCTCAGAGAGCAGAATGGCAAGATGGTAAAAAAGTGCTGTTGATAAAGAGCTTAAGTTGTCAGTAAAACATTTTTAAGCTGAACTAGACTCACACAAAATGAGTCATTTGGTTTAAGGGGGCAGTGTGCAGCAGCCTAATTCCTTTGACCCTGTTTGTACATAACTCACAAAACCCAACAAAACCCACCACCACAACCAACACCCCCAAAACCAGAATAAAACCAACAAACCACAAATAAACCAGCAGGAATAAATTTAAACTCCTAAAGTAAGCAGATCAGAAATTTCAGTCTCTAACCCAATAAGCTCGTAGCCACACAAGAACCAAAACAGCAATTCAATCACCACATACTAAGTGTACAGGTACTTCCATAAACAACGCTGCAAAGCAAAACAGAATAAATGTAGTCCACTAGTTATCGAGTACTACATGTCCACATGAAAGATTTTACCTGTGGTAAACATGAAGCTGCTTATCTTACAAAGAAAAAAAGGTCAGCTATTTTCAAGAAATAAGGCATGCATATGGACAGCTTCTACAGAATACTTCACACAGTAAAAACTTATTCTGCAGCAATTTGTGTATATACTTGTGTGATAAGAATAAAAATTCTGATTAAGCATAGGCAAATATAGTAAACTTCTGAAAAACATCAGTTTTTCTATCAGTTTTTGAACTAAAAATACAATTCAGACAGTTCTCCTGCTTCCTAAGGGAATCTGAACTGTGGCAGACACTAAAAATGTCTACTAAAATGAACAGTAGGCTGTTCAAAAGAAAATTACTTCTGAAGTCACACCGTTAGTCCTAGCTACCATGTGTTTACATTTCCAAAGGTACATCTACATTAGTAGTTTAGTGTGCTTCAAAAGCTTTTTCTCATGCAAATCTTCCTAACATCTACATTTCACAGCTCTTAGTGTCAGCATGCTATCATCTTGGAGAGAAGAAACTGGATTCTTTTAAGTGCCCCTCATCTTTCTTGATAACAGGCATTCTGGCATTTGGGCAAATGTTTAGAATTTCTCACCAGAACTGACAATTTTCATACTGATTTTAACCTCCATTTCCTGCTAGGCTGTCCAAATTGGGTTAGCATTTCACCACTTAAATACCATCTTTAATTTATATACAAATATGAGCTTTAATTATTTGTTCTTACACTGAAAAAGAAACAAGAGTCCTTGCATATATCCAGTTTCATACACTACAGTAAGATAATTCTTTGCAGTCTTTGTCTCTCCCCTGTCTGGCAAGCACAAACTTCGTTTGTCACAAACTGTGTTGATAAAATGGATCCTCATGTAAGAGGTTTCTGTAAATAAAAAATAAAAGACCAACACACAAACATCCGACTGATCAGTAATCAGGCCAGCCATGATAGGACTTGTAGAATTTGGTTTTATATTACTCTGCATGTGTATACAACACACCATATGTCACCCACACTAAAGATTACTTATAAATATTACATCTGTGGAATAGATACTTAAGTGCAAATTCAGCTTTTGTAAACCTCTCATCTCATGAAAGGAATTAGAAGTTATTATGGTACTTAAGGGAAGGAGAATTCTAACATTAAGTTTAAAGTATATGTATAAGTGTCTAATATTTTCAAATTAATATAATCTATATGAAACATGACTCATTTGTTAGTAGTTTAGAAGCTTTTCTGCAAAAGCATATTCCTATTAGTCACTTCTATTAAGGAGGCCAGCAGCTACATCTTTGCATTAGCTGACGCAAGGAAACAATCCAAGATAAAAGATGCTTTACCACACCTTTGATCTTGTGTTCAGTATTTTCCAAGATACAAGCATACATGAACACTATGCTCTAAAAAGGAAAAAGAGCTGATGCTTTATAATGAAAAAGCACTACAGTATAAGAAAGCTGTTGACTTCTTCACCCACATTATCCTTCTCTTGCTAATGCACCTACTTAACCCAACTTCATCCCCAAATTTAAACCACCTTCTACACTAGTTAATTTGGAGAGTATAAATTCACACTATAAATCTCAATCCACACATGCATGAGTCCCACAAGAATATTTTGACTGAAATATTTTTAATAACTGCATCTGTATGCATAAACCCTGTATTTCTCATGCCAGGGTATAAAATATGGAGCAGGCCTAATCTTTAAAGCTTTTTCAATACTTCAAGCTTGTGGCTGCTGAGGGCCAAAGAAACAATTACAATATAGGCTCTGATAAATAAACTGATAATATTTCAAAGAATTAGTTTTAATATGAAACTAAAAGCCTTTCAACTTCTGCTTGCCCACAGCAATACAATACTCTGTTCTTCCTGTCACTGTGGAAAGCAGCATCGTGGCATCCTTCATGGGCAAGGAACAGTGGAAGATCTCAGGAGCCATCCAATGCTCAGAGACTATGGACTGATGACCACAGCAGTAAGTGTTCTTTCCGAACTTCTTCCTCCAGAAATTGAGTTACTGTCCAGATCAAGAGCTCAATATTCAGCTGCTCAGCTGAAGAAATATTTGCTAGCCCCATCAGACTGAACTACTACAAAACCTGGACAGTGGATCATTAGCAATCTGAAAACACTGAAATACTGGGGGGTTTGTTTGTTGTTTTAAGACATTTTCTCAAGCAAGAAAAGCATCAGATGACCAGATACGGCCATAAATGTGAGAAGACTGTATGAAGGACTCGATCCTGTCAAATAATAGACCTCATGACATTCAGGATCTCATAAACAACATATGGCTGTTCTGTCACACATGGAAAGTTCTTCTCAATGGAGACATTTCACAATATTCAATCAAGAAAAGGAAATAACCAACAGCAAAAACTAGCTGCTGCCTCTCAGCTGCACAGAACGTGTGTAGAATGACGTTTTGCCAGCCTGCTTATAATTTTCCTTGTGCTGATTAGATGGTAACCTTACAAGGTAACCTTGCACTACAGAGTGCAGAGACCCTTGTATGCCCAACAACCCATTCCACTGTTTCACAAGAATAAGGCACCAATTTGGCTATGTCATGGTAGTACTTTTCTTCTTGTTTTACTTGTTCACAGTCTCTCCAATATGCCTTCCCAAATTCTTTCTATCCCACATATAACTGTAAGCATTGCATCTTGTCACATTTGCCATATCATTAATTCTTCAGGGAAAGTAAACCAAGTTTCCTGGAAAAGCATTAGCTTTTAGTGTTTTAGTTTGTTTATGTGTTTTTCTTGTTTTAAGACACAATAAGGAATAACTGCAGACTTTCATACTCAGCTGGTCCAAAATCCAAAAGGCTTAAAATGACACATGAAACAAGAGCAGTATCCATGTAAACTGCAGAATGCCCTGGTTTGGAAAAGATCTTTAAAGGTCCTCTAGTCCAACCTCCCTAAATAAACAGGGACGTCTTTAGATCAGGATGCTGTCAGCCCTGTCCAATCTGACCTTGAATGTTTCCAGGGATGGGGCATGTACTACTTCTCCAGGCAACCTGTTCTGGTGTTTCACCACCCACACCATAAAAAATTTCTACCTTGTATCTACTTTAAATCGCCCCTCTTTCAGTTTAAAGTCATTATCCCTTGTCCTGCCACAACAGGCCCTGCTAAAAACATCATCCCCATCAAGCCATCAGGTGCAGTAAGCCGAGTTCTTCGTATGCATCAGAAACACATATGAACAGAATGTGAATCAGACAAGCAAAAAAGGGTATCTGCAATAGGGCTGACAGCTGAAACAACTTCTGTCAGTGAAAAGCTTTAATACTATCCTGTCTAACCTTGTACACCTTACGAATCAAAGGGATAGACAGAAGAATACACAGAAGACTTGAGTTCATTGTAATAAACACCAAACTATCTAACATAGAAGAGTCTGGCATTACCCATGGATCAAAATGTACAAGCTGGTATAAAGTGTGTTGGTAAAATCATTTAAGGTAAATCTCTCAGCAGCTTTTAATAAATCTTTTCAGGAACTCCTTAGACAATGAACCATGAGTACATGGTCATTCAAGCAGCATATCATACTGTTAGGCTTCTTGCAGAGCAATGACTGAACTCCCTTGATGTTTTATATACCAGACTGAGAATAACTGTTCAAGATCTGCAAAAACAGAGATAAAAACGGTAGAAATGCTGCACAATACAGTTTTTCAGTTCTAATTCAAGTGCATTTATGCAAATCATCTTGTAACCAAATGATCTGCATTTAAACATTATTCAGAGAAGCATCTTAATCTGTTGTTACATCTGTATGAACAACTGTCAGAACAGAAAGGAGAAAAGAATTCCCTTTTGTGGGTTCAAGGCACGGATCCATCAACTCTAGCAAGAGCTTAGGCATAGCACACGTGTCTGATTAATCTCAAAGCTACATATTTTATAAGAGTTTGTTAATTCAGAACTAAAAAAAGTAAAGATAAAAAACCTGAAAAGGGCTTGTAGCACTGAAAATTTGGAGAGCTCATTTGTCTAGCATTACACATTTTAATTCAGGGAAACAGAACAAGATGGCTTCTGAAGGCCCAGTTTCTCTTCCTTCTTCTCTTACTTCTTCCAGTAAGTCTGCAGACGACACCAAGCTGGACAGGGGTGTTCATCTGCTTGAGGGTAGGGAGACTCTACAGGAGGATCTGGAGAGATGGGACTGATGGGCTGAGGCCAATGGTATGAGGTTCAACAAGGCCAAGTACTGGGTCCTGCACTTGGGTCAGAACAACCCCATGCAACACTGCAGGCTTGGGGCAGAGTTGCTGGAAAGCTGCCTGGCAGAGAAGAACCTGGGGGTGTGTGTAAATTCAGCCAGCTGAATATAAGCCAATAGTGTGCCCAGGTGGCCAAAAAGGTCAATAGCATCCTGGCTTGTATCAGGAACAGTGTGGCCAGGAAAACCAGGGAAGCAATTATCCCCCTGTACTCAGCACTGGGGAGGCCACACCTTGAATACTCTGTTCAGTTTTGGGCCCCTCACTACAAGAAGGACATAGAGATACTGGACTGTGTCCAAAGAAGGACAACAAAGCTGGTGAAGGGCCGAGAGTACAACTGCAATGTTAGTTAGTCAGGAGAAGAGGAGGCTGAGGGAAGACTTTGTGTCTCTCTACAGCTACCTGAAAGGAGGTTGCAGTGAAGTGGGAGTCAGTCTCTTCTCCCAAGTAACAAGTGATAGGCAAGAAGAAATGGCCTCAGGTTGCACCAGGGGAGGTTTAGATTGGACATTAGGAAAAATTTCTTCACTGAACAGGTGGTCAAGAACAGGCTGCCCTGGGAAGTGGTTGATTCACCATCACTGGAGGTCATCATGATAGGGACCAGGGTTTAGTGCTAGATTTGGTAGTGTTAGGTTAGTGGTTGGATTTGATGGTCTTAAAGGTCTTTTCCAACCAAAGTGATTCTACTCTACATAACATTAGGGTTATCTTCTGGTCAGTACCGAGCCATTATATAGAGGTAGGCAGTAAAGCTGTGCGGAAAACCCTTCCTCAGAAAGCACATATCTCTCATCAGTTTCCAGAATAGTAGAGGACAGTTGTAGAGGAGGCAGTGCTGAACCTGGAATGTTTCACTTTGGTATCTAGGAAGAAATCCCCAGAATCTCATTCTCAGAAAAGGAGAAACTACACACAAATCCAACAAACAAAAAGCAGAAATCCATCATGCCTGCAAATCTGTGTCTGTGTCTAGCTATGCACACAAAATATTTCTACAACTTTATCTCTAACATTTCAATTTATCCAGTCTTCACAAAACAACACCTCTTATGTCTGTACTTTAAATTTCACAGATGAGACTCCACACATTAGTCATATTCTTTGTAACTCATCTGCATCCCTACATCACAAAATAAAAGCCATTTTTAAAGTTCAGCACTCCACTGCAGGCATGAGCTTGGGGTTGGTATTTTTTGTTGTGAGTTTGTTGTTTGGTTTGTGGTTGTTTGGGTTTTTTTGGTTGGTTCTGTTCTTTGTCAGTAATTTCTTCATCTTCTAATTCTGATTTTGTTTTCTAATAAAACCTCATTAAAAACCCTGATATACAACATACAACAAATATAAAAGGATACCTGCTTATATGAGACACTACTCTAAAAATAAAATCCTACTATTGATTAATTTTATAAGAAAAGGATGGAACAGCTCCTCCTGATTAGTCTACCACAAAAAATTCAAGAAAAAAAATCATGGCAACTTAATTATTCTAAGTGACAGCAGTTGAAAAAATAGCCAACTATTAAATGGCTTCAAATGGTATATTCAGAATAGGTGAAAAAGAGCACTTTTTTAAAAAACAAAATCACTACTTGAACTACTGAAGAGTGATTTATAAACTCCAACCACAGCTACTTACAGAAAAATGGAACATGTAACAGTGAACTCTTACCATCCAAATGTAACTTTTCCTCAGTCAAGATTAAAATGATATTTTTAAAAAAACTCTGGAGCACAGCTAAGCAAATGGCACAACCACATTTCTATTAGTCAGAAATCATGATCATATCACTTTCCCATCATTGCTTTCCTTGAACCTATATTATCAATCTTTCAGGCAGCAACTGTCATTTTGATGTATGTGCTGATATAACAACCAGAATAATATAACACCAGAACTTACAACCACAATACAAATAGTGAATCAGACTGCTAAAGAAGAAAACAATTGAGGCCACTAAATGATGAATGAATAATGAGGTTTCTTTCTGAGTTCTGTTCTGAAAAATAAAAAAAAAAGAGACAAATCCTGTACTACTGAGATAATAATGAAGTAACACTTAGGCTTAATAGTACCTAGACACTAAATATACCTTAATTTTCCCAGAAGACAGTCTGATAGCCTTACTGGAACATTTGATAATTTGAGGAAGAATTTAACCCTCAAAATCTATTTGCATCTTTCTCTTTGCAGCAGAGTCACCATGACTCACTGTTGACACCAGGCAGTGGCATGATACAATAACCTTCCTGTGCTTCTCAACTGCAAGGACTGGCAGTGACTCACTAGCAACTTCACTCAGGCCAAGACTTCCCATGATGCAGGCTTCTGTGAGCACTACTACTTCAGCAGCCTTGCTTACACACTCAGTTTCACACCTCCAACATCCACAGTCAGGTAGTAAAGATTATACCCATATCTTGCCTCTATTACATAAAAGCAATCATATATATTTTCAGTCCAAAGTAAAGCTTTGACTACATTCTAATACTACTAAAATAAGTGGGAAAAGTGATTTAATCTTCAAAAAGACATTTATATACTCCCTTATTTCTTGCCTCCCCCACAGCAAAATCTGTATTAGGTTCCACAGTTCAAAAGATAAACGTTTGTCTTAACTAACTGCATCTATGGCTTTCAATGAAAAGTTTCCATGAGTTTCCAACTTTGTATTAGTTTGTCTGCTCTAAAGATCTTTTCAGTGATAGGAATATATCACGAAGAACAAGTTACTAAAAATAAACAACTATGCTGCTATGGTGTCTTAAATGAAAAAGCAAATATTCTTGGCAAGTAATTTTAGGAGGAAAAAAAATTGCAATTATCCAAAATCAGTATGACAAAAAACCCTCACTTTATTTCTTTCCAAAACGGTACACAAAAATCTTGACTCCCTCACAACCAACAGATGGTTGATTTAATTATGTAAAATAGGTAACAGCTGAGTAATGAATACAAAGCTGAACCAATGACTCCATTTATTTACTTCCATAGTAGAGTTCAGAAGGCAACACTGAAAATTTATGAAGAAAGCATCTCCCTTCCCAAGATATAAATATTAAAACTAGAAATATGTTAAAAATAAAACCATTTTCTTTAAATCAATGTAGAAAAAAATACATTGGCAAAGAATGATTTAGTAAAAAAAAAAAAACACTTAAAAAATTTAAAAGATGCATCTGACAAAAATGTGAAACTTTGGAAGCAGTTGTGTTATATGAGAAAAGGTTTTTCAATATCCTCGGTTCCTGCTTACCTACCAAACCTAAAGAAACAAAGTCCTGCATACATATGTTTTAGCCTCATAATATATTTTAGAAGCATTTGTCATATAAACATATTGTCCATGTATAAGCAGCACTCCTCAGTTGCAAGATTAATTATAACTCAAAGGAACAAAAAAGAAAAAAAGAAAAAGCCCAATGTTCAGAATCCAGTTTCTTCATTTCATTATCAAACTTAACTCTAGAAAAAACATAGGTAAAGCTTCTTGAAGAACAGAAGGATTCCTCTTATGGTAAGTACTGAAAGAAATTCCTATGTAGATCCTGAAAGGATGAAAATAGTCTTTCCAACTTAGGTTTTGGTGTGTTTTTTGGTTTTTATTTGTTTGTTTCCTCCAAGGATCTTGATTATACTGGAAAATCAACAATAAATATTAGTCTCACACCAGACTTTCCAATTCTGGCTGGTGTACAAGCTTCCCTGAAGAAATGTCCTCAGCCTCACTCCCTACCAATCTTGCACAGGAGTTTTCAGTAATCCCTCTTTTACCTACAGCGACTCTAGTAACTACACAGTGTGGTCAGAAAGAACAGAGAAAGACAGACAATATGTTTCCATCTATTTACAGAAGAATGTTCCAAGAAAACTGCCTATAAGCAGTTTAATAGAAGAAACACCATAATGCTCAAAGCTGAACCCCCAGTTCAGTGTCTAATGAACATAAAGAAACAATTCCTCTCCCCAATCCTGTTTTGCCAGGGAAGAGGTAAAGGCTAAAATACCCTGACACTCCCTGCCAGGAAAACTGTAACAATACTAAGATTTTTATTTAACAGCTACGCCTTTTTCTATTAGGAACTTTCTTGCCAACACAGCTCTGCATGTAAATTTTAAGAGATGACTAATCACTATTAGCAATTTTTTGCACTGAAGCACTGTCTAAACTACTTAAGGCAGAGACTGTTAACCCTAACAGAACTTTATAAACAAACACCCAATCCCCCCATTTCCACCACTTTTTTTTTTCTTTTTTTTTAAACGAAGGACTTCCACACTTCCTCCTCAACCACAAGGCTATCCTATTTTAAAGAGAGTCCTGCTTTGAGCTAGAACAGAACTAATTCTGTTCAGTGATTTTACATTTTAGCTGTCTCTTCTAATTAACTGCTCTTTCTGAAATTAACAACATGTTTTCTGCTCCTAGCAGTGATAACATCCAATGTTTACAGTTAGTATCATTGACTGGTATGCAGACTAAGGTCACTGCTAAATCTTGTGTACCACACTGGGGGTGCAGAAAGCAAAAGGCCACACCTATGGGGAGAAGTAAACAATTCAGGTGTCCCTAGACTGACCAATGAGATTTTTCATTTGATAAATATCATATTCAGTATAAAGCTGAGGGATCACAAGGGTTACACTCTCTTCCCCAATGCATCTTGATCTGTGTGTTCCCGCATTCAGTTCCAGAATCCAGCTCCTGCATCCAGGTCCTGTCCAGTCTGGGACTTCCCCAGTACCTGCTCACAGTATCAGCGGTGACAGTGACATAACTGCCATCAGGGGGTTGGGTCTAGTAATGCTTTTTTGTATATATTTCATTTTATTTGTATTATTTTCATTAAAATAGTTTTAGTTTTCTTTTCCAATCCATAAGTCACTCTTTCTTGTTAGCTTTCTCTTCCCCTTTGGGAAGGGAGAGGGGTTAATATTGTCTGTCACATTTATTAGCCAGTCAAGCCCTAACCCTTGACAAAGAGATACTGCTAAAAAGAAGGGTAAGAGGTTCATAGAAGTAGGTAAGACATATAGGAAGCGAACATAAATACAGAATCAGCATTTTGAATATCTCCATTCATAACATTCTTGTTTGATTTAAAAGATTGTCTGTATGTATCATCACACTACAGGTACTCACATGCAGTAAAACCTAAAGACTGTGGATAGTTAAGGCTTTTCTGTTGGTTGGACACTTCAAATAGTGTCATGCTTACTAAATGTACGAATGGAAGCCCACTTGCAGCTCTGTGGGCCTCCCAAAGGATAATTTCTCTGCAACGCTACACAGAGTTTGTCCCTAAGCCAAACAACCCCAGAAACAGACATATTGTGGAACAAAAGAATCAACATTATTCTCCTGGATCTCAAAGAGGCTGATCCCTAAATAACAAATGGAAAACCAAAAAAACACCCAGTAACAGCATCCTGAATGCCTCAGTCATCATGTCACATAAATTGTCTTATCATACAGCTAGGACAGCCAGTTCCCTGTAGGAAGATTGCCAACCATCAGTTCCAATTATAGGTACGACAGGAACTAGAGAACCTCCAAGTGTTGTAAGAGGTCGAATTATCTGTATTTACTGTAACCGTTTTAGCAGTGTTAAGTCATCAGCTGCAACTGACACCTTACGACAGAGGGAAACCCATGGCATGATTTCCATACTCCTTGTGCCTCAAGAACACTTACACAATACAAACACCTTTAGCAGATCAAAAGCCCCAAGTAATATGAACTGACCTGACAGAAGGTCAAATTGCCTCTATATCCTTTCACAGGATGTACAAAGTGATTCGGACTGTATGGTACTTCTGTAGACTGATAGGAGTGGTATATTAAAAGGAAGAGTGAGAAAGAAGCAAGATGTTATATGCATGACTCTCAGTATCCAGCAGACAGGAATGCAAGATAAAGGCATTTCAGTCAGAAACATGACTAACTAAAAGCGACTACTGAAGGTGGACAAAGATCAAGGCAAAAATGAGTCATATGCTTCTCAATGAACACACCAATAAGAATTCAAACTGAACAAGTGACTGAGCTGTAACTGGTAGCCAGCACATAAAGATCAGCACAAGACATTTATTTAAACTGTGAAGTCTACTCAACATTTCAGAGACTAAACTAAGAGCAAGGTTGGCTTCTCTATATAGTAAGTTGTGTGGCAGTATCTGCCCCATCTAAAACTGCTTCATCAGGGCAAGCCTTCAGCTTGGGCTTATTTAAGAGGAGTTTTCTCAGCAGGATAATCATCCAGAAGTGCTTTGAGTTGATCCAATTGAAAGTAAGTATGAACAGGTTTGAAAAGCTTCATACATTTTACCTTTCTACAAAAGTAAAGCTAAAAGAGAGTTATCCTCCACCCCTACACATCACATCTCTTATGATTCATACTGATCGTAAGACTGTAAACCTAGTGAACTCCCTCTAATTTTACCACTGCAACAAAATAATTCAAGGACAGATGTGAGAAAAGAAATTTTGCATCCATGTCAAGACCTAAACACATTGGTCCCTCTCTAAATAGACATGATAGAGGACACAAACATCCCCCAAGTCCAGGATACACAAGAAAAATGGTCTTTATCATTTAAAAAGGTCCATCAATTCAGGCAGAAAAAGCTGAAAGAGCAATATTCTCTGATCCACCCCCGTGCTTGCTATTGTACAGGAAGAGATAGGAGAGTTTTCAAAGACTGATGGCTGAAGCAGCAAGCTCATTACTCAAAGTACCAAGAAAAAAATGGGAGAAGGTTGAGTTGTTTATAGAGGTCTACAACCACGCAGTTGTTTTCTACCTGCACAAAACATCATCATTTCATTCAAGATTATTGGAAGAACAGATGTAAAACGATAATAAGAGATTTGGCTGAAACATTATTTTGTGAAGGGAAAATCCCACGCCTCCAGGAGCCAGAGAACAGTCTAGAAGCAAAAGGCAGCTCACATGCAATGGGAAGCTATTATTTTGCAAAAGTAACAGCTTTGTTACTTTCTATTATCCTTCCACTGTAGTAGCCATGAGTGGAGCTGAAGTCTTCAAAGATGGAAAGGAGCTTCTCTTGATGCCCTGGAAGCGAGCAAGTCTTGGGACCAAGACCATATGCAGAAACTGTCAAAGGACTAACCAGAAATTGTCAAAGGACTAACTGTCAGACCTGTTGCTTACAGATTGGAGGAGAAATCAGAGTTGAATGTTTAAGTAAATGTCAAACATTGAAGATGACTCCGATTCAAGGTCAAAGCTGATGGATGTATCCAGCAAATAATTAAGTAGTCTCTCCTCCTTTCCTTAAAAGGCATTAGAATTGAAGCCTTGTAAACCAAACCTTTCCTTAGGGACCTGGTCCTCCAAGAAACATAAGTATTTGGCACCCCTGCTGGGCAAGGGCATAATTAATGCCATTTAAAACATTTCAGCCTCAGGGAACAAGAGAGGCATATGAAAGAGAAAGAACTTAAAACCAGTTTAAAAGCATAAAAACAAAGTCTACACAATGTAAGCTGTTGCTCAGCCCCATTCCACTAAAGTTATCATGTCAGCTTTGTGCTCAAGAGATGCACTAAGTCTTTTATGCTTTACAGATCCAGAAAAAATTGGTCAGAAGTTAGTCCAAACTCTGACTTAAAGCTGCCATAGTAGCAACACTGGATCAAGTTGGCTCCTCACAAATATTCATCCTTGTGCCACAACCTGTAAATCAGCCACTTCATACTTATTTCAAGCCTTAACATATGCACATAGAATCTTCCTTTTACTTTAAATAGAAAATAATGTGTATGGTATTTGTGCAAAGACAGGGAAAAAAATTAACTCACTGTTGCTTATACAGATGTAGCAATTCAAGTTAGTATTCCAAATCCTGTATGCACTGCATATATGTAATAATATTAACCAGAATGTATCTCTGTTCAAGGTAACAGTAATAAAGCTTTATCCTACAGACCTATATTACAGAAGCTTGTAAGATAGCAGAACCACCTCCACCTTAAAAAAGCAAGAACTCTCACAGACCATAAAGAGTATGAAAGTGGTAAACCATTAGAATACAGAGCATTCAGATTCAGCTACTTTTCTACCTCAGTGTTTTTCACAATTTATCTCGATTAAAATTAAACTACCACAAGCAGAACATGTAAAAATGCTCATAAACCCCTAAGAACAGCAGCATCCAAGTCCGAGAAAAAAAACTAGAAAAAAACCCCAGTTAATAAAGATTTATGCTTTTTAGACCACAATAAAGCTGCACTTATTACAAAAGATCCACTGTACCACATCTTTCAATGTACCATCTCCTACTTTTGCAAAGGCCTCTGCACTCCCTCAGGCAACCTCATCTCCTTTTCTCTTTATCTGTTCAGAACATTGGCCAACTTCTCTGCAATGGAAAACAGAAACCAGCTTAGCAAAATACAGGTTTAACCAACCTAACAGGCAAGAACAGAAAGGAAAAAAAACAAAAATCATTAGTTTACTAGAATAATGATCAGCAATGCTGGCATTTGTAGGAATGCCTATGCCCATAGACAGGAGAGGGCAAAAGGAAAGTTATACAAGCTTCAAAACTAAGAGTCGAATAATTTTAAAATAAATAAAAAAAGAACTTTCCTTTCCTCCAGCTAACCTCCTAGGCTTCCTGTTACAGACTAATATAAGGCATCTAAGACTTTGCTGCTCCCCCTCTCTCCTCCCAAATTGCTTTTCATGAAATATTTTCACACAGCAAGTGAACCAACTGAGTTTGCATTGTGGAACAGTAGCCTAACTCAAATGCAACCTAGCAGTTCAGGCTATACACAGCTACTTATAGAAGCTACTGATGTACAGCATACTTCATACCACAAAGTTTTTTAAAAATCTGGCAGCCCAGACTAAGAGTGCAGTTGGGATCAAACTGGTCTCAAGGCAGCTGCTTACTAATCAAAGGTGAATATTCTCTCTACATAAATCCCATCAGAAAGAAGTTTACTAGCAAGTAGTAAGCAATTAAAAACATACAAAATATTGTTCTATCCTAATAAGGGTCTGACTCCCACCATCACGGTAACCCTGAAAAAAAAACCATTGCTTTTTAAAACTTCAGAACATTTCTTCTGAGACACTTTGTACCCAAGGACGCTGATCTATCCAGTGAATGTACATTCACAGCAGTAATGGCTACGTAGACATGGCATTTGTTGCTGCTTCCTTGCATAACAACATTTTTACACTGTTTATTGCTTCTCATATATCCCTTCTAAGAGTTTTTTAACTCTTCACTATTTCTCACCTATGTGAACATTTTTGTTCTCATTTATACCTGACTGAAAAATAAAAATGTATGCAGATTAACAATTTTGTTTGAGAAATTTTATTTCTAAGAAAATGATGTTCCAATGGATATTAAAATTCAAGTACTTCTATCAGACAGGTATACCTTGGGCATTTTATCTAAGCTGAGACAGAAATTAGAAAACTTCATTTCTCCTAACCTCATTCACGGGGCATGAAGCTTTATTTCTTTCACAGCTTATGCAAAGGAAGCAGCATTTGAAGAAATACTCCATTCTTTCCAACAACAGAAATGACAAGAGGACTTTGCTAGGACTCATTTGCTTATAAACACTAATGTAGAATTACTGCCTGTGGTATTTTTGTGTCAATCTGATTCTGTGAGATTAAGTATTGGATGATGGGATTTTTTTAGTATCATTTTTTTTTATGTTTAAAAAACCCCAAACAACTCATAGCTTCAGTTCCATCTCCTAGTCAGCTAGTGTCTGAATTTCACCAGCTGCATGATCTCTACCTACAAACACAAAAGAAGGACATTATCAGCTTCTTTGCATAGAAATGTTCTGAAACCTACAGTTAACTGAAGTTGTCTGGGATTGCAGGTGCCAGCTGAAAAGCCTACCGCTTAGACTACCACTTAGTGGTAAACTGGGAAAATGCCTGTACATTCAAAAGTGGAATAAAATTGATTTTTTCTCATGAATTAAAGATGCCTCACAGTCAAATGCAACAGACTCAGGGTAAGACCACGTGCCCCAAAGGCCTCATTCAAAAGATGCACAACATATCTCTATTTCTGTCCAGTTGTCTAACTGGGTTAGAGACACACAAGTCAGGATAGGAAGGAAAGCTTTTGATCACTTGCCCATCAGCAGCTAATCTTTAACACGTGGATAGTTTATCTCTAATTTACCAGAGAAAGAAGGCAACATCTGGAAGGGTTGTACATTTTGTTTAACATTTCATTCTCTAATAGGAATTGAAGTATCATGCTACTAATGAGATTATATATTTAAAATTCACATGGATATTCTGAAATCTGCATAACTCATAAAGCTATATTTACCATGTGAAATCTAGGCCAGTATAAACAGTTGTAATTATCTACATGTCCATCAATGATTAATTTTTTGCTGGTTTTTATTAATCACTGCTGTTCATAAGCATGTCTCTTCTTTCTCTCATTTTCTAACAAGTTGGTAGAGTAAGGGTGATATGAAAGAAACATTAACTTTTAGGTCATTCTGTAATATTTACCTGTTAAAAGTAACAGTACAAACAGTAAGAAGTGAAAGTAACACAGGTCCCTGCAACAGCAGTGAGACACAATGGTGTGCATCAGTCCACTTTCAGCAGGTACTTGCATTCATCAAGACCCAAAGAGCACTCCAACCCATCTGTATCCATGGAACACACTCTGTTATGAAAATTTATATTCCACCAATCTACAACCATGAGTTCCTCCCACAGAAAGACACTCATAAAGGTAAAAGGGGGTCTGCTAAATATTCAAACAGAGCTTCAGTGCATAGCATTCTTTGACAGCAATGAAACCTAATTACAGAGACAGTCGCTGAAAGAAGCTCTCCTTTTCAACTAAATACCAGGATCAGGCTAATAGATCAACCCATTTTCTAGATTGTAATAAAAAAATATCCTTAGAAAAGCCTCTTCTCTGTATAGTTATTGAAATTTTACTGTTGCATTGATTATATATAATATATAATAACATTATATTTATACTGATAAACTGTCAAAAATTAACTACAGTACAGTCAGCTATTATGCTAGAATATAACATCCAGACCACAAGATACTGTAGAGCAGTACAGATGTGTCATCACTTAGAAACTGCTTATTTTTTCCTGTTACAGACTGATTAACTGCTCAAAGTAAATGTTTTACTTGTGGTTACCAATAATTTATCAAAAAGATTCTGCAACTGCTTCTCAAATCTCCTGTTTCTATATGGGCTCAATAAAAACACAAGTGGCATGAAGATGATAAATTTAACGGGTTTTGTAATACAAGAACCAGTAAGTGTCATATAAAAGTACTAGCTACTTAGTTACAAAAAAATCCAAATCAGGTGAAATAAAAACTGTGGTACACATTGTCACAAAGTGACCCCAAAGATTTAGCCAAATTCTTTCACGGCAATCAGTAACAGCGTTATCCACCTAAATACACAAAATGGAGATGAAACGGGTCAACTTTTGAAGCTGAATATAAACATTTCTATCTGTTGCCAGCATAAATCACAACAGACCTATAAGAATAATAAGCTACATAATTAATAAGAAAGCATGAATTCCTAAGATAACTCCAGCATGCATGTGCTAGCTTGGTAATCTAAGGCTTCTATTTATTTGAAGTTCATCAAGAATAATCTAAATGTTTAAGAGCATATGATAAGAAGAAAACTGATGATGACAGTGGTTAGATGTATTTTAGTTGTTGGGACATTGCCATTACACTACATTCAATAAAGACGATATTAACACACAAGAAGAATAATATTGTTTGTTAAAATCTGAAACAAATTAATCAGCTGCTTCTTAAAGCATCAAAGGTTTCATTAAGCATAACACAAAAGGTACAAAGAAATCCAGATCAGGCTTATTTGACTTAGTGACTTATTTCCACCTTATTTTAATGTATTTATTTAAAAAAAATATGTATTTCCATTACATTAATTGATAACAATCAAATTAATTACTAGTTTATTTTCCAGGGCAGGGAGGTACTAGGTTGCTTTTCAGAGACTAATTCAGTATTCTTTACACAGTTCCAAATTCTGCCTTTTCACATTTTCTTGATAGTATCACCCGATTCCATGATTTCATTATGATAATACTGTTTGCACTGAGATCACTCCTGTGTAGCCTGAGTCAGGCAGACAAAAAGCATAAAGTATTTTAGAAATAAAACAAGTACAGACATCAAGTAGTTCATCAAAAAACATGTTAGACTGAGGAACCAATCCAATCTTACATGGAAGTGCAAGAAAGCAGAAGGCAACATTAGCTTCTAATAATAAAGGACTTATGAGCAGTTAGTAGTAAGACTTAGCCCAGCACTTCTTCTACATTTCCAGAATATTATCTAATGCGGAATACATGAAGTTCCAGTTATAACAGTATTGGACGCAAGTGTCCAGGTCCTGGCCATGGGGGGCTGCAGAGGAAGCCAGGGGCTGCTCTGTGCCACATGCCCAGCTCCAGCAACTCCACTTCAGACCCACCACAGGACACAGATGAACCTCAGCCACATGTGGGGCACTTGAGTGAAAATATACTTAAGAAAGGGCAGAAAACACCAGAAGAGGAGAGAACAACAGAGGGAATGACAGAATAACAAGGTCAGAAGAAGACAACGGTGGGGAGGAGGAAGACGCTCCACTATGGAGTGGGTATACTGCCAAAGGGATAGCAGGATATGGAGGACCTGCATCACAGCAAAAGAAAATAAAAACAAGGAGCAGCAGAAAAAACTGCTACACCAACCCCCTGCACTGCCATTTGTCTCACTGGAGGGACTGAGTGTACCCCATGATGGTAACAAGGGAAGAGGAGAGGTGTCTGGAGTGCAGCTGAGCCTGGGAAAGGAAGACTTCAACACTTCCAAGTGTTTTAATGTTTGCCTTTTTTTGTTTCACAGTAATTAAATATTTATGTTAATTTGCAATAAATTAGGTTAAATTCCTCACATCGTGTCCGCTTTACCCATGACAGTAATTGGTTAGTGATTTCTTTCTCTTTATTTCAACCCTGGAGCTTTCTCACTCCTGTTCTCCCTATTTGTTCCCTCTCCCACTGAGACAGGGACTGATGGAGCAGCTGTGTGGGTGTCTGGTTGCTAGCCAGGGCCAACCCACCACAGGGACATTATAACATCATAATGCAAAATCTGTAACATTGTTATATTTGACCCATTTTCGTATGTGTAAAACTTAAGATCCTTAAAACCCTGTTAATTTATTACCAAAAGTATTGCAATTAAAGATGAGATACGATCCAGTGGAGAAACCGAATACCAGATAACCAGGCATGCTTGTACTCACTCAACAAGAAATCTTTACTTCCCTGAGCCATGACTCCAAGGGCCTGAATTCTAATTTCTTCACAGCAAATGCAGACCAGAAGCTGCACAAAAGAGACATGCATGTGGGAAAGAGCCCACAATAAATATCTCCAAAAAATCATTCAAGACACTTGTCCACTATTCAACTAAATCTGTTCACTAGTCTAACCTGACTAGTTGGTAAAAATAATGAACAGTAATTGGGCACCTTTGTTTCTACCAGTTTGGCACAGGCAAAGTGAAACTTTCTTCTGCTTCGAATGATAGCCCCCATATATTCACACTAATTACATACAATTCACACAATGCTAAAATAGCCATCAGAATCTTTCATTTTTGCACTGACCCTTTCCTGTAGAAGAATATACATTACATATGAGACTCAGAAGTCTTGGCAGGTAGACATCTGACTTTCAAAGATAATGCTGGCAGCACTAGTTCCAACATTGATTCTTCCTCCACAGAGGAGACTGGGATTCTACACTTTATCTGTTGACATAAGACACAGTAGAAGTGATGTTTATGTCTAACATCAGACAGGTCTATGTATCGAACTATGGAGGGGAAAATCCAAACTGAACAAGCCAGACAGTGATGAAAACACAAAACTGACTTAACAGAAAAATACTAAATAAACCTAAAGTATTTAAAACAAATATGTTTTCATATATACACACATGCATATACACATTAACATATAAACATATTTAGTAGAAAATAAACGGGAAAGAATGTCCTGACACACGCCAAATTTTGAAAGTAAGACTCACAAAAGAAGTTAAAAAGTAGCAGCAAATGCCTTTAAAGCCTGCAAATAAGAGACAAAGGAAAAAAAAAGAAAATATAAGGACAGCAGTTCCTGATCAACACCAGGACTTCTAGATCCAGCTGAATGCTATGTTTGGGAAACTGAAGATATTCATAAAAATAAATGAATGTCAAGTGACCAAATAAAGATCCTTCACAGCATAAAATCAGGAAAGGTGTAAGACTTGCATGATGCTTATGCAAACTAATATTTTATAAAATTGTCATGAGGAAACTGAATCAATGAGGACTCCAAATTAGTGGTGAAAGATACAAATTAAAAATCACATTGCAAAGACTGGAATGGAGATGCTGTGAAATTAGAAAGAAGCAAATAAAATTTCCTGAAAGGGGGAAAATCTGATCATTAGACAAGAATAAATCTAAAGGATATTGACTGTCACATTTGACAAGCTATCATCTTGGATGCATTGTGTGCATTCAGGGGAGCTAAGAAAGATTTATTTTCTAATACTTAGAAAGAATGTAGTGATAACACAGCTAAACCAGTTTACTACAAAATAAAAAATAAAAAACTCAGTTAATGTTGAGATTTTTAACAAGATGTACTTTTTTTAGCATTTATGACTTATGCAGTGTAAAAGAAGCTTTTAAAAAATCAGCTCTTTAACTTTTAAGATCTGATAATAGATAGGCATTTTATAAATTGGTTAAACAGTGCCCACAGAACTACAGAATACAGATCAAAATAAAATGGCTAACTACACTCTGAAAAATTAAACTGTAAGACTACAGAAAACACCCAGGAAACTTGGGACAGCAAGGCTACTGAAAAAGCTAACATGAAGATGGTCCGACTTGAATTGAAACTGAACAGTGAACAAAAGGCAGAGGAGCTACAGAACTGTCATGCAGACTGAACACTCTTCTTGAAGGTAAAAAAAGATCAAGTGACAACATAAGGCTCACCACAAACTCTCACAGAGATGTGCCTACATGTTGATTAATATTTTAAATGTACCATTACCATCTGTAACATAATACCTCCCTCCTTCAGAAATGTATTTAAAAATAAATGACAGTCATGAGCATTAGTTCAGTGCTTAGAAATACAAAAACTCTGTACACAGGTGCTAACACGAAAATTATAAAGAATGTGAGAAAAAAATGCATCCAGTAAAGACACTAATTAACATTTAAAATAAATCTGCAATAGAATCAAAGCTAGTAAAAAGGCAAGAGAAAATACAAATCAAGAAAATCTATGCCCTGAAGCTAGGATTTGGAAAGGTAAATTGTACTTTTACAAATGACCTTGGATTTGTGGAATACTGTCAAACATGAGCCTTGAAGTCAATCTTGATCTAATGCATCTGGACTAGGCCTCCTCCCTGAAAAGCTTGTATGCTCGATGGAAGAAAATGAACACAGTGCTAACAACAGTACAACAGCAACTGCCATACCTAACACTCTTTCATTTTAGTTTTAACTGACAAGGGTGAGTACTGATGCCACTGACTGTCAGGTCAAAGAGAATAGTCTAGTCATCGACGTGCAGAAAGTGTAAGCCTGGGGAGCTGCTACCCTCTCAGCACTGGTTATGTCCAGCAATAACATATCAGTAGCACTGGAAATGAGCAAACAGGTTCCAGTTTCAGCACTGCCAATGTACACAATATAGGTTTGGGGTGCAATGTTCTGGTTATCTGAAATTCCACTCAGTACTTCTCTATTTTACACCATATTATGGGAGCTGAACGTACATAGGAAGCCCAGTCACTATCAAAGAATGGAAGACCTTTGGTTACTATGAAGGTCTAGACAGCTGGAAAACTTAGGTCATGATTTATTTACATTACAAACCTAAGCACACATAATACATTATGCCAAACAGTGCTTCAAAAAAGAATTGATATAATAATTCAGGTTGAAAGGACAGCAACAGGTCATCTAGTTTAACCTCTTACTCACGGCACAGTCATCTATGAGATTAAACTAACTTGCTCAGGACTTTTATCCAGTCAGATCTTGAAAACCTCCAAGGTTTTTTTCTTACATTTGATCAGAACCTCTCATTATTTCTCATCCTCTCACCATGCAGTATTCAACCGAAGACCCTTGTTCCTCTTCTCAATACTTGCCCATAGTACGGAAAGCCAGCTATTAGGTTCCCCCAAAGCCTCCTCTAAGTTAAAAAAGGCCCATTCCCTCAGCCTCTTCTCATAGAGCCTATGCCTCAGCCCATCAGCCACTATGACACCTCTCCAAGAAACTTGCTTGCTTATTGGTATTGGACAAACAAAAGATGGACAGAATATTCTACATGTAGTTTAAGAATTGCCAAGCTGAAGAAGATAAACATCTCACAATAAGCTTCTCCGCTGCCAGGGTAT
Source organism: Galbula dea (assembly GCA_013399015.1). Classification (NCBI taxonomy): domain Eukaryota; kingdom Metazoa; phylum Chordata; class Aves; order Piciformes; family Galbulidae; genus Galbula; species Galbula dea. Next base: position 1,209,556 of record VWZX01019989.1, read on the forward strand.
GCCTCTGGCTCACATTCAACTTGCTGTCCACCAGGCTCCCCAAATCCTTTTCTGCAAAGCTGCTCCCCAAACAGTCAGACACCAGCCTTTATCTTTTCAAGGGTTTTTTTATTCCCCATCATCCTTGTTGAATCTCATAAGCCTCCTGCCTGCTTATTCCTGGAGACCAAGTGCCTCTGCATAGCAGCTCTGCCCTTGAGCACCTCAACTGGTCCTCCTAGTTTTATGTCATCTGCCATCTGAAAGAATGTGGACCAAGTCATCTCCATACAAGTCACGGGCAAAGTCAAACAGGACTCAGCTTGGTGCAGGACATTGTATAGGAATTAACACATTAATCACTACCCTCTGAGCCTGATCATGCAGGCAGCTTTTTGCCCACGTACTTAACCACTTAAGTGGTTAAGTTTTAACCACTTAAACCATAGCATTCTCACTAGAATGACAAGAATACTATGGGAAACAGTGATAAAAGCCTTACCAAAGGAAAGGTAAATGATATTCAGTGTTCCTTCCTCATCCACAAATCCAGACCTTTTAACACAGAAGGCAATGAGATTAGGCATGGTTTATCCTTGATAAATCCATGCTGACTGTGCCAAATCATCATCTTGTAATTGAAAAACAAAGAAATGTCTTCCAAAAGGACTCATGGCACAACATTTCCAGGGACTGAAATGAGAAGCCTGTAAATACATGGCTTACCTTTGGCCTGTTTTGAAGACTGTGGAACATTTGCCTTTCCACAGTTTATTTAGACCCCTCCCCAATTTCTTTAGTTTTTTAAAGTTGATAGAAATAAGCCTTGCACTGGCATCCACCAGCACCCTTATAATTCATCTTCTGGTCTTGCATGGATCAAGTTCTTTCAAGTAATCCCTGACTTGATCCGCATTCAATTCACCACTGGTTTTCCTTGAACCTTGCCTCTGATCACAAAAGCTTGGGAGATCTTCTCGACTACCCGAACAGATTGGCATAGCATAGAAAGATGTGACATTCCCTTCAGATGTGTTATCTCTCTATTTGCATACTGTGGGAGAATGTAGGAAGCCAAGTGGGAAGGCTGAAGAAATTGAGTAATCTGTCTAGGGGATCAACAGTAGTCTACATTTCACGCTAAAAGTTCCACAAGCAGGAGTTGAGAAAAATTATTCCTTTTCTTAATATTTGTCCATGAATGAGAATCTTCAGAAACTGAAGCATATTTTAGTGAGTTTATAAAATTGAAAGGAAAAGTCAATCCTCATTTACTACTTCTACCCAAACTCTGTTCTGAAAATAGACATTTTGAGCAGGAAATAAATGATTCATGAGTGTCAACATAAGTAAGACTGATTTCATTCTAGAGTTCATTAGAAAACATGTTTTACAGTAGTCAAAATACCTTTACAGTTCTAGGGTTATACCTTTTAGTCTTAATTTCCTCAGTATTGCTGTTTAAGAAACAAAAGTCAAGCAAGAAATAGCCCTTTTGGCAAGCCACTAATTAACCAGAACAGTTCCCTGACAGTTTACCAGAAGAATTCACTCGACTCACTGAGACTAGTGCCAGCAAAAGGGGACAACAATGACAAGTTATATAAGATAAACAACAGTGGAAACAGAGCATTTTAAAAGCAAATTCCATCCAAGAACTACATTAAAAACATGTTCAAAGTTCAGGAATTCCTAATATTTGAATGGATTCATACTGTATTATCACAGTTAACTTACCATATGCTAAATATGTGCTCACATTATTACAATACTAACTGAGCCTCAGCTGGTGCAAAGACTGATGGGTACGAGAGGAAGAAAAAAGCCATAGTTATAGTAATTACTGATACTGCACAATTGATCTGGATTTTATTGCAGAAATTAAAGATGCATGAAGAATAAGCAGAAAAATGAAGTTTGTGAAAAAATACAGTTAAGACAACAGCTGTATGTTTTACTAGAGAGTCTCTGTAGGCGTTCACTGGCAAACCAGTTAAATGTTTCCCTACAATATAAGATGTCCACAGTTTGCTGTTGCCTACTTGACTGTTGGCCATTCTGAAGATGCACAAATCATTTGCAACTACCAAGTCAACATGAACTGTGCTTTGAACATTAAGTATTACAAGAACTTCATGAAAACCAGGGCCCTTCTTGTTGCCATGTTAGCCATGCAAATGAGTAGCTTGGATACGCATGTGCACGCCTTAGGGCATAACCTGTTGCACAAAACCAAACTTGTGCAATTTAAGTGATTCCAACATTGGAAGTAACATAAGAACAATTATGCTAGCCATCTCCCACCTGCCAGCCCAACACTAACGGGGGAAAGAAAGGAAAGGAACTGTGCTTAAGAAAATCAGCCCAAAAGAACATAAATTAAGAGATAAAAGACTAGGAAGAAAAAACATCCATTTAAGGTACCAACTTAAGTATTGTACACAAGCATACTGTCAGTAATTGCCAATAATTAACTTCTAATAACATTATAACTCTCATGCCTTATACTTCATGGTTTACTTCAGTCTCTACTCTCTTGATTGAATGCTGTACTGTTAAAAAGCACCTTTTAAAGACAAAAACCATGACGTGCTGGATGACAATTCTGAAAGCAACTGAGATGTTAATTCAGAACTTGTTTTAGTAAGTTAAAAGGGAAGAAGTTTCCTACTGGAAACTGAACTCGTTTGTGACAGTAATAGTAGTTTTGTAACTCGATGAAATACCAAAACAGTGTCATCCATTACTTGTCAAACGTACTGTAAAAGGGATGCAAAGTACACCAGACAGAACCTCACTGAGTTGCTTTGGGATTAATAGAGATCATAAGCCACCAAATTCAAGTAGTCATGTTTGCCTTTTTAATCACAAAATATCTTGCTAGTTACTCTACCCTGTGGAAATCTGTTGCCCAATTCAGTCAAAAAAGTGATCTCCATAAATTAAAGGTGGGCTTTTTACCAGGCCTCTCATCACTCCAAAAATGTGAAAATTTATAAGAAGTTATTCATGTGGTACAAAGTTTTGCAAGTTAATCACCATTTCTGTTTGCAATATACATAAATATGAATAAAAAAGTATAAACCCACTGATTTTTGTAGCTTGAAAGAACAACAAAAGAAGCCTAACTGAAAGGTAGAGACAGAAATATTGACCATCCCATGAAATGATAGTTCTTTTAAAAAGAAAACTATAGTAATATTACATCTTAAAATGAAAAGGCAGTGAAATACAGAAATATTGAGCTAGAATGAGCCATTTCATGGACACTATTACTTCTGCATTTTAATAGTAAAGTCTGCTGTTCGTGAAGTTCTAATTGAGCAGAAAGGATGTTCAGAAAATTGAAGTGCTCAGCAACAAAACTTCACGTCATTGTTTCAGTTATATATAAGTTTGTATTGCATATTAACCCTTCTTGTTATTGATGCATTACTTAAATTAGTACCTTCGGTCACAATTAACTGACAGGGCTGTTTAGTCACAAAGAAATACATGTCAACTCTGCAGGGTAGCTGCAGCTCAACACCCTTCAAGAAAAGGTGGCAAAAATAGATATCTTGCTTCAAGTCTAACCTAAGCAAGCTATAGATCTCTTATGAATGCACATCTGATGAGTTCACAGCACTTAATATACCCAATTACGTTCTGAAGTAGGAGGTGATTTTGCTTTCTAATGGTTAATACAAAATTTAAAAATTCTCCAATATTCCAACTATTGCAACCACTAACTGCACAGTTTTGAATAATCACATTATCTCTAGCCCAATTTCCTGGTCTGGAAACATTTTATAATATGCCTTCATTCATGGAAGTAACACGTACTTTCCTGAGTGCTGAAATGTCTAATTCATAGAATCACAGAATGGCTCAGGTTGGAAGGGACCTTAAAGATCATCTAGTTTCAACCCCCCCGCCACGGGCAGGGATGCCAATCATTAGACCAGGTTGCCCAGGGCCACATCCAGCCTGGCCTTGAACACCACCAAGGATGGGGCATCCACAACCTCTCTGGGCAACCTGTTCCAGTGCCTAACCACCCTCCTGGTAAAGAAATTCCTCCTAAATTCATCAGTATTTAAACTCTTCCAGAGGCTCAAGCATTAGAAGCTGTACAAACATGATCACACATCCAACAGCCTTTTATTTTGCAGCAGAAGGGCTGTTTGGAAGATGTTCAGATAGTTCCTACTTCTCACGTGTTGGTTGGTTTCACAAAACAGTTTTGGTGTGTAAACTAGATACATATCAGACGAAACTAAAACAGAAGCTCTGCTTCAAGTGCACACCAAACACACCTCCATCCCTAACAGAGAAATAAAGAAGCAAATAGTGTATCACTCCTTTGGGTAATACAAAACTACATATGCAGGGGAACATTTGGTTCAACAGACCACAATAAATCTAGTCAGGAGTTAAACAGGCAGATTATATACAGCATATATGAAGGCATCCCAGCATCAACCACTGGCTATCTATAATCAGGTCATAATGCATCAAATGGCCTGTCAACAAGTTCAACCTGTGAAGTACAGATCTATTTTACCAGATCTGTCTTCAAAAATTGTCTAGCATTCAGCAGTTCATAAAGAACCATTAACAACTGTATCAAGTATAAAAGAAAGTGAACTAATGATTTATTCCACAAGTTCCCAATCTTTCAGATTAAAGATGCCTGACATGCAACATTATAAACAATTAACAGAAAAGTGATCCTATATATGAATGAATGACAACTCTCACATAGTCCAAAAGAGAGACAGACTTCAGATCTCTTAAAGGCATACAGATTAAGCTAATTTAGCCAAATGCAAAGCAGAAGAATAATTTCTGAATAAGTATGCACTAGATAGATTCTGCTATTTTTCAGAAAATACAGCATGCAGTTTTAGAAGGTTAGTCTTGAATGCATTCCCAGCCCTAGTGGAAAAAAAAAGTAAAAGCTCTTCCTGGATCAAAATGGTAACTTGGAACCTTTTTTATATGGCAAACACTGCATTTTGAATCTTATTTCTATGAGGATGGAGGAGAGAAAAAATCATCTACTGTTGTAGGCCTTTTGTACAATTACTCTGGATAAACGTTATTCTCCATAAACAAATACATCCATTAATTTTAACACACACACAAAAGGAAGATTTCAGAGAAGTACACCTATTTGTTATATATCTGTTATGCTAATGTAAACCACACAGAGACTGCCATACTTGGACAGATCAAAGAATTATCTAGATTTTTACCTCTGCCCTCTCTCAAAGTTGTTCTCTCCTTCCTCATCAGGATTACTGAGCAGCACAATTAGAAAACCACTGAAAATATGGTGTTTAACTACTGTCTACCAAGTGAACACAACATTTGTACTCCTAAACCAAACAGAGATGAACAATGAATCACTGAACAATCAGATTCTCCACAGCTATCCAACTGAGGGAAATAAGGCCGTTACTGCCTAAGTCTCCAGTGCAGGGCACTAACAACTTAATAAAAAGCTTTTACTGTGTTTGTTCTTTCTGCTCATTTCTTTTTTCTGAGATTACCCCAGGGTTGATTGTTTCCCCTATTAGCACTAATCTCCAGCCTAAAGCTTTTGTCATCCCTTCCATAGATGTACTTCTCTCACCCAGGAAAGAAATACTGAAACCTCCTGTCATAGAAGCCGAAACCACAGGAACTTCACGCATACACTTCCAGTTGATGCAAAATCCAGACTAATAATTAAGTCTTACTGTGAACTGAGTTATCTCTAGTGGAACAGAAAAAAACTGTGCCCCATAAGACTTCCATGGAACATACCCTAATGTAAAAGTGTTAAGAGCAAATCTTATCCTACATACTCCTCCTCTCTTTTTAAGTATACAACACAACTAAGACTATCGTTTTCTTCTGTGTAAAACGAAAACCTCACAGTTGCTTTCCATCTGTGTGCATGAGATGCACTTGTCAGCTCCTGAAAAGCAGAAAAAATAATTTCATTCTGTAACATACTGGCAACCAAACGTTAGGAATAGACACGATATAGAAACCTTCAATTATAATACCTAGCTCCACTGAAAGGGTCCAGCTTCAGTTGTAGAAGTATGGCTTACGTAGAAGTATGGCTTAAAGACAATGTCCTTCTCGTTAACCTAATGCTGCTTTAGACAGATCCAAGCCATTAATTGACTATGAAGGATTACCACCTTCTGTAGTAAAGCTTTACTTTCCAAGCAGGTTGGTGCTTCTTAGCTATGTTGCTTTTGACATTTATAGCAATACTAGTAAGAGCTTAAAGCACTTTGTTATGATGCCCTGAATCCTTTAGCAAATCAGATGTTTAGTATTAAACATTTCCATCTCTCAGAAGTGACATTGCCATAAAAATATGCCTCATGGAAGTTTACAGTCTTGAGATCAGATGCTGGAATAGACTGTATGGGTATCTTGACACTAATGAGGAAAGCTACAGTCATCTCAAGTTACTTACATCGCTTCACAGTTTGTTTCTGTTCATCTGAGAACTGATACTCAGTTACAAAATGGAAAGCCTAATCCATAATGTCAATAGTTCGTTGTTTTGGGGTTTTTTTTTTTGAAAAAAAGGTGCTCTGTTTTCTCATAGCAAGACAGGTGGTTCACTGTAGGACACACCACTATCTTCAGTGTCAGGACTTATTCCTGGTCCAAAATAACTCAAGTCTACCAATAGATGAAGCCCGAGATGAGCACTCTTGCACTTAACAGGTCCTCAAAGACAACATATTACAACACAAATGTACGTTCAGATAGCTTTTCTCTCCCCTCAGGCAAAAGTAAGTATTTGTCATGTGAGATATGATTCCACTAAAAATAAGACCATTACTTTGACAACTTCATGATCCTTGGTAAGGGAAAAGGGTATGTAAGCCTCATGACACTGCATTTAAAATGGCAGGAATTGCATATATACATTTTTTTTTAAATGTCAGAAACAATCAATTAATATGGAAGAAAAAACCTGTACAATGTACCTGAAAAAAAAAAAAAGGTATCCACCTGTGAACAGTGGTAGTTCATTGCTGACTTGTTTTAATCTCAGAAACAAGTGACAAAAAAGTGTCAGAAGAAATGCATGGCCCTTTATTCTTTGGAACTTACATCAACATATAATTAAAAGACCATCTGTTCTCAAAAGGTAATAAATCAAGGCAGCTGGTACCCGATAATCTGACAAGAAGAATCAAAAATGCATAAACATAATGTCAAGTACACTTTCTCATATAGAAGACCTGCATCTGTGAAGTGTTTAGGTAGCAAAAGAGTATTTAGTGAAGTGCCTACTCCTTGACAATGCTGCTCATAAGAACATGATGATGATGTATTATGTATTGGCCAGAAAAAGAGGCAACCATACTTAGCTTTATGCAGATACCAGTGAGGCTCAGTTAATTTTGGACTGCCATTTATTACTTGCTTGTTTTTCCAAGCTTAGGCTGTCTCCCCGTTTCTCTCCCTAGCCCACTGGAGCAGGGATGTGAAGGGGGAGGAAAAGAAGTGGGAAAGGGTACCACTGTAGAAACAGAAATGCATAGCTGTAATTACAACACTGTATCTCAAAAAGCTATGGTTACCTGCTGGCAAGCTACTGTAATCTGATTTATGTCAAGGAGCTCAAATCATCACAAATCAATATTACTGAAAACACTGATTGTGTTCATTATTGTGTTCACTAAACACAAGTGCATATACAAAACTAATTCAAAGGAGTTGCACACTGAATATCTAGACCACTACCAAGTTTCTTCTCTTTTTCTCCTCCAGCCAGCTAGGATTGAAGTGGCATTTCACAATGTTACTTTCCGCAATTACTAATTCAGATAGCTGGCATGACTGCTTTTGGTAAGTTACTCAACACAGTAATCACTTTCAGAGTACAGAAATGTCTCCTCTAAACTGTTTTGGTCTCTAGCTTTTATCTCAGAATATACATGTATATATTTTCCCTAAATAACAGAAACAGTTAAACTTGCTAATGTCAAATACTAACAGTTTAGTCATGGTGGCGCACTTTGCTGTATCATCTTCAAGTCTATGAAGCTTTCTAATATCATCATATTGAAAGGCCTTGCAGGCATACATGAAAAATAGCATATGAATTATTAGCACAACTTCAAACCTTTCTCCATGGACTGACAGTTCCATCAAAAGTGTTCCTTCTCTTTTCTACTTAAATCAATTCCACAAATAATAAGACACATGAGAATAACTGGATTTGGTATTAGAAAGATACAGTATCAGTACACTGTCACTACTAAAAGGAACTACAATCTAGGAGTACCTCTCTGCTATTGCTGTCTTCTATCATTGTTGTTGTTCACTAAGTGACTAAAAGGAAGCCTGTTCCAAACCATAGCCTTACACAGGTTCAAAGTTTCTAGTTCATACTTCAGAAGGTACAAACATTTAAGGGGAAAACTTAGTAACCCAAATACCAGAATTAGGATAATGTCAAAAGAGACAATGGCTGCTAGAGAAATACAGTAACATAAGAATGTACACATTGAATAGGGGAATAATACACTATAACCCTAGTTAGGGGCGTAATGCCTGAACAGTCTCAATACATGCCAAAGACACAGGAGAAAGAGCCTCCTATTCAAAATAATCCCTCCCATAGCTTAATAGCAAAAAGCATAGTTAAACTATTAATTTCAAGAGTACCACTGACTTACCCATTTTATTACAACCTGCTTTTAAGTTGGTAGCATTCCCCTCATATATTTAATGGATCAAATACATACCAGCTGCTCAACCTACACTACAGTTCAAAGCAGCTGAAGGTATTTGATTCTACCTCAACAGGAAACATGGGAGAAAAGGAGCACTGGGGAACCTAGATAAGCACAAAAAGTCTAACTTTAATTTCCTTACAGAAGTGCAAAAAGACAAACACAGAAGGTTCATCTCTTAGGCAACTACATGACAATTTTTGAAGTTACTACCAAGTGACTACCAACTTAACAAATGCCTTAGAAATCAAGGACTCTTGAGGAAGATAGTTTTGAGTTATTCTGAAAGAGAATCAACTTACAATTTCAGGCTGCAACTGCAGAAAGACAGAGGGAACCTTAAAGCTAAAAGCATTCTAGAGAGTCAACAGACATCTGCCATTGAAATAATTATTTACCTGTAATGCTGTGGGATACAGATAATGTCTTTAAGCAATGACTATGGAACCACATATTGCACAATTAAAAATCCAAAGTTTAGCCTTCTGTCAACTAATAATCAACTCAAGGATGCTACTAGTATTAGACACGGTACTAAGACAAATCAAAACTTTTTTTGGTAAATATAATTTTAAAAAAGCCAGAGGTTAAATCAATGGAGAAGTGAAAATTAGTTTGGTTTTCAGAGAAGGAATGTACTCATTAGAAGCTCAGCCTGTCTCACAACGGCAGCACCCAATGCATTTAAGAGGCTAACACGGACAACTATATTTTAAAAAGTGAGATGCTGATTCCACATTACTTTGAAATGGAGAGTACCTCTAACTCTAAAGAACACTTGGGAAATGCTGGACTACACCCATCCTACAGTAAAGTACAATGCCCTGCAAGTCCTTACCCCAAGAAAGGTGAAATTCCTTTCAGAAATATTTTATTGGTTAAACTCTCACTCAGATATCCAAGGCCTCTAACCACAAAACCAGCACAGAAATACATCAAAGTAAAAAGATGTTTTCAGCAGTACCACATTATTTCAGCTGAAACATAAATCACATCTTAAAGACAGATTAGTGAAATATGGGAAATTCCAGTGCAGTGCATTACCAATCAAATTTGCATTGCACTGCTTATTTTATTTTAAGGGACAATCACCTTGCTATGAGCAAGTTTCAACTGAGGAGTTCCTTTGTTCTTGAGCTCCACACAGTCCACCACAGTCCAGTTTTTAGGAAAATTATTTCTATTGAAGTGCAAAAAATACTCACTGTCTTTCCTTCCCACTTCTGATTTAGAGGTTTCCAGGGAAACTTCAAACCACATACACTAAAATGAAATTATTTTTCAACTCGGAAAAATACAGTTCCTACCAAAGCATACTGAGAAGAGTGATACCTTGCCAAAAACAAGCTCCTGTTTATTGGCTCCATCAATTCCTCCTTGGTTATGCATGGGTTTATTAACCTTCGAGAAATCATTTGCACTCCCATTTTGGCTTCTTGCAAAATATAATTGGTTAACTGATGCCTATTGCACTGAAAACTGTGTTTTTCCAAGAACCTATGTTAACTACAGGAACACTTTCCATGTTTAGTTTTGAGCTCTTCAGAATGAGATGACAATGTCATTCCTCATTTATACAAAGAAAGGATCTTCTGGCTCTTCAAGATCAGTAACAAAGGATGAAAATAAAGTTAAGCATATGCTATACTCCACAGCTGTAGTATTTCCTCAGAGCAGCTGATGAATGCAGCTGTGCTGCACCACAATTGGTAGAAACACCACAACTGAGGAATCATAGAATCGTAGAATTATCAGGATTGGAAGGGACCTTAGAGGTCATCTAGTCCAACCCCCTACAGTGAGTAGGCAATCTCCAACTAAACCAGGTTGCCAAGCACCCTGTCCAGCCTTGCCTTGAACACCTCCAGGGATGGGGCCTCAACCACCTGCCTGGGCAACCCGTTCCATTGTTCCACCACCCTCATGGTAAGGAACTTTTTCCTAATATCCAATCTAAACCTGCTCTTCCCTAATTTAAACCCATTACCCCTTGTCCTGTCACTACAGGCCTTTGTAAACAGGCCCTCCCCAGCCTTTCTATATGACCCCTTTAGGTACTGGAAGGTGACTATTAGGTCCCCCCGAAGCCTTCTCTTCTCCAGACTGAACAATCCCAGCTCCCTCAGCCTATCCTCACAGGGGAGGTGTTCCAGCCCCTTGATCATTTTAGTAGCCCTCCTTTGGACCCGCTCCAGCAGGTCTATGTCCTTCCTGTGTTGAGGGCTCCAGAGCTGAACACAGTACTCCAGATGAGGTCTCACCAGAGCAGAGTACAGTGGCAGAATCACCTCTCTCGATCTGCTGCTCACGCTTCTCTTGATGCAGCCCAGGATACGATTTGCCTTCTGGGCCGCCAGCGCGCACTGCTTGCTCATGTCCAGCTTCTCATCAACCAACACCCCCAAGTCCTTTTCTGCAGAAGACGACTAAAGCACTCTCAAGTCAAGTGAGATATATAGGCATAGATATATGTGACATATATATGCATGCACATGGCATTCTCAGTATTATGTCCAAGATACCACTGCTACCTATGACCCCCAGAAACCAACCAAACAAAAAGAGATATGACTGCCTTAGGACACATAGTATGCTCTTTAACCTCCATATTCATTCTCTGATCTTTACTGAATCCAGAAAAATACATCGATAATTGAGATTTATTTGCATGTTCCCAAGAAATGGGAAAGAAAACCCAAAGACATCAGTGTATTTTTCACAAGAGGCTGAGGCAGCAATCAACTAAAGCTCACATTTTCATGTATTTTTAACGACTTCCAAAACAAAGAGGCAATTCAATCATTCAAAGTTGAGGTGACAGGAAGTACAATCGGAGACAATCAAGTGTTAGTAGAGGAATAAAGAGCCAATACCACAGCAAAGAGAGTGAGATGTCCATCAGATAAAGGCATAAGCCAGCCAGCATCTTGGCTCTACAAGTTGAATCAGTTTTTAAACTTAATAAAAAGCACAAGTTCTGCACATGCAAGAAGTTTTTATTAAAAGTGATGTGCCGAAATGCTCATATTAAGGTCTAAACCACCAGTTCCTACAATTATACTGGAATTCATTTTATGGGGAAGCTGAAGGGGTAATGAAGAGATTTTTCTGGTCCCCCAACAGATCAGCAAAATCCCTTGTTCAGTATCTAAACACAGAAGTCTGTTTAATTAAGGTAAATCCTATTAAACTGAACTTCCTTATAAAGGGCTGAAGTGACCAACTCCAAAAGGCTATAGAAGATGTAATGAATTCAGAGTTTAATTGGGACACACTGTTAGCTAACTCTAATCTATTAATTAGAATTCTTAGTTTTTACAGCTCATTGCAATAATACCCTTTTACTTTTAAATTGCACCCTTCTTTTTTTGGACTAAAGCTATATAATTCTACCAGTGTGGTGGTAATTAATAGTGATTGCCTAGAGAACTGTGGCCTGGAAATATCTGTAAGTGTTTAATTAGGGAATAAAGGAAAGAGAAGGAAGGAAAAAACCAAACAACAACAAAAACCACACCACCTCACACAGAGGTATCACTGTTCTCCAATCTATACATATTTACTAACCACTTAATCCATTCTAAACCATACATTCATGGCATTTTTCTTGCAAGATTTCCACAGCATCCTCAAATGTCAAAACTGATTTCAGAGAAAGTGTTATTATATTCCAAGACATTGTCTTCAGTATGAAAGCAGAACATACAAAGAAAAATAATTTGAAAATTAAAATACTTATCTGCAGCTGAAATACAAGGAGCATCATACAGTTGAGTGAACAGTATTCTATGTGTTTATTATACTGGTATTGTAACACTAAATAAAACTTCTGGTTTCCTTTACTCCAAGAAGACATAGGAAAATAACTACAAAATGTCACACATATCAACAAATCCCATGCTGTGATATTTACCATTCAGTAAGAACATAGCTATAAAACTACATGACAAGTTCATTAAATTATTTCACTAATTCAGGAAAAACAACTTACTTTCTTCAACTCAGTTCTTTGAAAAGAGAAAAGAAGACAGCTTCATTGTGGCAGATTATCACTAATCAAAAGAAATCTAGCATTTAATACAGGTCACCTGAAAGTACAGTGTACAATGTCAAGTACTACCAGCACTACCTTCTTCCTCCAGCAGCTTCCCTCTCCCCTCCACCTTCCAAAGCAAATCTTAAAAAAAGCGCTATTTAAAATAGCAAGAGTACCTTAAGAGCTTCGAGAACATGATCATGTGTGAATTATGGAAACTATTTTAGTATTAAACTTTCTTGGATATTTAGAAAACTCAATAAATAATTTTGTCATGGTGAAAGCTGACTTACACTTCAGGAAACTTTTGACTTGGACGCTGGGCTTGTTTTCCATAAGACTGGAGAAGTTTCTTACAGGAGAGATGCATAACTCATATTTGGCAAGACATAACTAAATGGGAAGACACTAACTCAAAGACAAGTAGTTACTTCAGGATTAAGCTAGCAAGAAGGTCTAGGTGAGAAAATTTTTAAAAATGCTTTTAACAAACAGAGTTGACTACACAGAGACCTCAATTTTACCCAACCTCTCAGTTTTATTCTAATCTAGGGTTTTTCTTAGGAGGGACAAGAAGGAAGAACTAGATGCCTAAGATTCTCTGTTCTTCTTCCTATTCTCTAACTAGCCAGACCACCACAAAAAAACCTGTAGGGTGCTTTATAATAGTTGCACAACAAGATATGCATATCTTATGACAAAAGAATAGATGAGCAAATATTAAATAGTGTTACTAAAATGTAGCCAAGAACATAATTTATATCTGTTTGTGAAAACTGCAGGTCTGGAGGTTTTAACTGGAGCTCTAAAATAAGACCAGTGTAATATGAACTTTGTTTTACTGGCAATCTGTCAACATTCAGCAACAGTTAAGTTGTATTTGGGGTCAGCAGTTAGTACACTCTGCATCTCAGAGAATAAATATTTTAAGAGGTAAGCACTAGTGAAATATTAATTATGAACAGTGTAAAATATTTGCAAAAGGAAATGGAGTGGTTAGCATCAGTCCTAGGAGAAAAACGACATGACACACAGAGAAACAAGGACTTGAGACAAGTCTGGCAAGAAACATTTAAAAAGAGGTTTGCAAGTTGAAAAAACATCTTACTAATACCCATTACCTGGGAAAAGCACCAATATAATTTAGCTGCTTCAATGGGGCATGCAGGTTTATTAAACTCATTAAATTGTGCTGCTTCACTATCATAACAGTGACATTAGATAACAAACCTGGTTTTCTTCTTGCAAAACTCTATACTGCTCCTTCCAAATGGTGATTTTTGAAGCTTCATCTTTCCTCAGAGCTCTTTCCTTTTTTAGCTCAGGACTCCAGAAGGTCTTGATGCTGTTCATGGAAGAACTCAGCTTGCTTTCTTTCACCTCCACATCCTTGCGAAGCAGATCATTTTCCCTTAATACTTCTTTGAGTTGCGTCTGCAGATCCATTATTGTGTTATCCCTGGCTTGGCGCAGTGAGTGAGGCACTGTGGATGCCATACTCACTGGAGGGAGATGGTGCTCTCCAAATGCAATAGTATCACTGGCAACTCCACTACTGGCAATGTTAGGGCTGCTACCCATTGCAGTCATCCTAACACCATAAGGCAGCCGCCCCCCAGATCGGCCCAAAGTCATGGTGCTTTTTGGGGTGTCTGCACCCACGTTCTCATGGTCACTTAGATACATAGGGCCGGACGTAGCATAGGCAGCATTTAAGGACTGAATATTTTCCATAGAAAGGGTCTTCCCACTGCCACCCCCAGCACTACTCCCAGAACTGCCTCCTGTACTGTTGGTTCGACGATGGCCCAAGCGTGGTGACCGTGGCAGTCTTGGTGAACGCCCTGGACTCTGGTTGCTTGGCTCAACCTTACCAACTGACCGTGCACTTCCATACATGATTAAGCCGGTGGTGTGAGGCAACTAGATAGGCATAAATCAGGAATGAGAGAAATCCTGTTAAGTTCTTCAACGGTTTTAAGTCAGCTTAAGGCCAATCACAACTTAGAACAGATCCAGTTGTCCATCTTTGAAGTCACGTGCTCACGACATTCAGGACCATATCTGTATCAAAAAGAATAACACATTTAAATCTGTATCAATAAAAATAACGTATTAAATACTTTGTTTATCACCAAATATTTTTTCCCACCTTAGAATAATCAAGTGTACTGTACTACCTTTACACTTCTCTGACATCTTTTAAATTCCAACCCACAAAAATGCAATCTTTTATTTAAACCCTAAAATTTAAACTCAAAAAGGCACTTCTATTCATGCTTTTCTGTTTGTTATATTATCACAGTAAAAAAGAGAGGGGGGGAAAAAAAGCCCCATTAATTTTCAAGCCCTAATTTTGTCATTTATGACCTGAACTCTATAAAACTCATCTTTTTTTTCCCCTGTTTCTTAACTGGACTGAATTCTTTACCTGTAACCTTTCTCACTAAGAAAGGCAATCAAACTTTAAAGCCTATTCAGTAGATTTTTTTTCCTTCAAGCACTGACAGCTTCCACATGACAATTTCTGAACCCTGTTGCTGTGAAAATAATCCTGCAAATGGGATAAGAAGGACTAAAATGATTCTGATCATGATCTTGACTAACACGTCCCTTTAGTGTTGCTGTCAACCCTCCTTCAAATCAGAAGCCAAAAGCAAAACTATGAAGTTTTCCAGTATAAAACATTTCAAGTCACTGTTTGGCTCAACTGAAATCAAAACCAGAAAGCCAAGATGTTCCTGATCTGACTCTCTCCTCATTAGATGAAAAAACACCAGATAGTGTCCAAAGAGCAGCAGCATCTTACATATCCCAACGTCTTTCCTTTTATACCAACTTTCATCTAGCCTCACCTTCTGCTTGAAAATTAGGTTTGCCAGATATTAGGACTCAATTTTTTCAAACCTTATGGCATGTCTGAGAGATAATCTGGCAAAAAGATGAAAGATTAGACCTAAAAGAGGAATACACTTACAAAAGAAATTGCAAAAATAGTGAAAGTGGGTGAAGGGGAAGAGAGCAAAAATGAATATTGCAAAAGATACTGCAAAAGGGTAGGAACAAAAAACCTAAAAGTTTGATGAAGCAAAGACTTTGTTTTTCCTTTCAGAAACAAGTTAGTATAGGAAAAAATACAAGAAATAGTTTTAAACTGCCTTGTTTAGCTCTAAATTTTAAATAGAAAACAAGATCAGAGCAAGCTAGCACTTTCCATTTTCATACTATTTCATAGAAGATACAATAACATGAGTAATTCTACAAAGCTTATGGAGCTGATTCTGTTATGTGAGCATTCCTCAAGAAGTTGAAGTGCTTGCTCTCTCATGTTCTCTTTTTAAAAAAGATAACCAAAGCTAGCAACAATATTGCTACAAATATCTTATAATGCACATGTAAAGAAAAATAGGGCAAGAAAAGACAGTCAGTGGCATTAATAATTAAAGTTAGCTATCAAAATATGACCTACAGATTTTTTTTTAATAAGTTATGGATAAGGCATTTCTTCTATTTTAGATACATATCCTTATGCAAAACAGTACAGAAATACAAACTATTTAACAATGTCTACCGTGTTCCACTGACGTCGTTTCAAAAAGCAAGACACCGTGCCCCAGATCTGGAAGTAAAACACTTTTTCCAAATAGAAAAGGTATTTCAGACTAATGTCACTGTTTGAGATACCAAAATGCTAAAAATGCTGCTGTGACACCACTTGAACACGCAAAACAAGTAATACATGATTTCTTAGACACTACATAAAGTACATCCAACTGAGAGCTGGTATTCACAAGGGTTCTCTTGAAAATTAATCCAAATCACAGCACTTGATTCATTTGCTAGAAACTCACCAAAGTAAATCAGTGCAAACACTCATTTACGTAACATATTTTAAGTGAACTTAACTTCAACCAAAAGATTAGACATGTTTTATTTCGTGCATTTTTGTTAAAGCACTTTCCTCCAAAAACATTGTATAAATGCTGCTAGAAGCACATTTCTATTGCATGCTGAAGTAAAACTTAGTAAAGTGCTTAACGATCTCCAAGAAGCACATAATAGATTTGAGATCATTTCTAATGAGTTAATAACTGCCAAAATGGAAAAGCATCATTTAAACTCAGGGAACTGCTTTCTCCTTGCTTTAGCTAATGTTTTGTTAAACTATTAATAGCTTTTCAAAGAAAGTAAGTCACTGATGTCCTTGACAGAAAAGCAGCTTCTCAAAGCAGCTGAAAGGAGCTGGGATCACAGCAGGTGCTGTTTAGTAGCAATCTTTTAATATACTGGAGCAGGCAGGTTAGCTTCGGTTCACATTAAGTGGAAACACCAGTCCTATGCTGATTTGGCGCTAAAGCTTTGTTTCACAGGTACGCATCATCCCCTATGCTACTCCAGAGAAATCAGATCATTCAAGCTATGAAAGCCAACTGCTAGAATTAACTGTTGATTAGAGTTACAGAAGGACTCCCAGCGCGGGCACATGTGAAACTCAGGGAGAACATCACTGCCACGCATTGTACTGCATTCACTTTCCAAAAGCAAAACCAAACAACAGCAATATAGTTTAAAAGATCTCTGGAAACAAGTAAACATAACCCTCCAGTATTTCTCCTGAAATTAGAACTTTCATTATTTATCATCATGTTAGATTTTTAAATTGTGATAATTCCAAATATTAACTAAATACACCCTTCCACCCATGCAGGCAGTTTCAGTATTTTCATTGATAAGAGATTTGCCATGGTTCAAGAGGAAAAAAAAACCAAACAGCTCACAAATCATGTTACAAGATAAATCTTAACTTTTTTTTTCTTCTTTTTTTTTTTTCTTTTCTCATTTTTTTTCTTCCTAGTAACATTTATCAACAGCCATCTCACTATTAGGAATCCATAAGCAAATATTAAGCCAATTCAAACTAAAAAAAACATCTTTCATCCTGGAATCAGCAAAGTGAAAGAAGTGGTGGAAATATCTTTTCTCATTCGCAACATCAATTACTCAGGAAAAAGAAAGAGCTCTAGTTTCTTACCAGAGTCCAAGCAAAATTACATGGAAATTTCTTTCAGATAGCAACATAATCAGAAAAATTAAAGGTTTTCAATGTTCTGAGCCATGGAAGCATTTTACTAGGAATCTCAGAAGTACAGTCTCTTACCTTCCATGAGGCAAACATGCACAGAATCACAGAATCATTACGGTTGGAAAGGACCCTCAAGATCATCTAGTTCAACTGATAGCCCTACACCACTCTTATCCCTAAATCATCCCCTGAAGAAACACATCTATCCTCTTCTTAAAAACCTCCAGGGATGGTGACTCCACCACCTCCCTGGGCAGCCTATTCCAACATCTCACCACTCTTTCAGTAAAGAAATTCTTCCTAATATCTAATCTAAACCTACCCTGGCACAATTTAAGCCCATTCCCTCTAGTCCTGTCACCAGTCACAAAGGAGAAGAGGCCAACACCCGCCTCCCTAGAATGGCCTTTCAAGTAGCTGAAGAGCGCAATAAGGTCTCCCCTCAGCCTCCTCTTCTCCAGGCTAAACAACCCCAGCTCCCTAAGCCTCTCCTCATAAGGCCTGTTCTCCAGACTCCTGATCAGCCTAGTTGCCCTTCTCTGAACCCTCTCCAGTACCTCCATGTCCTTCCTATACTGCGGTGCCCAAAACTGCACACAGTACTCGAGGTGTGGCCTCACCAGTGCCGTGCACAGTGGCAAGATCACCTCCCTGCTCCTGCTGGTCACACTATTCCTGATACAAGCCAGGATGCCATTGGCCTTCTTAGCCACCTGGGCACACTGCTGACTCATGTTCAGCCGGCTGTCAGTCAGCACCCCTAGGTCCTTCTCTGGTGGGGAGCTCTCCAGCCACTCTTTCCTGAGCCTGTAGCGCTGCTGGGGGTTGTTACGGCCAAAATGCAGGACTCTACATTTAGCCTTATTAAAACTCATACTATTGGCCTCTGCCCATCGATCCAGCCTGTCTAGGTCCGTCTGCAGAGCCTGCCTACCCTCAAGCAGATCGACACTCCCACCCAGCTTAGTGTCATCCGCAAACTTACTAAGGGTGCACTCTATCCCCTCATCCAAGTGCAGCACTGTTTTTTTTCCTCTTCTACTGTTACCCTAAATTTAGTCACAAATAAATCATCCCTTAATCTTACAGGATGGTGGTCGCCACAGGGACCACTGTCCAACTGTGACATGAATGTATTGACCATTTTTCCTTTACAAACACTCCTATAGGTTTCAAAAATATTTGGTCCTTTCTAAGCTACCTTTATATAAGATTACAAAGAAAGAGACCACAAGTGTTTTAAAAAAATAAACCACTGAAGACAGTGCTAGACCATTTTTCCTCACAGTAGCTTGCATACCTTTACACTTGTGTAATACAACTCTCTGATTCACCAAGAGAACAAAAACTTCCAAAGAGTATCCTACTTGCAGCCAACTTAAAAATCCCAAAAATTAACATCAGACAAAATAAAAACTTCATCTAGATATTTAGAGATTGGAAATGCAGGGAAATAAAATTAACCTGCTTCAGTATTAGTTGAAAATGCTATATAGCAACTATGGAAAAGCTTGAAACAAGGACCATCAGAAGCATAAAAAGAATAAATGAGAATTGCACAATATTGTAAAAAAAGGTTTGAAAAAATGACAGTTATGAACACATCTTCTGCATGAAAATGGAAAGACAGGTGTAACAGTACAGCCTGCCTGAAGTGCCAGCTAAGAAAAATGTCCTCTAAGATCACAGGTAACTGTTCAAAAAACCACTCAGCAACAGACACCATGAACTGTGAAAGAAAGGTTTATAATCTGACAGGAAACATTTAAATGTACTACAGTGTAACTTATGTCAACTAAAATGAACCTGTTTCATTAGAATAGCCTGGCCACAGCTAGTGAAAAGCAATGTAGACTTAAGCCTCCTTCAAAACAGCAAATAAGCTACCATTCCAAGAAGTACAGCAATATCCAGAATCATACGTCAATGAAAACTGTAATTTAAAGCGGCAAGACAGCTGGTAACTCCTGCATCAGAATCCGACATGCTGAAAGAATAATAAAACGAAACCTGCCCAACTTCATGCAGATTTACTTGTAAGGCAGCTATGAAGTGAAAGAGGGCACAAACAGGTACACTGGTCTTGTCAAAAGATCTGGTAAGACAGTTGTATCCAGGTATGGTAGAATCACACGTAAGAAATCCCGGAGGGATCACATTAACATCAACTTCAGGATAAACAAACCAATAAAATGAGATGTGTTTACCAATACTAACATACTCAGCTCCTATATCTAGTATTTTATGCAAAGCAATGGCTCAGAAAGCAGTCATTCCTGGCTACAGCTGACAGAAAATGGAAGATTCATTAACAAAGTTTTCTTAACTTCTGGTGGATCTCTCTGTCATACAAATATATGATGCCTTTCATATCTCCCCTTGCTCCAGGACAAATATTAATACCACAGTAACTACTTCTGGGTAAGAAAACAAACCAAATACAGAAAAACACTGCAGAAATACAGGGAAATCCCTGCCTGCATTTGTTAAAACAAAAAGAATCTTCACCTTACTTCTGCAGCCTTCTTCAAGTAACATTTCCTTTGGATTTATTTTCTGCAGTTGCTGTACAGGACTGACACCGGCTGACAGACACCAACATTAACAGAGTCAAGTCCTTATCAGCATCACTGTCTCATAGTCCAGAAGAGGGTAGTTTGATCAGGAACTAGGCAGGCAAGCACACCTTACAGCACAGTGCCTCCCATCAGCCTAATGGAAGACACATACCCAGCTCCCAGAAAACTGATCTTCCTTCTCACACCAATTCCTGCCTGGACAAGGAAAGCTTTGAATGTCACTTTCATAATAGTAACAGAAAAGTCAGCCTTTACAACAGCTATCTTAATCTGATAAAGCACTGTAACAGACACATTAGACTTCGTTAACAGAGGTAACAATTGTTCACATTTTCATAATTAATACCTTAACAGTTAACCACAAGAATGACTAGATTATGCAATGGTACCTGGACTCCAGAACAAAGCAAGGTAAAAAAAGAAAAAAAAAATAGAATTCAAAACAGTAGAAGCTTATATTCCAGTAAAACCCTGACAAATACCTTTACCCTAAAATTCAAATAGTGGGTTCAACGAGAGAATAGACAGGATTCACAACTTAGAGGTTTGTCAAACAAGACCAAAAAAAATTAATTCCTCTTTCTGGTGCACACTGTAATTACAAAAACCATGGTTGCTATGCTACTTTACATAAAAAAATGTGAAGCATCTATCTTGGGATTATAATATAGATTTAGGTGTGACTAGTTCTGGAAGGTAAGAAAGCTTATTACTTTTCACGTTAAATTACCTACCATTACACAAGAAAATGACAGGAGGTATCCTTTGGAAATTGCAAGCCAGTCGATGATGAACACAAGGCACTGAATGTATGGAATTCTGGCTTGTCTATCCGTATCAAAATATTCTTATTCTCATGGCCTCAACAGCAAGAAAGCAAAAGGGATGAAGGAACTTAAGATGGAAAGAAGAAAAAAAGGAACTGTTCATATTATGATTGATTCTCATTCCTAGATACTGCTTGAACAGATACCTAAGCACTAACTGCCGTTTATGTCCAATCCTTTTCAGAGTGACCTGGGTTTGCCTAGGACGAGGCTAATTTTCACAAGAAGGTGGGAGAGGCCACAGCCAGGATAGTCCAATCAAACCAGTTCACTGAAAGTAACAGTGCCTTTTTTTATGTCTCACCAAACATGAGAATACAGGGATTGATATGTTCTTCCCCCTACACATAGATGGAGAAATCTCCACAGAAAAAATCTCTCAAAAATCCCTGATAATCTTCAGGTAACTGACATTGAAAACCATGTTTTGTCAAAGGTAGGCCATCACCTCTGAGCCTAACATTCTGAGGAAAAGCCCAGCAGTCATCTGTCAAAGAAGTGTTATGTTTCTAAACAAATTGACACTCCATTTCTAAACAAATTGACACTCCAGTTACACACTTTTTAAATTTAAGAGTTAACATAAACGGTACACATAGACTTCAAACCACCACAGAACATGGAAACATCTTGACTGTGTCCTTTTTAGACATCATCCTGCTTCCTACTCTTCTCTCCCGTTCCTACAATATATCCCATTCAGAATATGCTACCTGCAAGGCTCTAAACAAGAGCCAAAAAATATTCATCAGCTTCCTACTTAATTTGTCTCCCACTAGTGTAAATTTCCTTTCCTGAGACCGACTCACTCCACAAGGCAGACCCGAACAGGATGACAGAACATGTTATACTCTATAGCAGTTTCTCTTCAAAAGCAGTTTTACCTGACATCAGGTTTTGTTTCTTATAAATCCCACAAGCCTTGATATCAGCATAAAGGGTATACTTTCACCACCACAGCTTCATTCCTTTAGATTTTCTTTCCCCAAAAACAAGACCACAAAACTAAAAAGGCCCACTACTATTATAAAAATCTATGTATTTCAGCTAAATCTTGATTTACTCATATTTATATACTCTGTGATATGCCGCTTGCTTATAAGGATTTTTTCCTAAAGCTCTGGAGGCTAGCCTCAACTTGAGGCAGAACATGAGGTCCTACTGATATTTCTAAAGGCCTTACATCATCCTATTTGTCAGACTAAAATGGTTCTGCTCACAGTGTACTAAGAGTTAACCTAGTCACTAAATTTGGGTGCACAAGAAAGTTCTTTCCCTTTATCCAGTTGCTCTGTACCAACAGAAATTTCTCTGCCTTCCTCCAGAGACTGGGGCACATATTTCTTAACACTGTCTGGACACCACACTTAAAGGCTTCCCAGGTATGGCAGAAGTCCTGGACACTGTTCCAGTGCCTATCCTCTCTGATCGCTTTAAGTACTTCACTGGCAGTGTTGAATTTGTTAGGATGATTATTACATGGTGTAGATATATTGTGGACCATTCTCAATTCCTAGTTCTTACCAGGGATTGGACTCAATGACCCACATGGTCCCTCATTGTCCAACATTCTTAACACTGACATGTATAGGCAGGCTAGGAAGGTACACCAGGATTTAGTTTGTGTAATGAATGGGAGCTGATTATAAGTCTCTAAAGCAGATAGGAGATAAACAGTGAAAATCATCATGTGTCTTTTTCCATTTTAAAAAAGTCCAAAACACAAAATACAACCTAAGTCAGAACAAACACATAAACTTCCTAGGGATGCGTTGATTAAAACTCTTATTCTTCTAACTACCTAAGAGACTGAAGACCTGCAGATATTAATTTTCTGTCACTGTATGGCTAGAGAGTTTATAGCCTCATTTTTAGAGTACCCATTCAGTAAATACTATACATTTGTATGCATGGTCATTTCTCTCTTCCCTCTAGGTGGAACGCAACCAACAACCAACTTCCCAATAGTGAAAACACAATGATAAAGGTGACAAAGATATTTCAAAAGTCCAGAAGTACCTAGAAGCACTAGCAAATCCATGTAGAGAGCTAGCCTAAAGTCACCATGGGTAACATGACTGTGCAAAGCAAAGCATGCTCCACCTACAGAATTTCCATCATAATCTCACTCTGACAATGAAGTTATGTTAACATTATTGACACAACCTACATACAAGAAAACATCACTTTTCCTAAGTCAACACTGGATTTTCTGGGATCCCATGCTCCACCACTGCCATACAGCAGCCTGCTGCATGCCACAGAATTAAACTCTTTGCTTAAACAGGCACTAATTGATAAAATCCTTATCACGCAGCATGCTCTTACCACAGGGCAGCCACAGCAAGATTTAAGAACATGTATAATTGTTTCTTAATTCTAGGACTAAGTCTGATTATTTTAAAAGTTGCATGCATCCATCCATCCATTTCTGAGCATACTACGCTCAGATAAGAAAAATTACAGACCTTCTAAATATACTGTAATTTTCAGGCGGCTTAGCCATGTAGACATTGTAACAAACCTCTCATACAAAAGAGGCTTTTGGGAGGAATAGGCTTGAAAACAGGGAAGGGTGAGGAAAGAAGGTATAACAATGGGAGAGCATACTGATTCACAAAGTAAGAAATAAGAACAAGGAACTCACGCACTGGTTACAATAGCATGGCGAAATATTTCTATTGACACAGCGACACAGATAATTGCTATCAGGAACTGACAAAGTGGCAGATTCAGAAAAACAACAAAAAACCCCACACACCTTATGTTTCTTTCATGACCAAGATTTGCAATTCAGTATAAAAGTACAGGCCATGTAAACACAAAACCTACTTCTTTGCCAGTCAGGCCGTTAGCCAGATGTTAGAGATGAAAAGCCATGTGAACAGAATCTCATAAAAGCTTGTGACAGGATCAAAGAAACAATGCTAAGACTTACGAAAAACATAATGCTTTAATATAGCTCAGCTAACAGAAACCCAAACGGAAGAAAATCTGCTAACATCCTTACAATGATCTGATTACAGATAAATTAGTTTCCCAGAAAATATGGGAAAAGTTCAAGTTATATCAAATATTATGATAAGTTCATGTTTTACCAAGCAGATCCCAAACTTTTTCTAGCTGCAGCCCCACTTGCAGCTTGGTAGATTCAGACAATTCCAAATTTCCAGATGATGTATTAAAGTCACATACTATTCAGGGAACTGCTGTTCTGTGATAAAGTTCTGAACTATGCTTCCAGAACTGGAACTGAATTACATTCAGTACAGCTGCCACAGTAATTTAATAACTGGTGGTCTAGTCCAAATACTTCATTACTGAAAAAAATTAATTATTGTACTAACAACTCTGCTTATACTAGCATGGGCAAGGTGATGATTTTTCTCTTTCAATTTTACCTGATATGGCTATAAGGGTGCTGACTCATAAGTGACCCTGAATTGGGGCACACATCTGAGCTGCTACAGTTTTCAACACAAAATACCAAAATACAGCCTGTAGATCACAGTAGCTCAGGAGGAGACATATGTTCAGCCACCTACAGCTATAGATGCAGTAACCTCTGGGAGAAAAGGAGGGCAGGCAGCTGGTGGAGGTTACCACCATGGACATCCTAGCCAAGCTGGCTGTTAAGAATCACAACCCTGCAGCCAAACCAGACAACTTTTTTTGGTTATTACCTGTTGGATTGAGGTAACATTATCCAATTACAATCACCCCACATACATCAATATGCCCCAAAACAAGCTTGGATAAAATGTAAAACATACATTGTTTTTCAGACCAATTCTATTTCAATCCAGTTGCTTTCATTCTCTTGGCTTCTATACTGCTTTTCCCCATCACCACCTCCATAGGAAGAAAAGATATGAAGAAACACCTATGTCCTAATCTCTCTCATTTAAATTGGAGTTTCACTTTAAACCATTTCACATCAAGTCAGCACGAACCATAACGCGGACCTCCAGCATGCATGCAACGTTCTATAGAAAAATAAATTGTATACTTTATAACTAAGATTTTGAGTTCATATTACTAACGAGACAGATGTGAAAAGACAGCAATTCCTGACACATGCTTCAGGATGGCAGCAGATTCAGAAACAAAAGCATGGTGTCAGCTGACGCTTACTTTGTAGTAGACGAAATAAAATAAATGAAATGTGACCATTCACAATGAAAAAAAAAATCCCACAAAACCGCAAGGTCTAGGTAGAAAGACACCGATCACCACTGCCTCAGGTGATGTGACTGAGACAACAAAAGGGTACGTTTACCAAGGACAGACTAAATAAGTACGGAAAAATACTATACAAAACGTGAAGGACCTACTGTAGGACGCAAAACCGAACCCCACCCGGCGCAATGAGCATGAGCACCATGAGCAATGCCCAGCAGGACGCGGGCCCGCTCGGCTGCCGCTGGCGAGGCGCCGGGCGGGCAGGACGATGTGGCCGTCCCCGCTGGCCGTGGACAGCCGTGGCCGGGGGAAGACTGCCGTCGCCCAGCCCCCGGGCGGTGACAGCGTGCGCGGGGCCCGGCAGGGGCGAGGCCCCGCACCCCCCCGCCACCTCCCCCGGCCGCGCCCGGGCGCCCCCTCTCTCCGGCCGCCCGACAGGCCACGAAGCCCTCGGGGGAACCGCCAACGCCGGACCCGGACCCACCTGAGCGGCACCTCCCCGAGGACAGGCCCCGCCNGCTCCTGGCTCCCTCCAGAGGCCGGTAAGAAGCGTAACCCTTCCCCCCTCCCTTCTCCGACACCCCCCAGCACAGAGCGAGGCCCCTTACCTGCCTGTCAGCCCGCAAGGAGGGGGGAAGCGGGCGGCAGCGGCGCCTCGGCGAGGTCAGCTCCGAGCCCGCCGCTCTCCGCCTCTCTCTCTCCCCTCTGCCTCCCTCCGCCTCTCATGCGCGAAAGCTCCGCCGCTCCCTCCCGCGCCCCCGGCGCGAGACACACAATCCCCGCCCCTGCCGCCACCGCGCGACGCCCCACGTCCCCGCCCTCCTACCGCCGCGCGGCTCCCCCCATCGCGGCGCGCGCTCACGAACCGGGTTCCCCTCTCCCTCCCCCTGGCGGCGGAGAGCTGCTCCCGGCACCGCTACACCCTCCCCTCTCATCTCTCCTCCGGGCGCGGGCGCGGCTTTCTGCAGCCCAGGCCCGTGCGTCACCGCCTCCGCGATAGTAGGAAGTTTGGCTTCTCTCTCGTGCCGTAGCGGCTGCGCCCTGTGTACTGCCCCTCTTTTCTCCTCCTCGTAGCCGGGCGGGAACTGCGAACTGCCGCTGGGGACGGGAGACGGTTCCTTCAGACCAGGTACTGCGGCCAGCGACTCACGTTCACACGACCGGCTGGGCGGGACATGCTCCATTCCCCTTCCCTGGTGGCGGCAGCCGGCAGGAGGGCCAGGCCCGGCCCGGCCGGTGGCCAAAGAGTGCGTGGAGGGCGGGGGTGGGTGCCGCCTCCGGGGGCGGCCGTTGGAGTGGATCTTGGGGTGCATCTGGGGGCTCCAGCCCCGGGCCGCTGCCCGCCGCTCTTCGGTACCCCACTACTGCTGATCTCTGTCTGTCCCGTCTGCCCCATGGCGAGGCTTGCGGCCAGTCGGCCTTTGGAGGCCCATCTGAATGAGCGCCAAGCGGTTGAGACAACGGGAGGCAAAAACACCTCTGTCTTAACCTGTGGGATCCGGGGCAAAGGCAGCGCCGAAGCTGGTACACTCAGCCCCGCTGCTGCCGAGGCACACTTCCCTTGAGCAGACTTCGGTTCTCCTGACAAATGCTTCTTTCAGCCTGCTCTGAGCCCCGTCTTCATCCAACCAGACAGAGCAAATGGCCTACTCAGGAATCTTTCTAGTTCGGTTTTTTGTGTTTCAAGGTGTAAGTACCCCTAAAAACAACACGGACTTCTGTAGCTCTTATTCCCAGGGGACACTAAAGTGAGAGATTATAGTAAATTGGATAGATCTGTAAAACTGCTGAGGGAATGATACAGTTATTGACATGTATATTGTCGCTATTTAAATTAACATCCTGTTGCAATAAATACAGCAATTCAAACCTCTCACAATTCTGATAGCTGACAAACATTGAGGTCCCAGTCACCTGAACTTCCATTCAAATGTAGAAGCACTGAATCCATTTTAAATGAATTTCTGAGAAATAATATAGCACAGTGCATGGTATACTACACAAGCTCCTCCCCAAAAAGGGGACACTTTACATTGCTGTGTAAGAAAACAGAAAAATCAAAATAGATAACAGGCTTGCCCATGCCTGAAGTATTCTATCAGTTTCATATGTAAATGATTTTCCATTTAAAAATAAACAGTGGCATCCTGGAGAAAAACAGAAAGCTTGAGAGCTTTAGATTTTTCATGGTAACTTAATTAATGTGTCAGCTTAATATGCTCTTGCTGTCAGAAGTGTCATCTGTGTCTGCAATCACAATAGTTTTTATGATCTGCAGTTTGACACGTCTCTCAGCTTTTACAGAGTTCAGACAGTTTAGATTCCAGCCTGGATTAATTTCTTGTCTAATAATTGCATTTGGCAAAACTAGAGGCATTCTGCAGTTACATCTGGAGAGGCTGCTTCTCTTTTTGAGTCCAAACCCATTACTTCTGAGTTGAAAAGCCTGCTCTCTTTTCCTTGCAGTGACTAAGTACCTTATACATAAATGATGTGGTTATAAATCAGTCTGACATGCCTTTAGAAAGAAGTACCCACATAAATAATTTATGATATTTGAGTAACATTTCTGCTAGGTCTGGTCTCAAGAACAAGCTTTTATTGCACTCTGTCTTTATAAATGAGAAACTAGTTGCTCAAGAGTGCAGTGTTCAGTTTCTGCTTTTGTTACTGTTTCACACCTGGAAAATAGCTTGGAATGCCAAACAAGTTGTTTATCTTTTCCTTTGGTTCTACCTCTTGCTGCAATAAAACAGAGCACCTCATTCTACAAGCCTAGCTCATTCTTTGTCATTGCAGGGATTTGGGGTTTTTATAACACCACGGAAAGATTATTTGTGAAAGATGACCAGTTAATCCCTTTAATGAAACATTTTCTACATAGAATTGTGGATTAATGCAAAGAAGTAATGTGACAAATTGAGTAGAACTTATTTTCTTAGAAAGCAAATGTATTTGAAATCTGGAATTGTTTCAAATGATCTGTTTCACAGGATGCTATTGCTGCATTTTTAAATAATGAAACTTTGTGGACCCTTCTGAAGGAAAAAGTGACAATGGGTGCTGAATTTTAAAACAGTGAATGAAATTGTGTAGGAGAGAAATAATTTATACAACACACTACTATTAAGGAGCACATTTGGAAGAATAACTTTAGACTGCATATTTTTCAAACCACTGCTACACATGTTAAATGGTTTAACCAATTTGGACTGGAATTAGACTTGTAGTTGCTGGGGAAGTAAGATCCTGACGCAGGCGATGTTCAATGAATTTATGACAAGTGTATTAAGGGGCTGGAACATCTTCCTTATGAGGAAAGGCTGATGAGGGAGCTGAGTCTCTTTAGCTTGAAGAAGAAGAGACTAAGGGGTGACCCCAGTTATGCTTATAAATATGTGAAGGGTGCGTGTCAGGAGGATGGGGTCAGCCTCTTCTCAGTGGAGCCCAGTGACAGGACATGGGGAGATGGCTGTAAGCTGAAGCATAGGAGGTTCCGTGTGAATACACGTAGAAATGTTTTCCCAGTTCAGGTGCCAGAGCAGACTGCCCAGAGAGATTGAGGAGTCTCCTCTGGAGATACTCAAAACCCATCTGGACATGCTTCTGTGTGACCTGGTCTAGGGAATTCTGCTGTGGCAGGGGGGTTGGACTAGATGATCTTTCGAGGTCCCTTCCAACTCCTAATATTCTATCATGTGACTCTGTGTGTGTATAATTTCTGTTATGACTGAAACCTCAGGATAAGAAGTAAGGAGATAGGTTTCTCATCTTGTGTTCCAAAAATGCAGGAACTGACCAAACAGTCGTTGACATTGTTTCAGATGTTGGATGTATTGAAACATTCTAAATAGGAACACTCCCCTACAAATGCACTATTATTCTGGCAAACTTGTGTAAAGATAAGGAAGAAATAGCTTTATCCTGTGCTTGTTAAAATGTTAACCAGTAAAAAGTGTAACCGGAATTAGTGTTATTTGTTCTGTGCAGGGAGGGTATCATCATCCTAGACATACCAAAAGTAAATGCAGTACTGCCTGATAAATCTAAGGGTTGAATTTTGGGTTTGGAGCCACATATATAGATTCCACTGGAATAAGTGGGATTGTTTGAAGGTGTGTGACATGTGCTGTAACTGAGGAGAAATTTAAACTACTGAAGATAGCTCAAACTTTCTACATTATATCTTTTTATTCTCTTGCTGAAGTGGTTTTGCTGGAGAATGTGGCCTGTATCAATACCGATACAATACATTGGTATGGTATTGGCAAGCATCAGAGGCTACCTTTAGTCTACAGTAGATATCTGGACTCATGACCTCCCTGTGCATTTCATTGTTTAACCTGTAAAACACTGAATATCTTTTTCTTCTGTTGCAGTTAATAGAACATTAGCTCACTTTTCTCCAATCGTCAAGGCTGTTTGCCTAGAGATGCTATCAGAAGTCAAAACTGAAGAGTTATATTGTCTGCAATTTTCCCACAGCAATTTCGTAATCTGTTTTCCACTCCTTTTAGGTGTAGCACAGGCCTGTCTTCATTAGGAACATCTTATACTTAAAAGAGGTACACCGCGGCTCACTGTTGGATAAAGCAACCTTTGTATAACAGGTTAATCAACTTGCAGTTGAGAGCCTGTAAAGGAGAGAGTACTCCACAGAAATACAGAAGTTTTGAAGGGTTTTTTTTTCTATTTTTTGTATTAAAGCAATATGAACCTTAGGTTAAATATGTGGTGTTATCTGTAGTGCTTGCTAAATCACTCATTGCTACATGCATAGCTGTTTGCTCTTGGTGGGCTTAGGAGAATTGCATTTATTGAAAGAATGTTGAAGATTTCTGCTCACTAAAGTAAAGCTTCACTGTGAAGGAAATATACTTTATAGGGAAGGATGAGGTTGAATAAAAAGCTCTATCTGTTCAAGATATTTTATCTATCTTATAGATAGAATATAAGAATATATAGAATATATTCTATCTTATAGACTGGGTGATGCTACAATTAATTTCTTGAAACAGCCACCTTCTAACTGAGCATTTACCATGTTGAGATACTTACATAATTCATAATATGCAACCTCTTTTGAAGTGATGCAAAACTGCTGCTTCTACCTTACATATGAAGGCAGCTGGGAACTGGCACTCATGGCTCAGGATTAAGGCACAGTGTGTAGTTCAGAAACCTAGCTTGTCAAGACAGAGGAACTGATAGAAGAGAGGTAACTTGGACCAAGATATCTTTTTGGGGTAATGAACAGTATGGTAGAAAGGTGTGTGAGGATGTGTTAGTTCAAAAAATTAGAAGTTATGTGCATGCTATCATGGAAGATAAAGTGGTGCTGCCATAACCTACAGTAGTAGTTGTACTTAAACAGATTAAATTCAAGATTATCTGTTCTAGAAGATTGATGTATTTCCTACCTGGGAATTTGTGTACACACCCAAATTTTTCTCAGCAGCTGCTCAGCTCACAATCACTATATAGATAAATGCATACTTCTAGAATGCTGTTGAAAATTAGTATTTCATATCCAGTTTCCCAAAACAGCCTTTTTCTGGTTGTGTACCTAATATGTTCAAATTTTAAGCTCTTGTGTTACAGGTATTTTTTATTTTTTAAAACAAATAAAAGCTGTTAGAATTATTTGCTTGTTCTAGTCATCAAGGCAGTATTTTGGAGCACAGTGCAACACCTGTAGTCTTGTGTGGTTTTCTTCTCAGTGAAGAGAACACTTTCCAAAAGCATTACCAGCTAAACTGAAAAGAGTTCCCTGTAAATAATAAATAATGGTCACAATCACACATGTAATAAATTGTGATCATTCCTAGGTGTCTTTAAACTGATAACTGCTCTTATCATCCTGTGTACTGAGCAATTATATTTGAACATGAGTTTTTGGTATATCAAGGTGGTTTGAAAATACAGCTTTAACACCAGTTTATGAGTCAGGCAGTCTCCTAGCACTGTCCTGGCCCTGGAAGCTGGTTGAGGCTCTTTTGTACTCCAGCAATAGGTTATTATCTACTTCAGTATTAATGTTTCATGCAAGTTGAAATGTTGTGGGGAGAGAGGGTGTGAGAAAACATTCTACAGAGGCATCTTGTCTTCCCTAGCTGCTTGCTCCGGTATTGAGGTAGATTTGTAACTCCATTTACAGAGTTAACTTTTCTCTCTTCCAAACTCCCTAAGACTCCAAACACTCTAAGAATTCTGAAATTGAAGTTCTGTCACTCCGAAACGCTCTGGCAGTTGCTTTGAGACATGGGGGTTTGCTGCGCTACACACATTGCACCACATTGCTCTAATAGAAGGTTTGGGTTAAACCAGGCTCACAGCTGAAGCAAACTGTTCCTACAGGCAAAACCTGAAACTAAACTGGAATCATCTGTCTCCTTCACACAAGCTGTAGGGTAATGCATAATTCGAACACAAACCACTGACATCTTTTTAAACTGTTTATTGCAAAGAAGTACCTATTGTTAGTATTCTCTAGCAGCAACTGATCTGTTGGATTGAAATCTTACAATGTAAAGCTGTTTTCAGCAGAATTCTGTACGTCCTCCTCCTCATTCAAAAATCAATTCCCATATCTTACTCAGAGCTTCATTAAAGATGTGTCTCTTTAGAGACTTTATACAGATAATGGTGCACACCATATGAAAACTTAAGGGATTTAAAACTGGTTTCAGTTAAAGCAATCTTCAAAATGCCATCCACCTACTGTGCATAAAGATTTGTGGCAAACATAATAGGGTTATTTGTGTATGCAAAGGCACACATTTTTTTCACTTTTTTCCCCCCAAGGGCTTTTTGATGATTAAGATCTTACAGAGTTAGGCTACTTAGAGTGAAAAAGAAAAGAAACAAAACCTAACCCAACAAAGCGGTATTGTTCAAACTGCTACCCACCACACATACTATTTTTTCTCTCATATCCCTCACAACACAGTGAACTCTTTGCTTAACAGGGGAGGTAGCCTGCTTAAATCACAAGTGTTTCTCCTAGTAATATTTTTTATCTTCCAAACCCAAATGTATTTACTACAAATTGCAGCTAACTTTTGGTTTAACTACATTCAAATCTATAGACACTGTACAATTATACAGCTTCAGGACCAAAGGTGAATAATTACAGCCAAGCAAAACTGAAGAGATTTTTAGCTACAGGTGACATAATTACCAGTGCTTGTATTTGCCAAGGAAACAACCATTATCCTTTCTTTCTGAAAATTGTTTGCCAAGTTCTCAGTAAACTTCAGCTTCCTTGTTTAGAGACAAGAAAAACAACTTGTTTCAAAAAGTGCTGAACCTGGAGTACAGTAGAAAAACATGCTACTAGCCAGGTTCTGCTGACTGTCAAATAACACTACTGAGGAGCTATTTTGACATCTCATACAGATGCCTTGTATGTATACTGATTTGTCTTACTTTTGCATCTTATTGATGGAGTACTAGTTGTACTCGGCATTTGTGCAGATACAACAGAAGATTGTCTCTGTAGGCTGAAGTGCTGCTCAGCTCCTTTGCACACCTGTTGTATAAGCTCTTAGCAAGACTTCTCCAGCAGCAGAGTGGAGTGGCAGTGCAGTACTGGGTAGTTGTTGGATGCTGGCTTGGAAAAGGCTGCCATCTGCTGAATTATCAGTGCAGCTTCTTTACATTCTTAGAGGTTTTGTATGTCTTTCAACTCTGATACCATCATAACACGACACAGAATGATTACAGTCAAAACAATAATCTAAAAAAAGACTGACAACTAGGGGTATAGATGAGTTACATTCTAGAAAGCTGCCTCTGCTTTTTATCAAAGTATTAATGGATATTGAAAGTGATCTAGGAAGACAGCGCTAAAGAATCTGAAAGAGGGAATTATTTTATTTCCCCTTACCTAGAGTGATAGAATGCATTCACATTTACTTAAAATGAAAAAAAGTCATTTGTTAACAATGTAAAAAGGACTTGAGACCATTCATTTTTTGTTCTAGTCTCTGATCTTATGAAGGATCCAGATGCTGTTGATTTTTTTTATTTAATAACAAGAATAATTTATTTGTTCTTTATTTAAAGTACTTGTTTCACTGTTGTCATATAATTTAATTTAGGCCCACCCTTTCTGGATTTATGGGTGGAAGACTAGAACTGCCTCTGCTTCTAGGATGAAACTAGCCATTTCTGCTTACATAGTGTAATGTATTTGACTGTTCTAAAAAGTTTTGGCTGTTGTGAAACAAGGTCAGAAAGCAATTTTCCAACTGGGGCTGCAGAATTACAATATCACTGCCATGTCCAGCATATCTATTACGGAATATTGTTTTACTCAGTGGGCAGTGGACTTGAACAGCTTTTTGACATGTCTTCATATAGACTGTTAGTTCTCCTGTCCTCAGTGTCTATATTTTCTCTAATCTTTAGGGATGCCTGAAAGTCAAGGGAAAGACAGTGAGAGCTACATCAGCAGCAATAGTTCCAGCACTAGCAGTTCGGTTGCTTGCTTCGGACAGGTCAGTTCCTTTTGCCTGAGAGGGAAATAGAAGTTTTATGCTTGCACCTCTGGAAATCTGCCCTGCATATGTACTCATTTTAAAGTTGGATACAGTAAGGCTGGAGTCATATCCATTACCCTAACTATGCTAACACTTAATTCTACATTATCTTTTCCTTCGTAATAGCCTCAGCATGCCTCAAGTTACAATAAATTACTCTGAATTCTTCACAAAAGGCTTTTAATTTTGTTCATTAAAAATGGAGCTCATTTTATTCCTAAATGGCCTAGATCATGCTTAAACACAGACAGTACTGGTTCAGAAGAGTCAACTGCTTTCAGCTGTTAAAAAATAATTTGAAATGATACAGAAAAAAGAAAACAGTATCTGGACTAAATGGACCTTTTGGTGGTGAAGTCTCTTCCCCAAGGTAGTCATTCATAGATAGTTCCTGAATATGGCTTTGGCAAGTATACTCTTTTTCCTTAAGCCTTTTAGTTACAGGCTTGCATTCTAGTGCCAGTAAAAGACAAAGTTATTCCTTTAAACTTAAGCAGAACCAAATACAAATTACAGAGGTTTAGCAGGAGCTGGAACTTAGATGTCACACCCTCTCTCAAACTCTGCGTTCTGCTGAAAGTTAGGGCAGCCAGTACAAATACACACCCTCACAAACATGATTTAGACTTCTCTAACCTTCACAGCTTGTAAACTGTATCTCTACTAAGACAAGGAACAAAAGTTGTAACTCTTTAGACTTCCAGTAATGCTGGTGTTAGATCTAATGATGCCAGTGATGTTGGAATTAAGCAAAGGACCTTCCCTGAATGATGGGAATTTGCTGAATGCTCCTCCAGAAGTTCCTATTTTGACTGCTTACCTAGGCTGCTATCCTTCCTGCCTTGATGCCATATGGTGGTAGAGTAAGGTTAAATTTTGGTTTTATTGGAGTTCTTGAAATGACATTTCTGATTGGTCACAAGCATATTATGTTTTATTTTTGAGAGGTAAAGTAATAAGCTTCTGTGTGTGTTCTTGGCAACTTTGACTAAGATTATAACAACATTAAGATTTCAACAGGATGCTAATAGGCTTGGCTCATCTCAGTTTTTCTAATATAAGTGATGGTTATGAGAAATGAACATTAATTGTTACAGCTTAATAATTAATGCTTGTATATATGTACTTCAAGAGCAACGAAAAAAAATATAACACACAAACACCCTGAGCTCTTTTCTTGTCTGTTACATTCCTATTCTGTAAATGGCTTATACTCCTTTTGGAAGGACTGTACATGGAAAAATGGGATAAAGAAGTAATATTAGGAGAAGAAAGGGAGCTAAAAAAAGGGAGAGTTTGAAGATTTGTCTTACCTTGTTTTTGTCAAGTATCAATACACAGCAAGTGAGTATCAAGCTATCCAGCATGCTCTTCGTCAGAGACTGGGTCCAGAATATATCAGCAGTCGTCAAGCTGGAGGAGGACAAAAGGTATGAACAACCATGCATAGATGTTTCAACTCACAATTTTTTTCCCCAGGAAAACTAAGGTAAAAAAGTTATAGTATTTTGGGGTTTTGAGGATTATTTCCTACTAATAGTTTAATATGCAAATATGAAAGCATAGTCAGCATAGCATAATTGTGTCTTTTACTGAACCACAAGGTTCCTTTTACACTTCAATAAAAGACTTAACTTTTCAGTATTCTGTCAATTAGCAGGGAATACTTATCTACTTGTGGAATATTGAGATGTTTTTCTTATTTTTTCCCAGAACTGAAATATAGCCTGCATTTTACCCTCTGCAGTGCCTGCTAGCTCTGCTCTCTGTTGACTGTCATTTTTATTGTCATATTAATCCTCCATCACAGTTGTTGCAACAGAGTTAAACCCTAAAACTGCAATATCATCCTTTTATTCACATTATCTGAACAGTGTCCTCAGTGTAAGATGCTGTGTGTAGTCTCTCTTCTAAATAAAGCATGTATAGATGTGTGCACATGTGTATGTATTTATATATGTATTTATGTATTGATGTGTGGAAACAAACTTTACAACCCATAAAAGGTTATAAAGCAGGTATGTTTATTTACAGTGCTGGAGAGTGGGGGCATAGCTTTGCCAAACCACTCTACCCAGATAAGTTACAGACCGTTATTTAATGCCCTAATGCTCCATTCTCTTTTACTAACTCAGTATACATGCTTTTCTTTTTAGGTCTGTTACATTGAGGGTCACAAGGTAATCAGTCTGGCCAATGAAATGTTTGGCTTCAATGGCTGGGCTCATTCAGTCACTCAGCAGAACGTTGGTAAGTATCTTTTGAGGGTAAAGAAATCTTTCCTCTAGTTTCACTGTGAGATGCTGAAGGAAAAGTCTTTCATGTAGGTACCAGGGTATTTAGCCTAGAACCTGATCACTTCACAGAACCCGGAGAGAGGCACGTGGAGTTTCCAGGTGTCGTAGCAGTAGGTAGGAATGAGAGAAATTGAAAAAATAAATAACAGAGCTTCTGTTTTGTTTTTAGATCTATCCCTGGAATATGTCATAGTCCTTATTCTAAATGTATTTGTAAATATTCTTGAGCTATTCTAACCAGTTTTCTGATCTCTCTGGGAGAACGTCAAGAGTAATTACAATTAAACTATTCAACACCCAGCACCTCTGAGCCAACTTTCATACTCACCTGAAATTCTATATTCTAACAAGTTAATATTCACCTAATATTTAGGGACCCATCTTTTTTCTGCAGCTGCTGCTTCTGCCAGAACCTGGTTCCGAGTTTTTTTTACAGTAGAAAACTTTGGAAAAAAATTCTTCTCCCATGGAATGGTATTCAGGTGATCTTAAAGCTTACACTTTTTCCATCTCAATAGCTGAAGTAGAACCTACCAGAGCAGCATCTTCTTTCTTTGCAGACCTGCTATGATTAAACTGAAGACTGGTTGTTGAAGTAGCCCAACAAAACTGTAAATGGACTGACTTCCTTCCTTCCCTTCTGCCTTCAGAAGCTTTTTCTTTCCTCAGGCTTGTAGGTTCTAGACATTAAACAAGTTACTTCATTGGTTTCCATCTATTCTGTACTCCTTCCTCCCCCAGGCCAAGAAAGGGCTGACATCCTTCAGATTTCTGGGATTTTTTCAGATAATGTGATAACAAGTCATTCCTTAGCAATTCAGAGACTGAGGGTTCTGGGTTTTTTGGGTTTAAAGTCCTGGTAAGAAAAAAGGCTTGCGCCTCTGGCAGATTTGGAGCCCAGTGACGGGACAAGGGGCAATGGCTGTAAGCTGGAGCATAGGAGGTTCCATGTGAATACAAGAAAATTTTTTTCCCAGTTCAGGTGCCAGAGCACTGGAACAGACTGCCCAGAGAGACTGAGGAGTCTCCTTCTATGGAAGTATTCAAAACCTGTCTGGACACGCTTCTGTGTGACCTGGTCTAGGGAATCCTGCTGTGGCAGGGGGGTTGGACTAGATGATCTTTCAAGGTCCCTTCCAGCTCCTAACATTCTGTGATTCACAAAACAAACAAACAGACCAGATGAGTACAACTTCAAAGCATTTCATTTCAAAGCTGTCCTGCTTCTATCAGACTTGCAAGACTGCTAACTGGAGTGCCTTATCCATATTATATAGCATTGCTTTTGTACAAAAAGGTAGATTAGAGATTCTGGATTGAGAGTTGTATTGCAACCTGTTAAACTCTTCAGGCAGCCTGTCTCCAATAAAACCTTGTGCAAAATTTTGCCAACTGGAGACTTGTAGTATATAATAGGAAAGAAATTACTTTTGTTGACAACAGTTTCATTTCCATTACTGTTTTTATAAATTGATACTTTAAAACTCTCCTTCCAACTGAAAAAAATTGTTATGCTTTGAATGTTTAGGATCGGTAGCTAACAAGAGGTAACATGTACAACACTTCCTTCTTTAACATGTTTAAGTTTATACACATAGTAGCAGGGTGTAAGTGTTTGGCAGGTCCAGCCACTAATAAACAGAAACGATCACGTAACATGCCCAAACCTCATACAGAAGTCAGCATGCTCAAACTACAGGTAATATTTCCTAAGTCATGCTCCTCTTTAAAGAAGCTGATACAGTATCTGGGACACATTCAGCAAGTAGGGTACTGGTTGATGAATTCTCAAAGGACAAAATAAGATCTAAATGTGGATTGGAAGTCTTTTATATTATTTAGGATTTAACTTCTCTCCTCCAGACTTTGTTGATCTCAACAACGGCAGGTTCTATGTGGGGGTGTGTGCATTTGTGAAAGTTCAGCTTAAGGTATGTGGATTTTTTTTGTTTGCTCTGTCTATGGTTGGACAGTTCCCTAAAGCTGCAAATGAAAGTTCACACATAGATCAGACTGTGGTTCTTGAGTAGTGTACTATACCAGAGAACCTAGTAGTGTCCAAAGCGTTGAC
Source organism: Galbula dea (assembly GCA_013399015.1). Classification (NCBI taxonomy): domain Eukaryota; kingdom Metazoa; phylum Chordata; class Aves; order Piciformes; family Galbulidae; genus Galbula; species Galbula dea. The sequence continues at coordinate 1,247,897 of VWZX01019989.1, forward strand.
CTTGCTTTAGAACAACCAGCTAAGAGTAATCAGGCTGTGGAAAGCACAGTATCTAACCAGAAGAGCTGCATGTGCAGAAATTCCCTTAGCTTACCATTTTTAAAATTGTACTGCAGGATGGGTCATACCATGAAGATGTGGGCTATGGAGTCAGTGAAGGCCTAAAATCTAAGGCCTTGTCCCTAGAAAAGGCAAGAAAGGAGGCAGTAACAGATGGACTGAAAAGGGCACTCAAGTAAGTAAAGATCAGTCCTTGTACATTTTCAGAAGTGAAGTGAGAATTGTTATTTTCAGTCACAGTGAGCTCTCTTGTTTCTCAGGTGCTTTGGGAATGCTCTTGGGAACTGTATCCTAGACAAAGACTACCTACGAGCCGTGAATAAGCTTCCACGTCAGGTGCAGTACATGGGCTGTTAGAGCAGGGACTGCAAGATGTCCACTACTCCTGGTCCTTTGTATTAAAAAAATTATAAACAATGATAACAGCATCTTATCCCTGAGTGTCTCTAGCTACAAGACCAAGAGCCTTTGCCTGCTAATTTGTGTGAGCTGTTTGTTAAAGTTCTTCCACAACCTTTTACCACAGCTTTGAATTTGGCTGTTTGCAGTAGGCAAAATTAGTGTCGCAAAGAAACTATCCTACTTAAGATGACATGTGACATTTATGACCATGTTCACTGCCAGTAATGCATACATCTGAGTTCATTGTCCAGAGCGAGATAAGAAATTGGGATGTACATCTTCATTAGTGACAACTATACTGTAAGCTCATGCTTTTAGAACTGGTACAATTTATAAGTATTCTGTGATAGAACACAGCAGTCCCCATAGGTTGCACCTCGGTAGCCAACATTAATCTTGTTAACTCCTGATGTGTACCAGTTGGGGGCAGTAGGCTTCTGGCCAGTAACCTACCTTGCTGACGGAGGACAAAGTAAGCCTTTTACACCTACTGATCCATGGAGTTTCATAGTAAAGTTGCCTTCATCATACTAGGATTTACCAAACTGCTAGCCAGCCTAGAGCTGTAAGGGGGTTCTGACTAGCTAACTTGGACTGCAGGAGCAGATCTAAAGTGACACCATGCCAAGTAAAGGTTGCACAGGTCTCTGCTTTGCCAGGGGTCATTGTCTATTAGTGGCACTGCCACAAATCTGTAAAAGCACAGAGTGAAACCATCCCATCTTTAATAAAAAGAGAATGCTGTACTTTCCTCAGTGACCTCAAGGCTGGAAAACTGAATGAGAGTTTTGCCATGTCCTTCACTACAAGCATGAAAACAGAACTGGCAAAAGGAACAGACACAGCAAAAGAAATGTGAGCCTGTCTGAGAGGCTGCAGAGTTCTGCATCGATCACCTGCATCTGTTCTTGTTTGCAGAAAGCACAAGATGGGGAGCATGGGCTATCAAACTAACACAGTCACAAGTTCAATGATTAACTAACTGAATGACTTTGTACTGAAAATTAATTTCAGTTTTCTAACTTACTGTTCCACTTAGAGCAAACATCTAGATTTTTCAACAGTACTGTGTAGCAAAAGCCTGTGCTTATTTCATTAACTTGATGAAGGAAATTTCTGAATGTTGTTTGGTTTTTTTTCCTCCCCTTTACTAGATCCCCGAGTTGGATTTGGTCAAATCTAAGAGGCAGGACTATGAGCCTGAAATAGAGAAAGCAAGATACAATAGCTGTTTGGAAAGGCAGAATGCAGGAGGGAGACAACATTGCGAGATGACATCTAATTGTAAGCCTGGTCAGACAGAGGCTTCTGCAGAGATAGTAGATCAGAAACAGCCAAATAGTTCCAGGTGAGACCTCTTATAAATTTATTTTATAAGCTATATTAGAAGTTACTCTATCTTTTAAAACACATAGCCCAATTCAGAAGATGCCACAAGATGCTAGTTTAGGGGATTTTCCTCGCTGTTATTTCTTTATGCATTGTCGGCTTCATCAGATGTAATTGCCAAAATCCTGTCTAACTTTGTGCTTACCTGGGGGAGGGGCAGAAACACAGACTCCTTAGCTGCTGAGTGTGATGCCACCTACCAGCGGAAATTGCGACAAAAGCAGCTACAGCAACAGTTCCGGGAACAGATGGAGAAAAAGCATCAGGTTCCAACAGTTACTCCTAGCAGCAAACAGGGTAAGGCTTGGCATTAAGAATTAACAAGTTTAGTGACAGCTCGTGGCAGGCATGTGTTAGCCTAAATACAGAAGCCTGACCAGTTTCATTTGCTTTTGTACTGTACTATAGCACACCTGTGAGGCCAAAGGATTATCATACTTTTTCCCTCCTGTGTTCTTAATGTCAGGAATGTCAGCTCTGAAACTGCATCATTAAAACTGGAACTTTCCAACCACCCTAAAGCTTCATGCAGCACAGCATCTGTTGTCAGTACCCAAGCTGAGGCTGCAGCACTTCACTGAGCTGGTTGTCGGGCAAAGGGAGCATTGCATTAGCTACTAGTGTGTTGCTGTTTGCTCATGGGGAGATCTGAACAGCTGTGCAGTAAGCAGGAACTTGGGGATAGGGTAAACAGGCTAAAAGCCATTTTAAAGTAATGCACTTGCTCTTGCAAGCCATCATCAGGTACAAAATCTTACTGTTCCGCACGCCACTACCAAAACATAACCAGCTCCAGGAAGAGAGAGGGTCCCGGGTGGCAGCTGCAACTTTATCATTTCAGACTCACACTCTGTTAAGAAGCAGCAAAAGGGTTCTTCTGTATTTCTAATACTTCTCTCTTCTTGTGTTACCTCTGTCCAGCAACATCTGACTCTCCTGTAAAGCACAGCACTCCAGCACCAGTACAACAGGAGCTAGCAGTAGAAGAGGAGTTCTTTGCAGGTCAGCCAAAAAGTGACAAGAGTTAAATCATTAGCATTTAAATCAACTCTGAAGAGTACTGTGTTAAGGTAAAAGTTCTGAAGAGGTTGGAATAATAGAAGTGTGAGTCTGATCTCAATCCAAACCTTGCTCAAGTGGCAGGTCAGTTAGGTCTATCACTGAGGGGTTTCACACTTACTGCTCTTCAGTAGAGTCGTAGCGATTTGGTAAATAAACCCTTTTCCTGAGGTGATATTGCACAGAAACAGAACATTTGGGTGGTGTGGGGGCAGGTGTCTTTTCCTAACGTAACCATGGCTGTTTGGGTTACACTTAGACCATGGTGCCTGGACATTGCTTAAGTCCAGAGCATAATGGGTAGTACCATTTCCCTGCTGTGCGCTGACATAAAAAGATGCTTTACAGTTTAACTCTTACAGTGGCCACCACTTGTAGGAAAAGAGTGGGCTGGTCCTGGAGTTACTGTCATTTCTGTAGTACAATAGTATTGTCTTTGATCATCTCTTCATTGATTCTAGATGATCCTGAACTTTGGGACATTTCCTTGGAGACCACTGATCTTCAGATAATGGATCACAAAACAGCAGACCCATCAGCTGGACACCAGACACCTGAAACACCTTGCAGACGTCATCAAATGACTACTCGTAACAGGACACCTCACAGAATGAATTACCACAGAGCTTCCGCTGGACTTTTACAATTGCAGCCATCCGCTTTGATCCTGAGCAACAACAACTGTGCCAACCAGCACACCCCAGGTATGTGCTACCAAAAATGACTAAGTTCTGTCTTAACAATGGCTCTTGCCTTTGAAAGCAGTACTGTTTGTTACTTGGAGTGGGATAAACATTCCTCTTTTTTTGGACTTGGCTGCAGATGCTGGGATGGCAGGGCTAGGAGAACTATCTGTTTTTTCCATACAACTGTCCTATCAAGGAAGACCTAGAAAAGTAGTTCAGAGCACTCTTAGAAGCAGAAAAAAGCATTAAGAACCTTCTATTTCTCACTTATCTCCCTGTTCAGCAGAGTGCAGCCCCCATAGGAGAAGTCAAAGCTTGAAGAAAAGGAGGCTAGAACCTACATAAGACATATGGTGGTATCATTACCTCCATACTGGATTACATCAGAAGACTCACATGGACTGCTCAAATTATGTGAGGGAGTCTAATGTATTAATGGGATTTCCTATGCATTACAGTGAAGCAACGCAGAAGATTTTAATACAGCCAGCAAGAACTTTATGTACTTCTAAGTTATTACACATTTCAGATGCCTTTTTCTATAAACAATCATTTGTACTTCTGCAGCACTAGATTTGTGGCTCCATTACAAGCAGGCATCACATGTAATTTGTCTAGAACGATAGCAATCTTTAAAATGAGATGCAACTCATAGCTTCTCTCTCCTCAGTGTTGCATTTCAGCACAGAGAAAAGATATGTTCAGTAAAACAGGGAGAGAGTGGGTTATGGTCAGATGACAAAGCCTACATGCTGTGCTCGTCCATTCAGTAAGGCTAAGGGTGTGACACCGTGGCAGTGTTGGGCTCTTGAGATGCAGCCCAGCTCAGCTGCTTGCCCTGTGGGTACACAAACGGGGTCAGAGCCCATTGCTCCTCCTCAGCTTGTTCCTCACCTGTGCTGGATTCCTTGTGCAGCAGCAGCACATTCAGCTGTGCCTGCACAGCAGAGCAGCACAGAGGAAGGAGCACCCTGGGACTGCTGCCAGAGTTGCACATAGCATCTCCAAGGGTGGGCCCTTTGTAAAATGAATTGTTTTTAAATAAGCTTTCAACCCTTTTCAATATAAAAATAAACATGAAATTTGAAAAACAAGCCAGCTTGTAGTTGTTGGTGCTTCTATACCCTTCAAACCACTACAACTCTTTCCCAGCTGAACAAGCACGAAGTAGTTAATACATTGTTACAATTAGGAAGCTGAAAAGACTTACCGCCATGTGTGTCCAGCCTGACATTTGCTTTAACATGGACAACAGAAAACTTCAAGTGGGTTTTAAACTTCAGAGCAAAGCAACAGTTGTTCCTTCCAGGAAGAGGGTCAGAGAAAGGAGGTTTAAGCAGTATTTCAAACTGGATACATCTGTATTTTTAAGAAGGGCAGTGCTGGAGACAAGGAGGAGGATACTGCAGGACTGAAACCAGGAAAATTTACACAACCTTTGATTACCCCAACCCCAAAATCAATGTCAGACTTGAAACAGGACCTTGTTCCCATGCTTTGCCATCACTGCTCCATCTGGTCAAGTCCCTTAAAGCAGCCTCCATGTAAATACATTTGAAGTATTCAGCATTTATTCCTCTCCCTCCTTTTTACCTTCACCACTTAGCTGGTCCTTTTTCCTTCAAAGACCCTCTGCTATCCTCTTACCTCCTTACCAAGACAAAGAACAAGGATTGACTGGAGTATGGAAAGAGGACAAATTAGAACTAACTGTAAGAGATTACATCTAGAAAACAGTTTCACATTTCACTGTACTAGTTTCTCTCCAATTCAGTGCTGCCTTTGGAACAGCTCCGGGAAGAAATACATACCACATGTTTGAGTCATGCACTCACTGCTGAAATCAGATACCTGTTAGGAAGGGATTGTGCAGACATTCACAATTACTGTACTCTTAAGCCGCTCCAAACTTCTACAACAAAAAAAATTCAGTCATATAAACACAACTGCATCAGCTTTCTTGACTTTATGGAAGCAGTGCAAACATAGCCCTGTTTCCTCCAAGAGGAATCACCACAATATGACTCCTGGGATTGGTCCCTCTGAAAAGGGCACTAAAACTTATACACAGAGCTTTTTTATTTTTTTCCCCTTTAAGGCCTTGTGCAGAGTGACTCATAACAGAAGCTGTTCTTAAAATGGAAAGAAATGCAGCACCAATTAAGTGTTTAGAAATACCAGATAATTCCTGTAAGTCTACAGCTGTTTTGAGAATGACCCTGTAAGGTAGTTCCACTCTTCTACTCTACAAATACTGTCACGTAAGAGGAATTCCATCCTGAATTTTCATCTACACTGTTTCTCTTGCCCCCCCACAGGTGCTCACCCCTACTTCCTTCCACCCCAAAGGGCAAGGGACCCAACAGAAAGAGGAATAGGACTCTGCTATGCCCAGGACAGGACCTTCCCCGGCCCTGGCAGCACACCCTGCTCTAGCTTCACTGCTGAAAGGAAGCACAGAATCACTGCTAGCAAAGCTCCACCTGTGCTTCAAAGAGGGAGAGCCACCAAGTTTCTGAGTGCCATAGCTAAGCATGTTTCTCTGCTAATTAGTAACTTCTTGATAGTCTTGGCCATAAAAGCAATCATACTGCTTATAAGTTATCCTTCACTCCTTCTCCCTCCCCTTAGGCTCCTCCTTTCAAAAAAGATCCATTCTACAGATTATTCTGTATAGTACCTGTTAAAAGGCCAAAGGCTCACTTAGTGACCACTGCTTTTGAGAAGTTAAGGGTCTCATTAAAACAGGCTTCTTGTACTTTCTTCTGATAAACTGATAAAATGGGTAAGAGTTAAATCACTCCAGGAAGAGGACAGAGAGGTTGGAACCTGCTGTTCAGCAAGAACACCCACAGCTCAACAAAAGCAGGTTTGGTTTATTTGAATGACTTCATTACATATTCTACAAAGGTAACAAACTGCAGCACAAAGCGCAATTGTACAAGAAGCGCAGTGCCTGGGATTAGTGCAAAACACAACTAACTACGGCCAGGGAAGCCCAAAGTTTCAATTCACTTTATTTTCTTAATTTTTTTTGGTTTTTTTTTGTTTTTTTTTACAGTGTACATTGTTAAATAATGTAAAGAAAACGCTTGTAATTCAGAAACAGATTTTATGTGGAAAAAGATACTCAAAGTGTAATATTAAACAAAATAATTTAACAGTTCAGTAGCATTAGTTTATTCCTCTAGACTTCAGTTATTCATCCACAGGAGGAGGGGATGGGGATGGGGGATCAATGGTAAATGAAACCAGTTCTTGCATAACATTAAGTGAAAAAAAAACCCCTCAAATTTATTAAATCAAAATTAAATAACCACGTGCTGCATCCAGCTGGTTGGTTCCCCTGCCATGAATATTCCCTGTGTTCCATTACTGCCTCAGGTTTGCCACTGTTGCAGTTTCCAGAGCACACCTCTCCCCTCACACTGGGTGTGTTCAAGAAACTCCTCTGCACCCATTCAGATGGAAGAGCAGAGGTTCTCCGTTTCCCTTCAGCTGCCAGGCCCCCTGCTTTCTCCCTCCCTTCCACCACACACACACACACACACACCATGAGCCTCCTCTCTCATTCTGTAGCACTAGTCTGCACTTCAGCTACAGAGAATCAAGCCCCACATCTAAGGAACAGAGCCCAGCCATCTCACCACTAGCTTTCGCCCTCAGGCCTTCACCTCCTCTAGCCTGTACCAGCCCTTGCTGCCAAAACCTCTGTAAAAAAAGTGACAGGAATGGAACAGATCCTGCATGGTTCTTTGTAAAAATAAAAGTCAGAACATCCACAGACAGAAAGACTCCCTGGTAAGGCTCCATGGAGGAACAGTGCTCCCAGAAATGTAACACCTCCCTGACACACCAGCTTCCAGGATACCTGTGAGCTACTCCCAAGCACTAGGAAGCAGTACTCTCACCCTTCACAACTCTTCGCAGCATTACATAAATACTGGCTGGTATTTTTATTTTGAAGAGGAAACCAGTATTTTTCTTTTTAAACATGAAAAGGGAGAATGACCAAAACAGAAGGTACAGTACAGTTCCCAAGAGGTGACAGATAGTTACAGTTCTGGTACCAGCTTGAAATTTGTTATGAGTGAACAAAATCTTAAGTCCTCCAAGTAAGACAGAGGAAACTTCTTGATGCCGGCTGTTTCAAGTACATCCATTGCCGGCAATGGACATTGCACCAGGATAGTGTTCCTGGCTTAAATGGATTTAAAAAAAAAAAAAAATAAAAACCCAACAACCAACCAAAAAAAAAAACCAAAACAAACCACCAACCAAAACCAAAAAACAGGTAAGAAAAGCAATCCCAGCAGACAAGCCCATGCCAACAAGCAATGGCACCTCTCCCTCAAGTCACATCCTAACCAAACATCTTTACCACTTTGCAGGAGGAGTCAAACTGCATCATAAGTTGGGCCTCTCCCAAAGATACATGTTCTCCCCATCCTCTCTCCATTTCTCATCCAGACCTCCTGTCTCCGTAGACGATGTTGGTTAGCCTCGTTTTAGCTTCACCCACAACCCTCTGTCCCACTCCCACCTGGCCCCTGTCACACCAGCAACTTCAGATCTGCCCACCTGGACAAGCTTCCCCAACACACAGAACACTGTTCCAACCCACTGCCTCAATGACTTCCCCCTCCATACACCTACTCTAAACAGTAACAGTATCGCTAAAGAAACTCCAATGTCCCGGTCATTGGGTACAAGTAATCCAATCCATCCTCCTTTGAACTTGCCTTCTGTCCACCTAGGGGTCTGCTGGGAAAACGACGCTAACTGCAGAAGCAATAGAAGTCCAAGGCACTAAAATATCCAGCAAGCATACTGGGAGAACAGACAAGTGTTCAAGTACATTAATTTATACAATTTTACATTCACATTTATTTATCTAATACAATGAAAATACAAAGGAAAAAGTTAAAGTGTCTCCAATAAGTATAAGGATATAGCTAGCTTTTTTCCCATTTTTTCTTTTTAACTTTTTTTAACCCTCTATATTCCACTCATTTTTAAACTACTGTTGTCCAACAACATTTATATATCACAGTGTTTCCACATCAAAACTGATGGTAAGTACATGTCCGCAGGGAACTTTTAAAAATTTTTAAACAATTTAAATTGCTCTAATGCTGCAGTCAAAGCTGTTAATATCTTACTGAAAGCAGTAATGACCTATCAAGCACGGGCTGCACTGCACGTCCACTCGTGTGCCCCACTGTTTTGGCGCCAGATACAATTGACTGGGGAGAGGGAGAGGAGGGGAATTTGGACATTTTCTCCTGGTCTTGGTTCTTCAGGGAGAGATGAGAAGCGTGCTAAAGCCCCAGGTTAGGATTCAGCTCTCCCACTTCAACATGTGTGGATTCAGTCTCCAACTAGAGAGAAATTTTACAGCAAGTCTGCATTAACTAACACAGTGACTTCTCTTCACAACTCTTGCTCCATACAAGAGCAGAACCCCTTGGTCAAAAGCACTCTCCCATCAGAAGGATGCTGATCATCCTCCTCCCCCTTGAAAGCATGTGGGGAAACTCCCTTTACAGTGAGTCGACAGCAATGGTTGGAAAAGAGAAATTCACTCCCAGTCTGAAAAGCTACCAGTTCAATGCAGCACTAGTAGTTGATGCAGGGCCCCATCTCCCTCCCCATGTCCTGTCCCAAGGTCTAGCCAGCACAGTCTCCGAACACAGCTAAGTGGTCCGCAGGTTGGAGCCTGGAGGGTTGCTGATCGATTTTTGCAAGTTGCTGATGTTGAAGCTTTGCAAAGATGCGGCACCTACGGGCTGGAACTGGCCGAGCGGTGGCTGTGCTGGACCACCCGTCCCACTCCAGGGAGTGGCAAAAGATGCTGCTGGGTAACTGTACTGCTGCGGAGGGCACATAGCCTTTGTGAAGGGACCTAAAGAGGTAGCTGATGCTGCAGAGATGGGTGTAGCACCCAGGGAAGATGTCATAGAGATACAGAGCTGACCTGGTGCCGAGAATTTTCTTGCCATTCCAGGGCCCTGAAAGAAAACCCAACCCCCAAGACAAGTTAACACAACTGTGCTTAAAAAACACAGGCCAGTTTCCAACGGATGTTCACAAGAGTAAGCTATGGCCCTCCTCTTTAGTTGTACGCTTCCCTTCCACAGCAGGGGATACAATCCTGCATGTAAAAGATATAGCTCAGTTTTCTAGAGCAGTTGTCCAAGCCACATGGCAGCTGCACCATAGCTGTGTTTGCGACCCTAATGAGACAGCAAAGACACTGACAGTTTCTTACCATAGATGTCCATAGGTTATGCCTTACCTCATAGTTGCTATGCCCTTTTCCAACTTTCTTGCCAGACAGGTTCATGGCATCTCGGGCCCAGTTATCTACCAGCTTGTGCAGGTCATCTGTGAAAGTCCCTTTCCGGCTTGAGGCAATAGTAGTAGGCTGAGGCTGAGGTGCTTGGCTGTTCACTGTAGCCCCAACTGTGTTAGTGCTGCTGGTCCCTACAAATACAAAAAACAGCAATCAAAACTTAGGTTAAAGATCACCTTTCTCTAGTAAATTTGGTAACTGTGGTAATGGTACATCAATAGAGCACCAGTTAAAATGCCATGCAGATTATGTCTAAGTTTCAATTCCAGGACACACAGAAGTGGGAGCTACAAGGACTTCTATAGGTGTTGTCTCAGATTAAGAGTATTTCACAGATGTGTTTGCTTTTCGAGAAGTGCTGCAAGTAGTCATCCTAAGAGAGGAATGGTAGTAGCCTACAGGTCTTTCTAGAGGAAAAAGGAGATTGGATTTCAGCACTGAATGACAGTACAGACATGTCACTCTCTCATCCTACACCTTTTCATTAGCAGCAACCACTACTGACACAGGTCAATTCCACATTGGAGAACAATGCTGGATGCTGAATAAGGAGCAGTACAATCAGCATCACCAACTGCTCTGTAGCAACTTATTTCTACATCATAAAATGAAGGGAAAAATTCACTTAGATTATGCAAAAAAAGCCACAGTAAGAAACAGCAACTGCTGTTTCCGTGAGCTGCCATACTTATGTTCTTGAGGATAACCAGATGGGACTGTCTTCATCGACCAACCAGCCAGGAACAGCAGGGGAAGTCTGCACTGCAGTAATTTTTGCTTTTTGCCTTTGAAAGCATTTTTCTGCCACTACGTTCAGATTTCCTATGTCAGAAGAACAAGCATTTCAGATGCAAACAGCTAATAAAGCTTCAAGAAGGCAGAAATGAGTAGTTTCTCAGACATGCTTTGACAAGTTTTCCTATTTACTGGGTAGATTGCAAGAACACAAAAAAATCCTTCACACAAAAGCCAGGTTTCAGTTCTGCTGGAAAGCTTACTGAACATTACTCTGTAGAAAAAAATAAAATCTGTTTTGTTTTGCAAAGCCTCACTGTCCCCCTCACACTTAAAACAAGCAACTGCACTCAAATTTCAAAGTCTTTCAAACCAGACCTCATAACAGGAATCAAAGGAACTGTGTATTATCAAGTATCCTACATTCCTAGCAGTGTTGCAAAGTATTCGCATTTACAGATGTGGAAGTGGTAGTTCACCACCAAGGCAGACTTCTTCCAGAAGATATGGTAAAAGCAGAATAAATCTAGATTTTTCACAAATCCACTTAGTACAAAACCAACCAACAAAAACAGTATCTGGCCGCTGCAGTGCTAAACCCAGCACCCCTTGGAAGCACACACACATCCTCACCTACTTGGTTCTCAAAGTTCCTCAAACATTCCTGTCTGCTAACTCTGAAGACTGTAACTGGAAAACTTGAATTTATGGCAGACATTTCTGAAGACAACTGATTAAAAGGTGGAGCATAAAAAATGCCAGCAACAAAAGTCATCTCTCTAGTGCAAAGGCCAAACAGAGTCATCGTCTCTTGCCTGACAACTACTTCATCGTTCCATTTCCCCTGGCTATCAGCCACATTCCTTGCAACCACTGTATCAAAGAAAGAACTGGCTCCAAACCCCTGCAGGAATGTTTCATATTGAGGAGTGAATTAGGAAGGTGATGTACTTACTATGCAGGACAAATAAGCACAGTGTTACTGCCTCTAGTAGTGCAGAGAAGGGAAGGACAGCTATCCCTCACACCAGTTCCAGCTCAAGCATGGAAGTGGCTCCGGGTCTGAGCACCCACAGGTGTGGCAGCAGTTGTTACAGGCAGGCAGATGCATGCAACAGTACACATGAGAAGGAAAGAATAAAGTTTCCTGACCAGGTTGTGTGGCTGCAGCACAGATGAAGAGTAATAGGAGCACACTGTGAAGTGGCAAGGAAAATCTACAGTGAAATCACAAAAACTTTAAGCATGCATCATGTGGAAATGGCTCAGAATACAATTATTTATCAGCAGCAATGATGTGAAAGGTGAAATTAAAAACATATGAGACAAAAGCAAGACAGAAGTACTTGGGGGTTGCTGCCAAACTCAGTAATAATCACATTCCACTCATAGGGTTCATGCAGGGACTGACACATTTGCTCTCAGCCTCTTCATGATGGCCAGGATCTGCTTTTGATATTTCACATTTTCACTTCAATCAGTAAGCACAATGGATCCTGGACCTACAATGGAGAGCTTCCTCAGGCCTTCAGGATTATTCAAAGTACATACTACAGTGCACTCAACTAAAGATGTGAAAGATCATTTAGGAGAGTTTAAGTGTTTTGAAAAGGATTGGATTGGTCCAGGGTGGGAAAGGCGGGAGGTTGAGAAAGCTTTGTCTCCAGAAGAGACTTTGTTCCAGAGCTCCGATCTCAGATCACACACAGACCAGCCAGCACCATTACAGGTGTGCTACAAAATTGCTACAGGTCCCACCTAATGTCACTTTGAAAAATTACTTATCAGGAGTTTCACATTGTATCTCTGATATAGTCACTGCCTGCAGAAACTGCCATCCAGAAGAGTCTGAAAATGAAGTGCTTCAAAATCATTAGCATTCAATAGAAACAACCCCCACATTCCTGCTCGGTCACAGCAGCCGTTCCCAGTTCTGCTCTGACACAAAGGATCTGAAGTGAAACAGGCTTCTCTCTCTAGAGCCTACTACCTATAATGCCTTCATTCCGCTCTTTTATTTCCTCCCTTCCCCCCATAAACCCACAGTCAAAAGACATCTTTAAAACAGCCTTAAATGACATAAGCACACACAGGCTTTTCAAATATCTCTTGCTTTGGGAGACACACTGGAGACCTCTGATGGCTTTAAATGTTGAAGGAGTGTCTGCAATTAGATCCACCACCGAGGTGGCAAGCCCCATCAGATCTATAAATAAACCAGCTGCTCAAAGGTACATCTCTAGCACATTACAGCGAGCAACTGACTCTGATGCTCAATTCTCTTTTGTTAGCAATGAACAAAGAGTTCCACAGTGAAGGTGAGACTCCACCTGCCCTCACTTGTCTGCAAGTCATTGCCAGAAAGACTACAGACAGAGTACACATTAGAAGGCGTAACACAGACAGACAGATGCTGTGCTGGAGACAGAGTCAGGGAGGTAAGGCTTCAGTGACCAGAAAAAGCTGATGAATAGCTTTACAATCAGAAATCGGAGGTAACAAATAAGATAATTACTACAGAGCTGGTTGCAAGGACAGACTTTTTTCACCATCTTCCCTGAAGCACAAAGAGAGAGTAATTTGTTAAAGATAAGAGAAACAGTGAGAAATGTTTAGTATCAGCAAACAGTACAAAAAGCTTGGTGAGAAACAGAGGACACAGCACGGCAGGGCTCTTGTAGTCAATACTAGGACATTCTAGAACAAATCTAAAGACTGGTCGAACAGTTTAAATCAGTTATAGTTTCAGAAAGAGAAGAGGCCCAGCCTCCTGCTCTTCAGAATTCCCACACAGCAGTGAAGAATGTCAGGAGACATTACTGTCACCACTGGCTGTTACTGCAAAAGGAAAAGTAAGTATCTCATGTTTTTGTCAGGATGTAGGAAGCAATTTACAACTTGCAAAGTTGAACTGATTTACAACATGAGAAAGATTTTATAGGCCAAGTGCCTTTAGTTTGTCACCCTATTTTCCCAGATCCATAGAGCAGTTCAAATATTCCCTGCCAAGCTGTACCACTCTGTTTCCCCAGCTGCAAAGTTAAAAGCATCAATTACTGCACTGTTTCCTGAACACCACTGATTTTAACCCAGCATCTTCTCCAGTTGCCACTCTCCACAACAGTCTGCAATAGCATTTCAAGGACAAGACTCCAGGAAGCAAGCAACCTGCAATAAGCCAAGTGCCAGGCCAAGCTGTGCCATGCCAAGTATTAACCAGCTTTTACAGGACAGCTACAACATGCTTTTCAAAAGAAATCCATTTCCCTTAGCACCAGTCCCATGAGCAAGAGATACATATGCAGAAGTACTCTTACAGCCAGGTGATGGGTCAATTTGCAGCAAACCAAAGCCTTAGAAGTAAATGATACTCACACAATCAGTTCATTGTCAATTCTAGAAACAGAATGGCTGTTCTTTACATTCCCTAGCCCAAAAAGAGGACAGACTACACTGAAGATGATTTTAGCTTTGGTAAGAATTTAACTTGTTCCAAGAAAGAAGCCATAAATCTTAAGATTGTAGATGTCAGTTAGTGCACAGCTGCACATTAATACATCTAGCAAAAATATTTAAAGCTTCTCAATTTGAAAATGGAAATACCATTAGTACTACTGCCAAATCCAATGAAGTGGCATAAAGGTATCACTGAAAAACTGAACATCCAGGAACACGCCTCTGTTTCTCAGAGGATGGAGCTCATTGCATTGCAGCTGTCTCTGCAGAAGGCCAGGCCCAGTTACTGCACACAACACTGGCTCAGCTGTGCCACTGCCAACTGTAGTGAGACAGATGCTACAGATGCATCTGTGGTACTGTCATGCGGTGCAGCAACTGAAGTTCTCCTTTACAGCACTTAAAAGCTTTCTCATATTAAGTCATTCCAGAGGGTGGGAAACAAATGTTGGACATGTAAAGGGTCCAGCCTCTAGAAGCAGCATGGCAGATGTGGCAGCACTCCCAATAAACAGCATCACAGCAGCAGCCTCAGCTCAAGCATATAATTACTTCAATCACATCAGAAGTTTGAGGCTCTCTTGTAAGTCTGGACTAATCTAAGCACAAACAAAAGGATTCTGAAGCAAGCTGCCAGGTAACTTGTGAGGGTTGATGAGATGTCTGAAGCTGTCTGTTTACCCACCTTTACTGCTACTTGTTGCACATTTAGGGTCCCCCTAATTTACTGGGCCCACTAGTAGGTAAGGATCTTCTGCATTTGTCTGAAGATATTCTCTAAGTATTTTTAAAACCCTCAGCACTTCAATCTTTAGCTAGCCATCTGCTAATAAACATAAGTCAACATTAAGTACCTACAGGTGGCATCAGTGCTCTGCACTGTAATCAGCATTAGTGCTGAGAAATGCAAAACCACACAACTTGCACAGCAAGCATACTGCTGGAGGAAGTCAACATATTCCCCCCATCAGTTACAGTAGTATCCAATAAACGAATAATTTAGAAAGCAAATCTTCCTTGCTGTTCCACTAAAAAGACTACCTCCCTTCTGAGTCTCATGTCAGCCAACATTTGCTGAAGTAGGCCAACAGAAAATGTCCATGCACCCACAACTTGCTACCTCTCCCCAGTTTCTGTCACTTCACTGAACTGTCCTGAAATTTTCCACCAAAAGCTTAGACAAAATGAGTTCTTGTTGTCCCTGGTTTAACAGACAATACCTAACGTGAGAACCCAAACTTCTAAAGGTGTGCCAAGAGCAGCTCAGCTGAGCCATGGTATGGGAGGGAATACAAGGTGGTACATGAGAATGGGCTGCATGAAACAGATCCAAGCAGCAGAAAAAAAACAAACCAAAAAGACAAAATAAAAACAGACAAGGAAGGAGTAAAGGTGTTACACACAAAGAGCCAAGCAGGGCGTACTCAGAAATCGCGTCCTCCTGCCACCAGGCTTGAAGGTCACTCTCTCAGATGCACAGTTAAACTTCGCACAGCCTGTGAGAAAACAAAAACAGGAAGAACAGAGAAAGGAGAGGAGAAGAGACAGAACACCACTACAAGATGTTAGCAACTTGAGGTTGGAAGGGTGAAATGCATTAACATGACACACACGAATAAGCCTCAAAGTGTGGACCAAAGAGTACACAGGAAATAGATGGAGTGAAGAGACTTCCTCCAATAGCTCCAGACATTAGGCCAAGTCTGCAGTGCTACTGTCCAGTACATAAACACAGAAGTCAGTCACAGTCTACAGGAAAGCCAAATCCTGGCAGAAGTAAGCGATTATTAAATGGTACTACACAACAGGGAGATGATTTGAGTAGCTCCAAAATAATTGAAACAGTTCATCAAAAAAACCCCAAAACCAAAACTCTACAGAAAACTCTTCCAAAGAGTTTGTTTCCATTTTCTGTCTGTATTTCTCTGATTTCAGGAAAAGCACACATTAGAATTGATATATTCAGTCTGTTGCAAAGCTTTTCAAAAATATGTTTAAGGGGGAAAAAAAACTAGAACACCTAAATTCAGAGAAGTAAATGAATCAAGCTATCATCCCCTTATAACGACTGGCAAGGAAAAAAGCCCTCCATACCAAATACATCAGAGCTGCATCTGAGAAATTATTTGACAACATACTAACTAATATCAAGCAATACACAACTTAAGTACCTTGAGTAAATGAATAATTTGTTATTCCTAGTATTCCATTCTCCTACACTAACCCTTCCATGATAATTCTTTAATTCATGATTACAGAACATGAGCCTTTTTTACGTTTTATTGTTAAAAATTCCACCGACAAACAGCCAAAGCAGTTTGGAAGTGAAAGGACACTAAGTGTTCAGAAACTTTCTACTATTTCAATTATCTGCTAGCATCAAAGCTGCTCTGCCCCTTCCTTAGTTTCACTTCACATTTGTGATGCCCCTTTCTCATCTGTCTCTGTCCTTTTAGCCAATACCTTTCCTCCAGGTCAGCAGAATATTGCTTGCCACCATCATACTGCAATCTTCAGTATTCTGTTTGGTGCTTTCATTACAGCAGACAAAGGCCATGTACTATATATTCATTACTTCAACAACCTCACACTTCCCCTAGGTAAGAAGGTAGAAATCTAGTTGCAAAAAATACCCTTATCAGCCTCCAGACAGACTGCAGACTACCAATCTGCTTTATGCTACATATCAAAAACCAAGTGTCATCAAGTTGATCATTTATTCACCAGTAACAAAGGTGCAAGACTCAACGCTAATTCCACTTAAAAGTCTTACCTTGGCCTGGTGCCGAAAGGCTTGGTACCGAAAGGGCACCATCACTGGTAAAGGCAGAGTAGAGATTTTCGCTAGAAGGTGAAGGTTTGA
Source organism: Galbula dea (assembly GCA_013399015.1). Classification (NCBI taxonomy): domain Eukaryota; kingdom Metazoa; phylum Chordata; class Aves; order Piciformes; family Galbulidae; genus Galbula; species Galbula dea. The sequence goes on from VWZX01019989.1 coordinate 1,264,902, forward strand.
GGGGCTGTAACAAATGGTTCTGCCCAGTCTCTGGCACACTACCAGGAGGATGAAGAGTCTGCTGTGGGGGCAAGACTGATGGTGCACTTTGAGCTGACAGATTGCCTAGAGGAAGAAGGAAGGCAAAAAGTAGTTCAACGTTTCCTCACATCATTTTCTAAGCTTCTGTCATTGTTTCCAAAGGACATGAGAAAAAAAACAGAGGAAAGTCTGACTGGAACATTTACTAGCAAGTGAAGTCGCTACCAAGCAACTAAAGTGATCAGTTGAGCTACCAGTGATACAGGAAGAAGTGCTGGGGTGGGTAGGGATGGCAAAAAGGGTATCATCCTCTGGTCAAGCAGGACAATCCAGGCAAGGGAGGGGGAGGGAACTACTCCAGTTTCTGAGAAAGCAGTAAGACTAGAAAAATTCCTAGTTACTTAAGTTTTAAGGCAACTCTGTGCTAGCTTACTGTCATGTGCTCAAACATAGCTCCCCTATCATATAACAAAACAGAAGTGCGTAGCCAGGGTGACTGGATACAGAAATTGCAGCACTACGTGAAATTACTGAAGTGCAGGAAGCAGTAACAAACATTTCTGCTCACAGCCCTGGCCCTCCAGTATGGTTTACTCAATGCTACAGAATTTGAGACACATATACAATTATACAACAAGCATCTGACATCCATATCATCCAGACAGCAACCAGAACTACTTTTCCAAGTTCTGTTTATTATAAGAATGGTTTTAATAAGAAAGGAAGCCTTGACAACCAAAATTGTTTCCCTATAAGTACAAAAAATTGCAACTCCATTAAAAAAACTCATCAACTGTGGCTACACTTCTTAATTGTAAGGACACTGGTAATACCACGCTTAAGCGCTACTGAAGGAGAAAAAAATAATCTCTGAAGATGACTGAAGAGACGAGTCTCATTTTGCAAAATCAGTTTCAGAGGGCAACAAGAACAGTCTTATCTTAAAAAAAGAGGAAAAGTTAAAAAAATTCCACTTCCCCCCATACTGTAATTTTTCACTTATCTTCCTATTCAATGACTAACAAAACACAAATCACAACTTTAAAACTGCTTTTACAGAACAATGTTACAACATCTTTCAGTTGATAGCAACAGCCACAAGCAAGACTACCAAACTGCAAAAGCCATTTCAGAAGTGATCTAGTAATCCAAGCAGCAGAGGAAATGGGACACATCCCCCCCAACCCCAAAACACAAGACAGAGACAGACACATATAGATCTAAGAATGAGACACGGTATCTTGTCTGTTTTATCTACTCAAAAAACTGAAGATCTCTTTTGAGTGCAGAGGATAGTTGTACATTATCGCAGAAGTATACATGAGAAACACTTCTTGAACTGCAATTAAAACCTCCTGCTTTTTCTCATCTCTCTTTCTACAGAACATCAGTAACCACTGTTGCTTTGAGGGGCTTAAGAGCTGAACTTTCCAAATTTTTGTTGGACTGGATGCAGAGTTGGCAGTGTCAGATGGGAAAGAAAGAGTCTTACAGAAGAACCACAGGAACCACTTCTCATTTCTTTCAGTTGAAGTTTATTATTCAAAAAAATGCAACCATGTTTCCTTTTATGCGTGCTTTTGAGATATCCTACTGCAGTTTGCAGCAGTCCCTTGAAAAGATTTGTTCTTTTAAGTGTGTCTCCATAAACTGTATGAAGAAAGTTGATAGGCAGAGCTAACTGGAAAGCAAGTTTTTTTTTAATCCTCCTATCACCATTGTTTTTTTCCTTGGAGACTTAAAAGGGAGTTTTCATTTAAAAAATTTCCTTAACATATGGGCTATCTTACCCGATAGCTGAGGGCTTTTATTCCCCTGGGAGCTGCTACGACTGGACTTGCTGCTTTTTCCTTTAGTAGGCCGTCTCCTCCTTCCTGAAAGGGGTGCAGCTGGGGGAATAATTACTGCAGGTGGTGCCTTCCCCAATTTCATGTAGAGTGACTCGATCTCCTGCTTCTGGCGACTCTGCAGCTCCTGGATCTCTCTAAGGTGCCTGACAAGTTACAAAAGAGTATGAATTACAAAAATTATATGCATATACATGCATGCATACAATCCCTCCCCTCCAGTCAGGCTTGACCAGCTTCTTCGGTCAAACTCTTATTAAGATTTAAGAAAGGAGGAAATAAATCTTTTCCACAAACAACCACTGAATGCACATGGCAGAACACTTGCCACTCTCCACTGTGCTCTGACCCTGGATAGAATTCCAACACAAAGCTCCCAACGTTCTTATCATAAAACCAGGACAAATGAAAGCACAAAAAGAACTTGAACCTACTATAGAAGATCAGATCATTCAGCACTAAAACGCTACATTACACATTTTCCAAGACATACAGCCTTGGAGATTTCTACATATGTATTATCTTAGGTTTTTTTCAGTTGAACAGGCAAGATTTAAAATTGCCAGTCACCCTAAAAAGTTCAACTTTCAGTATAAATAAGTAGGTCAAGTTGTTTGACTTCTAAATTTTTTCTTCTAAGCCAATAAGGATTCTTCTGGAAAAGGAGAACCATTAGAAATGCCAGAAATGCAGAGAGTTCCGTGCCATTTTCAAATGAGACACTACTTTTCCCACTAACTACTAAACTCCAGTGATATGCAAATTCATCTATAAATCTGCAGTCTTACCCACAGTGCAGCAATCAATCTACATCTAAACACACACAAACAAGGTTGCAGGTTAGAAAATGAAGCACAGCTAATGTATGTTTTGGGGGTTTTTTTGGTCATAATTGTGTACTACTTTCCCCTTAAAGAAAACTTACTTCCCACAAACACTGACAGTGGGTCCTGACACTTAGCAAAAGCTGAGTCTTTGAACAATGTTTACTTTTATTCTTTGTGTAAAGTACAGGCAAAATTCACATTAGACAGGACCAGGCAAGCAAACAAGCCTTACTTCTCTCGTAACTGACGAAGTTCCAACTTCAAGTCTTCATCTTCAATATCCGACTCATTGTCACTGCTCATGTAGGAAGAATTGAATGAGTTGCTGAGGCTCTGAACAGGGAGGCTGATCTTCGATCCCACAGTCTGGACAGAGTCTGGGCTCCCCGAGCCATCATCCAAATCCTTAGCCATCCCGCTTAAGAAGGCAGCCTCCAGTTCAGAAGATGGTCCGTTCATGTGTGGGGACTGCCTTGACTCCAACTCTTTTTTTGGAGCTGCAGCTGAAGAAGCAACTTGTTCTAAACCCACTGAGAGGGGAAGAGTCATTGGCTCTTTCTCCGCACAGCTGACCTCATCCTGAGTCTTTGACATCGAAAAGTGCCCCACTTGATCCGTTGTCGTCGTTACCTGAAAACGCCCAACCTTAGTAGGCTGACCAACATCTACTGGTAATTGCAGCACAGGAACTGTCTGAGGAATGCCATCTACCACATCCAAGGAAGAGACAGCAATGGCCTCGCTTTTCCGACAGCCAGCCTGCTTTACCAGTGTACTCTCTGGGCTACTGCCAGAAAGAGACGAAGAATCAGTGGATGTGGTTTCAAATTGCACAGGCTTAGCTTCAGGTTTGTCATCCTCTTTTAGCACATCATCCACTGCCACGGATACCTAGAACAGAAATGCAATCATGCAGACTTTTGTGGTTCTTCCTTAACATGGTATTTTTATTTACCTTAATAGCAAGATGCATCTGAGAAGAAAATAATTCATTTCCTCGTGTGCCATAAAACAATCTACTGCTTCCCTCCATGCAACACTGCCACACAAAATACTACTTTAAGCAATCTGGAGGATTAACTTCCAAGAAACACAGCAGATTCAGAGGAGACTTCATTCACGCACAGGACATAACGCAGTTAACATTCCAGCACTGTTAGCCAAAAAGCAGCTAACTTTAAAGACCAAGGCCAACAGTTACACAGCTAAGGCCTGACATTATGAAGTGCTGTATTCACAATGCTAGACCTGCATAATCTAGTGCAATCTCTGCCCTGAATCAAAACAGCATCCGCACAAAGCACTGCATTCACAAGCTCAACATTGACATTTCCTCCAGACAGAAAAGCACACCGTGAGGCACACTAAGCTGACACTCCACAGGAACTGCTCAAAGATCCTGTATCAACAACCAAATCAGTTTACTGTCCCTACCTGAAACCGTCCCATCTTAAGTACGCTGGCTCCTGCTGTGGTAGCCGTAGCACTGCTCTCTCCACCACATGGTGCCGAAGCTAAGGAAAAGGAAAATAAGCAACAAATGACTGGAACTACAACCATCTCTTTTTACCTACTTCAAACGTAAGTATCAGATAATTCCTAACAGGCCTTTGGATTCATGGAACTTGATCTCTTTTTTTTCAACTTCAGCATGCAGAATATCAAACCACAATGTTAGAGTGAATTATTTTCCTACAAAGTTTCTGTGCACAGTACACTTGCTAAAAGTGCACTTTTAGGTAGCAGTATAAAAAGCACACAGATTTCAAAAAGGGATGTGAAATAGCCAAAGAGTAAACCTGAATTTTATGCAACAAGAAAAGCTTATTTTAATATCCACACTGACCACCTATATTTCACAGTGCTGAAAACAATTTATTAATAGACAGATAGCAAGTTGAAGAAATGCTATAAACCAGATTTACACAAAGCAGTCCAGCTTTAAGAGCTGGATTCTTCAGTTTCAACTCCTAATTTTGCTGCTGTACACACAGGCAGCATAAGATTACAAAGCTAAGAAATAACATTCCATTTCTAAATCAGTTCTATTGGACAGCTTGTTGTGTCAATTAAGCAACTTTCCAGTTTGTTTACTTTCACCTTCTAAACTTTAGCAGAGTTTAGTATCACATTAACAGTTTATTTTAAAAAAGGAAGCTTTTTAGAATTAAAACAGTTAAGAGGACTACTGACAGAAAGTCTCAGACTATTTTGCAAGTTGTTGTGTTCCTCTTCCCAACAACTGAACTCATTTAAATTTGGAAGTCATCAATCATTCAGGCTTCAATTGCTGATCATCCAGCCAAAAGCAGCTAGAGGAAGTCTGGCTTCCCTACAATCTTTCTTTAGTTTTTAGCAGTTTAATCTTCACTCCTCATTTAAACAGAAAGGAAACACTCTTAAGGTTAGGAATAGGCATCCTACATATAGATCACAGCACAATGATGCAAAATGAGAAGCCATACAGCTGTTGCCAAGACCACAAGACAGAAAACAGTTCCTTCAAATCTTGAAGCTGTACCTTAGCAGCATACTGGAGATTCTTTGACTGTCTCAATTTAGCATTTTGGATGACCTTAAATCTTAAATGAATTACTACAACATTCATGTATCATTCCCCTCTCCCAGCCTACAATGGAAAATTTCCATCTAGTTACTAAAAGCTAACATGATCCTTACTGAATTGCCACTGTATGACTTACTAGAAAATGCTATATATTTCCTCCCAAGTTATAAGTCTGTTCAATTTTGGATTATATCTCCATGTTGAGAAACCATCAAAAATAATCAAGTCTGTCTTACCATCGTTCAGAGACTGTGTTGCCGTGGACACCAGCATGGTAACCGTTGTAGATGCTACTGAGGGCACAGACTACAAATTCAACACAGAAAACAAAATAAATTAAAAGAATCAGCAGTTCCATTGAATGCCAACAAATGCACTATATGGCCTGTGAAAATCTTTTCTCTCCACCAGGGCCAATGTACAACCCACGACCAGATGAATGCAAGCATTTTTCATCCCCAAAGCAAGTGACACGGGCAAGAGATTTTGCATGTCTTACAACCTCGAGGTTGTCAGCAGAATATCCCCTTTTGCTTTGCAGAAGCAATGCACAAGTAGCCACTTGCAGACCACAATGTCAGTCATTACCTTCATTTTGTATGAAAGTTTATTATTCTAGTCTTCCAAAATTTCAGGTCTGCACTTCAAAATATCCTTCCCAAAATAAGACTGACATATCACCTACTGCTTGATTAGTGTTCTTTCTCCTTATTCCATAGCCACCTCCCTTTCTAGCTTGATGACGCTCGTGACATCACCAGAAAAGATGGATACCAAATATAATACCAAAAGCAACCTCAAGAAATGTGTAATGCATTGCAACATACAGATTCTTCCTATTTTGGTTGACTCAGTCCCACAAAACAGGAAGACCCCTTCAGGGTTTTTTTGTAAAAGTTGAAAGACTGGTGTAGCGATTTTAAAAGCAGTGACCTAAGAGCACAACCTTGAAAACACACTGAAGTTCTGCAAGACTACTAAACTGCCCACATTGTAAACGTACGCAGGCAGGAGTAGATGTCACTGGAACCGTCTCTGGACTAAGGGTTCTTCTCAGCTTAGCATCCAGATCTTCCAGTGGCTGTTGGGACTGAGGAAAAAACAAAGAAGTGTAAACAGCTATCTCAGAAGCAATACATCACATTTGAGAAACAGCCATATTTCATAAATTAAATTTAAAGCATTCAGTACACCTTCCATATTTTTATAATCGTCTCTTCCTACATGTTTATATTTAACCTCTTTTTTTCCTGAAGTTAGCATTAAGTTTGCATTCCTGCTTTTAAGAACTGAACAAAGATGCTTCAAGCCTCCAAATTCTGCATTTTTTTTGGCTGAGGAGTAATAGATATAATTTGTATTATCATTATCTAAAATATTGAAGAAAGTCAATTACCAAAAAAAAGAGAAAAATTCAGGAAGATGTCTTTTCAAAAGCAAATTTAAAAAGTTTCAAAAGTGTTTCAAAAGCAAATAAACTACACCAATAAATCCAAACAAAGAAGCTATCTGGATGGATTGACCTGAAGAGGAGGAAGGGAGAGGGGCAGAATCTCTCTCAAGTATGCTTATTACTTAGATTTCAGCTGTTTGAGTTGACATCCAAGATGTTTTTCAAACTTGGCCAATTGAATTGGGATGGGAAAGAGAAGATGAATTTCCTAAAAACTTCTTAAAGAAAAGTTCAGATTCAATCAAAATTGTTAATCAGGGCCATACTAGTGAGATACAGAAGAAGAAAGTTTTGGAAGGCATCACTAAGTTGCAATTGTGACCCTATCAAGTAGAAATTCCCAGCCGAACTTTAGCCTCAATCTTTCCAAGTCTTTTAAATTAGAAAGCTAGATCTGTGTTTAGAACTGAAGCTGAGGTCACAGCAATGTAAAAAAAAAATATAACCTTCCACTTTCAAGAAACTGAAAGTTAGAAGTGCACAATAGCATTAAACATGCTTACAATAGGTTGCCAGAATGACATTTTTCCAGAGCTGAAGATTTCAAAACACAACAAAAAAGAACAATAAAGCCTGATTCAATTCCATCCAAATAAAAACAAAAAGAGCAAAAGAAGATGCAGACTTCTATGACTCTATTCACAAATGGAAATGCTTAGCAGACAAGTGAGCTAATTTTGTTCAACACTGCTGCAAAATAAGGAGGGTATTTCACCTGAAATACTATATAATTCTCATCAATTATGCTCACAAGAACATACTTGTTTCAAGGAAACAAACAGCTGAGATAGCAGAATGATCAGGAACTAAAGATTTCCTTCTGGAACAAGGGTACCAAAATGAAGCTGGAAAAATTATTCTAAATACACTTTAACAAGCAATTAAGGAGTAAACAAAACAGGTGTTTAAGACTAAAGTACAAACTGTCTAAAACTGGTCTTAAGGTGACATGTACTTTGTCTGCAAATTACGAGTCTGGTACTAAGGAAAGAAAAAAGTTGTGTAATGAGCTACTGACAGAAGCAGTAAGGAAAGCAAACTTAATTTACTTTAAGGCAAGTCAGTAATTTTCCAGATAGTATTATGTGATAGCAACAAATGCTCATAACAGTCAAATAGATTTCATCTACTTGATCTCCTCCAATTATGTCTCACTCCTAGACAGGCTTTAGAGTTCAAATGGGAAGTGAAATTAGGTAAGCTGTTTGCAAAGGACAAGAAGCAAGTGATCTATATTTGTGTCTCTTCCCTACCACAGGTCCTGCCAGAAATATCAGACAAGCAGGAAGAAGCTTTTTGCAGTGGTAGAGCAGCCTGATTCACAGAAGTAGCTACAAATGCTTTGAGTTTGGGGGGAAATATTACTGATATTCTCATTTTTATGAACTTGGTATTACTGGTTTTAACCAGCTGCCTCACAAACGACACACACACACGTAAGAGCAGCTAACATGCCCTACTGGTCAGCTCTATTCATGTCCTTCTACAGGTGAAAGTTGAATTCAAGAGCTCTATTACAAGAGGTAAAGAGGAAGAATGTTACCAGAGTAACAGGTAAAAGGAGAGGACTTTATCAAGGTTAGCTCAGTCTGCATTAAAATCCTCAGTGGTCAAGAAAACAAAAAAGAAATCAAGACAAAATGTTGCCATGTATTATACAAATTTTCATATGTGGCTGTTTTATTAGAATTACTTTCAAATGACAGTTAAGTCTTAAGTGAACAATTCCTTTTATAGGAAGGACAGACTCCAATTTAAGTGTAGCTTCTGGGTCCATATTCTAAGACTATTCACTGTGGACTTAAGGCACGGGTGGATGAGCTTAATAGTACATGAAGCCAACGTACACAGGAAACACTAGATTTAAGACAAAATTACTCTGAGCCTTAAGCAGGCACCACTAGGTACCCACTTGAATCATATCTTCCTTGCAGGTTTGAATATAAAATTGGGATGATTTTTTTTAAACATAAGTGCAGATAGATTTAATGTTCGTGGTCCTGAGCTGATCACCTGTCCAATTTACATACAAAATAGCCAAACTAATTATTGCATATAAGGACAGAATCTGAGCAAGGGGAGCCACTGGTACATTTTAACGTGTTTATGACCAGGAGTTTCAAAGATCTTTTGCAAATCTGAAAGCCTCATGAAATCAAGGTGTAGCAATGACTTCTGAAAAACAAAACAAGAATTTGCAAATACAGTAATTTTGCATTTTTGTTAACATTTAAATGCAGTATATACTGTTCTCCTAAAGAGCTGTTACTTTGTTACTATACCCTTTTCAAGAAAACAGGTTCAAATTTTATGCACACACTCACCTGGGTTGCATTTTAAAAACAGCCCTCTAAATTTCTGCTTAACACACTAAAACCCCAAGCCTAATTGTTCCTGTACATCAGACATTGAGTACAGCATCCCAAAAGGCAAGTTACATATCCAGTGCTGAAGTGACTGTGGTTACAGCTACAGTTACACAAAAGGGGTTACTCAGTCAAAAGAAAAGAAAAACAAAGACATTAATAACATGCAGTGAAGAGTTTAATGAAAACATGCTTTTGGAAAGGAAAAGAAGCAGATAAAATCTGCTAAATTGTGTAGCACCTGAGTTAGTGAAGGTCCTGGAAAAGGTGGCAGCAGCTCACTGGATGGAGTGCCAGCTGGAAGTTCAGAACCTACTGGTAGCACCTATGGATAATGAAGAGGAAACGCGAGTCCATCAGACACGGAACAACAGAAGGATCAGATACCAAACTACAGTCAAGTCATGTCATACAACAGAAGCCTCAACATTTTTTTCTGTAGAGACTTCCTTCCTGGTGAGTTAGCATAGTCTTTAGGGCTTTTGCAGCAGAAGTTGGGGGAAACTGTTTGCTTGCTTTTATTTTTAACCCAGATTATTTTTGAGCAGCCACAATTTCCAGCTTAAGGAAGCTACTGTGTCCAGTAGCAAATTATCCTGGGGATATTATTTTCAAGTTTCAAGAAATGCTACAATAATTCTTCCAAAAAGAAATTAAGTATCCAGGAAGCTTAATTTATAAAAGGGTGCAAGAATGCACTCAATCTCTTTACAACAAATCTATGTTAGCTGCCCATTAGCAACAGTGAGTTACATGCTTCTGGCAAATCTTTTCAAGCAACAGCACTTGAGAACAAGACTTCTCAAGCCTGAGGACGTCTCCACCTGTTGAGAAGCAGATTTATAGACCTCTCACACCAATCTCTTGATTCACTACTTTTTTTGAGCCTGAAGGGTGTTGATGACCCACAGAAGAACAGGCCATACAACTGGGTAGGGGGAAGTTGTCCAGGTTATACAGAAGAGGTTAGAGAGACTGGAAAGGTTAGAAGGAGACAAAGCCTCCCCACCAGGTCAGACAGTACATTCCAGTTAGTTATTTCCATTGTTAGGGAAGCGGGAAGTTCTAGGAATTACATGATTCATTACACAATTTGCAATTCTTATTCTCATCTGTAATCTTGAGGCTTGACTATGACTGAAGTTTGAGAAACACAGGATAGCCTTATGAGTTATAGCATTGGTCAGCTATCTTCCCATGTACAACAGAGAGCTCTATTGTGTATGGGTAATTGGCCCAAAGTCTACTCCAGTCCTCCAAAACCAGAACCGCTTCTAGCTACAGTCGTGTTACCACAGCTTAACAAATGGTTCAAACTGCAGTAGTAAATACACTCCCATAGTTATCTAGCCTTCCAAAAGTATTTCAGCAGGAACTACGCCATGTTGCATTACCTCAGATTTTTTTGTATACTGGGAACATATTACATGGACATTACTTGTTGTGAGGCATGATGAAATGTTAAGCTGTGGTAAGTTAATAATTTAGTTTATAATAGGAATTTATTTAAAGTATGTTTTGCCTAAGACAAAACACATTTAACTGTCTAGGTTAAGAGGTTGGCCATAAACAAAATACACAGAGTGCAGTAAAGCCCAGAAAAACAAAGCAACAAGCCCTTTAAAGCTCAAAAATGACATAGAAAGTGAAAGTAAAATTAAGCTTTGAAAAAAAAAAAAAGATTAATTTTTTAAGTGACAAATTCCAAGCAGAGGTAGTTTTTCCACAACTGACAATCAAAACCTCCAAACATTTATTACATTTAAACTCAAGCTTTTGTAACTACAGGTTTCCAATTAGCAAGCTCCTAACTGTTCCAACTGTTCCTGAATCTGAGGTTTTATTATTTTCCTTTTTCCCCCTCTAATTCTCGACTTTGTTTCAATACAAATGAATGCCTGTGTGTCTGTATTTCCTTCCCAACTTGTCACATAATCCCACTCATCCATGTCACAATTTTCCACTCTGAATACAAAGAGTACAAAGGAAAGATTACTAATCAATGGAGATGCTAAAAGCCTGAAACTAGTTAATAGCAAGGCTGACTGAAGTAGTGTTGGTGAGTGGAAAAGAACATTACGGAAACAAAAACGGGTATCATGGTTTTTGGCTTTTTAAACACCTGAAAGCTTCTTCAACCTATTTCCATTTAACTTCCAGAAGGAAAGGGCTGCCCAGAGTTTTCAAAATATTGAAATGCACTGCCTCCTATCACAGGGAGCCATTTAAAAGAAAACAGATAATCTAATTTCACATATTGGTATGTCTGGTTAGCAAGCAGATAACAGAGTAAGTCTCCAGTTGTTACTACAAATCATAACTATCTCCTTATGAAACTGTCGGTTTGAAGAGCACAACTTGATAAACAAACCAAAAAGTTTGTTTTCAGGTATCCAGAAATCTTTCAAGCTTCTCCAAATTCTGCTTTCACAAATATAATGTTTGGAAGGAAAAGAGTATCCAGGCACTACACAAGCAGCAGAAGACTTTAAAAAACAGACAAACAAACAAAAAACAAACAACCCCCCCAAAAAACCAGAAACCAACTTTCAGTCAGGTTAACCTGACAAGAATCAGATTAATGGTAAGAAGCAAAGCCAAGCTATCCTCACTACTTTTGAAACATACAAACACCATCTCATTCTAGGGATCATGTACAAGGTAAGAAGCCATTTAAAGTAAGCCTTCCAAATTCTATTTGAAAACAACAACAAAAACCCACAAAAAACACTTCACTCTTTGTAGTTTAGGACAATGTAAAATTAACAGCAACACTAGAGAGCTCTCAGGCACAATATAGATTTGGACTTTTTTTTCCCAATATGGACAAAGCAAAGCATGTCTCCGGACAAAAACTACTACAGCATAAAACATTCAACATGACATTAAATGAAGACACCTCTGTCTAATAAGTATTTAGCTTTATAAATGGGATTCTGCTCAAGAAGGGTGTTTCCTATAATACTTGAATATTAACACAAATTTCTTACCGGTACCCTGCTGAGAGGTGGCTTTGAAGGAGAGGTCCCTGGTTTCACTACTGCTGTTGCAATGCTGCTTGATGCTGAAATATAGCTGACTGGGGTGATCACTTGCCCAGGAGTGGCAACTGGTGTCAGGACTGGCAAGCCAGTCGGTCCAAGAGGCAAACTGCTCGGAGGTATAGAAGTGCTAGTGGATGTCAGAGGTTTAGTTGGTGCAACAACAGTAGTTGGTATCCCAGGAATAACTGTAGTTTCCATTACCAGTGATGTTTCCAGAGATACTGATGGATGTGTTGTTCCCACGTTACTATGTTCACTGAAGAGAGAGCGTAGCTTTTCTTCCAGGGTCTTTATATCATCAATACCAGGAGCTTTAGACTGAGCGTCAACATCAGCCTCCAGACAGTGAATATGAGGCTGATTGGGTAACGGAGCTGGTTGAGGCTGGCTGTGTATCAATGTTTGCTGTACTGCAGGCAAGTTAGTGACTGGTTGTGGTAAGACACCAGGTAAGGGAACCTGGGGCAACATGGGTGTTGCACCTGGAATCTGGGGTAGGACGGGTGTTGATGCAATTCCTGATGGGACAAGTAAGGGATGTATCACTGGCTGAGTGACTGAACCACATATGCTTGTTGCTACTGAGGATGATAAAGGTGCGGAGATGGGAAGAGATAAGCCAGCTGCATTGCAGAGCTGTGATTTATCCACATACTGCCCACTCTCAGGTAGTGACTGTGAAGCACTTACAACTGTTGTTTCTGCCAGATTGGAGACTGAGCCACTACTCCTAAGATGAGGAAGCTGCAAAGCTGCATTCTGAGCTACGGACAGGGCAACAGACGTCTGTGGTGCAGCCATACTACTTACAATCTGAGGAGCAGACTGAGATGTCACCGCTGGTGCAACAAGACCAGGACCAGTGACACCAGGAACCTGGGTAGATGGCAGTGCCAAAGACGATGGCGTGTTGATACTGAGGGTAACGTCTCCAGTTACTGGTTGAGCAGGCTGGGACGTAGTAGGTAAGGAGAAAGAAGCAGGGGCGCTCACACTGGAAGTGACACCAGCCGACTGCTGTCCAGATTGTGAGGCTGGAAGTGGAGAAATAGAGCTTGGCACGCTTGTGCTTGGTGTGGTTCCAACAGCTGTACTTTCTGAAGGCAAAGTAACGGATCCTGGAAGAGAAACACATGTGCTGGAGGGAAGAGATATTGAAGAAGCCACAGATGCAGGAGGTGCACCACTGCCCATTATGGTAGAAAGTGCAGGCGGAAATGGTGGCACTGTTTGGTTGAACACTGGAGGAGCTGTACTAGGTCCTTCTGTCACTTGAGCATGCCCCATCTCAGAGAAAGCTTGCTGCAAGCTCAGTGACGATGCTGAGTGGGAGAGATTCATTCCAGGACCATGTAGTGGAGATGCAGCAACTGGGAGAAAAGAAAAATGTCAGTCCACCTGGAAAAGTTCTTTACAGTAATATTGTCTATTGCTAGACTAAGATCACATTTATCTCTCAGCATAATAGAAAAAAAAAATTACAAATCCAGGCTTACACTAAAGTATAGAATGAAGGTTTCAGAGTCTTGAAGACAGCCCATCAGCACTTTTTTCCCCCTGAGAATCCTGCATAGTACCACCCAAATTATAATCACTTCTTACCAGCACAAACCATTCCTCACTTCCCCAAGTACTTCAAGAGGTCTACAGCAACAGTTCAGTTAACTAACTACAGTTATTATGAACATGTCTCGGCCATCAGATTTTTAAGAGTTTAGATAACATACCCATATCTGGAGTTTCTTTTCCTCCAGGAACAGCAGATGTGAAAAAACCCTGTTCTTTTAACCGACTTTCAGGGACAGGGCTGACAATAAACCGTCTCCCTGCAGAATGGACAACCTGGGTAAAGGAGCTAGGAGGAACCCCTAAACAGAAAGAAGTTAGATGTTTAGTGATACACAGTTGTTACTAAATATACAATATGCAATATGGAATATGCACTCCATCATATAAAATAAAAACTTGGCTGCAACCCTCTGCTGAAACAGAAAAACATAACTGTTAAGAAAAAATTTTTAAAAAAAAATCACAGAAGACTTACCTATTCTTTGTGGCATGGAAGATGTAGGATCTGGCTGTTTGAACTCTAATTTCTGTAAGGTAAGATAAAATTTAAAGTTCTATTCTGAAATAGAAACCCACAAGATAGTCCTTAAACTGCTAGCTTACTGAAATGTGGGCATTTAAGGTAAGCAGTACCTTGGACCCAAGCACAGTTATCAAACTAGTGGAATGCTGCCTAGGTAATATGTCAGCTTCACTGCTTTCAGAGCTTCTCAGCTTAGTGACCATCAATAAAATCAATGTATCTAAGCACTTTCGTTAACAGGCACAAATTGATTTCCTTAAACATTCCACAGACAAATAGATGGTTCAAACTAGTTCTAGGTGGTAATAAGGCAGAGATTCGGGAAATGTCATCCCTTCTTATTTCTAGCTACCAGCTTCAAAACCTATGCTTTCCTAATGGAGCCATCCAACCTCTTAGTAGCTCACTGGGTAGATGGTTTGAGCCCAGGCTCTTAGTGTTTAATAGGCAGAACAGGGCTAGGGGTTTTAGTCTTGTACTCCACAATAACCTCAAATCCAAGAAGCCTCAGCATTTAAGATTATCTCTTTAGTGGACTGTTAGGAGAATCAGCAGCTTCAGAAGTGTTAGAACATCAAAAAAGCAAGAGGTCTACGTTATTTAGCTTTCTAAAGGAATTATAGGTTCTCACTCTGATATGAGAACTAAACTTTGATTTTTCTCATAAAAGAAAGTTTCAGCTGCTAGCTAGCTCTACTCACAAAACCATTCCACCCAAAACTGAAAACACAAATAGCTAAGGCAATCTGTCCTTTACGTACCTGTGACTCTGGAAAGAAGCCATCATCTTTTGTCTGCATACTCTCCAAACCCTGGTCACCTTCTGGCTCCACACTCACATCCTCACTTAGCATTTCATCTGCTTTCTCAATAATCTCTCGTACCTGGTCTACAAATGAATCTCTCTCAGTTGCTAAAATAAACTCATTCTGCACCTGTAAAGGGAACAAAGCAATATTTTCCAAAAATTATTTCAAAACAGTATATTGAAAAAACAATTTACTGCTGGTGTTGCTGTTTGTGCTCCCTTGACAGTTCTTATGCACAAGATGAAGATAGTGACACTTTAAAGAGAAACAATTGGTTCTAAAATTATTGCCAGTACAAAAGTATTTGTCCTGGTTTGCTTTTTGCTGCAGAACAACATTCAGTCTCACTTCTTCATCAAATTGTCAATCTCAATCTTTGCTTAACACAGTGAAGTTTAAAATTATCAGCCTTATCTTATTGCAGTTCCTCCTATCTAATATAATGTATATTAAGAGGCACATTTAAAGGAAACTATAATATAAAAAAAATTTCTGTATTGCAAGATGTATTCTTTTCTTCTCTTTCCATGCCATATAGAACCTCTACTCTATGCAGGGTGCACACTGCTACCTTAAAGTATGGCTGTAGTACGTAGATGCAAGTATTAATTATGTTCCAAACACGTGGAGAGGAAAATTGCTCATCCTACCTGGTTTCAATATATTATATTACTTTACAGAAATACATTCTGCTGCTTATATTGGAGGACACAAGCTTAAAACAAGTATACTTGGCATTTAGTTTGCTCTGACACAAGAATTCTGTCTCCTGAAATAATGCATGATAAAATTCTTTAAGATAGTTAGTGTGTAAAAGGAGGAAGCGGAGGTTCTAACCCATGCTATACAGTACTGTCATTTAAACATATCTCTGTAAGACAAGTTTTTTTCTATGCTTGACCATTATACATTAAATGAAGAGGTTTTTTCTTTTTAGAAAGTCAAAGCCAGTGGGAGTCACTACTGACCTTCAGAAACCAGAAAGTGATTCCCATTCCTTACTTTAAGGGCAGAATCTTGCCATTTCAGTTGAGAACAGCATCAAGAACCTCAAAACTTAAGCGTAAGTTTTAATAATCTAGCAACGTTTGGCCTTAGAAAAGCAAACAGAAATTTAACCTGGCATTTTCAGGACGTTGTTTGCAGCTTTTCAAATAATAACATTGCAACAAATTAGGCTGTAAAAAACCCAAGGCAGATTTACACGATAAAACTGCAATTCTAAGGTAAAAACTGACACAAATTTTCAAGTGAACTGAGCATGCAATATTAACGATAAGTTTGGTATCCCACTGTGCCCACAATTTCAAGTTTTACTTGCAATAAGATAAGCACATGCTACGCTACATGGAAGAGCAATTCTGAAACGTAAATGAGAAAAGGAAACTGCTTATATTGCTACTGTGATTAAAACTGGATTCAAAATTCTTCATCTCTAAAATGTATCTTACCATAATTGAAGCTATTTCCTCAGGGTTGTCACCATCCAAATCAAATTTGAAAGTAACCATTTTCCGATTGTGTGTCTCTAGCTGGCATTCCACTACCCGATCACCTTTATTTGAAACCTAAATCAAACAATACAAGAGTTCAAACCAAAAGCATGGGAACCTAAGACTTATGCTTTAAAGCTCAGAGACAAACTAACAGTACTGATCTAATACACACACATTCTCTCTTTCCAGTCTAAAAAGTAGCACCATGTACAGTATCAATTTATTCCCAAGTTACATCAAACATTCCGGAGTAGCCTGTGGAATCACTGGTGGATAAGCAAGCCAACTCTGCCATATCTAATGCTCCAACTAAAATAAAAACCACTCACATTTAGAATTCGCAGTTTTGGCCTAGCAGTCTTCTCATGGCGAGAGCGACTACGGACAGACCTCCGCATATGACGCTTAGTAGTCCTCCCTTCATGCCTCCCGCTAGAAGCTGGAACATTCTCATTGCCATCACTCAATCCTGAAGCAACATCAGAATGTGCACTAAAAAAGCAAACAACTTTACATTAGTATCCATGCATTCCATAACCGCAACAATACAGTTTACCCTACTAGATGACATTCTCCTCTGGATAGCAGTAGATGTGTATTAGTCACAGTGTAGGGAAGAGTCCTGTCAACACTTAAAGTTGCCTGAATAGCAATTCTAATAGCAATCACTTAGCTACATGTCTCTTGCAAATTAAGTTGTACAAATATATCTTCTGAATGTTTTCAAGATATTTGAAGTTTGAATTCTGTTTAAGTGCCAAAAGGACAAAAAAACATCCCTTTTGATCCATTTGACATAAAAAAGGATTAGAAGTTAAATCACTATCCACAATCCTCTTTACTCCCTCCATATCCTGCTGTAAATCAGAACTTACTCCACCTCTCATAAGCCTATATCCTCTGGAAAGTCTATTTCCTCACATCCTCATGGACACCCTCAGAGATAAAAAGACCTAAAGATCACCCAAGGAAGAATCATCTAACACATGAAAATGAAATTTTTTGTGATGGAAGGGAAATTCATTTTGGTTAAAAGAAAGCAATGCTCACCTATCCATAGAGGAAGCCAAAGGGGTTGACTGAGCAGGCTGTGTTGCTGGAAGAGCCTCTGAAGGAGCAGCCTGTGAGACTCCCTGAGTACCCTATGGACAGAAACCTATATGAAGAATCGCCCCACAAAGAACACTCTTCAAGTCACCCAGCAGTCTTCAATGTTTTCTCCCAATCAGTTGTAAAGCTAAAAGAACTACCATTTTAGAACTTAAAACAGTGGGCCTATCTAGACGCCTCTAATTTAGAAAAGCTTCTAGAGCAAACTGCAGAGGAAGAAACCATAGCCTGAGGTGAGATGGGGAAAGGAAATTAGCCATCCTTTCTACTGCTCTGTGTTACTACAGTTTCCCATGCAGCTACAGTCTTATTAACAGAATGTGCAAAAGGCAAGCCAACGCAAAACAACGACAATTCACATTCTCCCTAGCAAGAATTAACACTGCAGGGAACCAGCCTAACAACAGATTCTCAAAAGCTATCGACTGAAGTTTGTCTTTGATATGGCAAAAATGTTCTACAGTACTGGCAAGAAGTGAAGTGTTAACAGGTTTTTGCCTGCAGGGTGCACACTCACTTCCCAACAGAACAGCCAGTGGCAACAACATCCCCACAATGGCATGACATTCTGCATAAGAAAAAGGTCATTTGAAATATTAATTTTCGACTGAAGACAAGCATGAAAGGGATTAGGTCCCCACACATACATTGTTACACAATTAAACCATCCTAAATGTATTGCTACATTACATTTAACATATTTACCTCCACAACTGCCTGCTGCAAGGAGGCAGATGAGGCCTGTTGTGCTAAACTCACTGTAGGCTGGGGTGCTTGAACCTGTCCTCCTAGGCTGCCCATGGAAACTAGAACATTCTGTTCCGCATAGGGCTGAGCAAGATAGCCCGGCTGAGCTATTGCATCAGTGGGCAAGGGAGGGGACAGGATGGCAGAAGGAATGCTGACAGAGACCACAGCAGAGGAAGGTGCAACATTCGAGTCCCCTGGGTATTGAGGTGGCAACTGGAAGCCCTATAATAGAAATGAGGAAGGCAAGTCAGAGCTAATTAGGGAACGAGAGTAAAAAACCCACATGAACTACAAAAACACCAGTTTCAGGGGCATGTTCCAAACTTCTGTACTTGTTCATGCACTCCCAAGATCCTCCCAGAGAAGCAAAGTGCTCACATAGTCAAAGCTCAGCTTGCAAGCCCCCATGCTTGAACAAGCAAACTGCCACTCTTAAGTTCCAAGTGTTAGGCAATACAATCCTCATCTCTCAACTCTCACAGTTGCCTATTTGGCTTAACATTTTAATGCCTGAGACTTGAGATGAGTTTGAAAAATTTTCAAGCTGAACAACTACTGCTCAGAAGTTATGCAACTGCTGCTGATTCTTGAGACTAGTAGCAAAAATGCACGTGTTCTTCCTGTCTTCTAACGATGATCTGAATCAGGAACCAAGAAACATTCCTAGACACAGTTTGTTCTTTATAATCCTAGTGCAGATATTTCTACATTTGTACAATTTTTGTTCTAAAAGAACAACTGTATGCTGAATTACTATTTTAGTCACTATTCAGATTGTCATTTTTACAGTGATCACACAAAGTAGCTGAAGCACTCTGTGCCCACTACTGTAGCACTTCATGACTACGGCAAGGTACTTACGTCACACTCAAGACCCATGTTGTCTGACTTATCTCTAAATGCATGTCTCCCCCATCCCCACCTCTTCCCAGACTTGGGATGAAATACTGCCACTGTCGAGTGTGCTGACGTGTTTTGGAAAGGAGATCAATCTTCCATTTTTTAAATTACAATTTTGGGGATTTTTATTTTCCCAAATTGGCAGATTCTTGGATATACAGCTTTCCTCTTTCACACAGTGGTTGAACAAAGTCCTG
This sequence comes from Galbula dea, assembly GCA_013399015.1. Lineage (NCBI taxonomy): Eukaryota > Metazoa > Chordata > Aves > Piciformes > Galbulidae > Galbula > Galbula dea. The sequence goes on from VWZX01019989.1 coordinate 1,284,380, forward strand.
CACCAAGACTGTCATTTTAGACAAATTCCTGTGTCAAATATGAAAAGCTCAAAACACCAGAGTGTCCAAGGACTCTTTTTCCCCTCCTTTCCTTAAAATGGTCCTTTACCACATGGAGTTCATCTTGGTGGCTTAATAGCTCTTCTATGAGAAATGAGTTGGGCAAGGAACACAGTTCAGATCTGGTACCTTTGAGGAACAGGTAAAAATATGGAGCTCTGCTGGCTTGCAACAATACCTGGTAAAGAGCATCTCCAGCAGGAAGTGAAGCTTCAGCAGCTTGTCCAATGCTGACTGGCAATCCCACGGACTGGACAGCTGGCTGCAGGAGCTGTGGGAGAACCTGGCTGGGCAACTGAGCTACAGGCTGCATCAGTGTGGGAAGCTGGCTAGGGACAACAGTTGATCCTACAGGCACAGCAGTTGCTGCAGCAGATGTTGCCATTGTGAGCAACGGTTGATTCATGCCAGCTGCCATTGAAATGGGCACTGACTGAAAACCTGTCTGAGCAACTGACACATGAGGAGCTGCTACAGGCAACTGAGAGATTGAGAACTGGGGAACCATGGAAGTTTGCAAGGGTTGTCCCATGGGTAAAAAATGAGAGCCAATAGGGACTGATGGGGCAACTGAAGGCTGGGGGAGAGAAGATGCTGCAACAGGTAATTGAGGCTCGCCTTGGATGATCGACACTGGTTGGGAAACAGGAAGCTGGAGAGGTAAAGAAAATATAGACAGATTTTTTTTTTTAAAGCAGGGCTGCAGAAAGCAGAGTTTTTATACATTAGTCAAAGAAAGAATTATTCAAGTTACAGCACTGTTAAAATGGGTGGGGAGCACAGTTGGCATAGTGGCTGGCAAGTTGGCTGGACTTCCAAAAGGTCCTCCCTTTGCAACACTTCCCTTAAAGAACTAAACAGGCTCTTCAGACACCTACAGTGAGTGAAAAAGCAATGTTCGAACACCCTGAAGCACTAACTTGTGCATAAACAGAATCAAATTCCCTCAACTCTGTCCCCAGAGCTGAGCCTGCCTTCTTGCAGGAAAGAAGTGCAAATCTTTCAACAAATCTGCCAGCTTGGGGTATGGGACTAAAGCAATGGAAAAGAAAAAGCCACCGAGCCAGCAGCCAGAGAATGGCAGGGGATATGTCAATTAAGGCCAGAAAATGATGCAACTAGAAAGGCAGTTTAGATGAACAAGCAACAGAACAATTTTAAAAAAAATCCAAAATTAAGGCTCACATGTTCAAGATGAAGATATGAACCAAAACAAAGTAATAATCAATAATAAAAGCTTCTTGATCAGGAAGTAAAGGAAAAGAGCTGAGTAAGAAAGATGACAGAGTAGAGAAAGCAGTCCTGATGGTTCTCTACCTCCATAACTCAGTATGTTTTGCACACACAACGGTGCAGGAGATATACATTGTATGGGAAGCCAAGAAATGACAAGTTCCATTCATCAACACGCCTCATATTTTTGACAGCTGGAAGATCTTTGTGCATGGAAGTGATATCTCTCCCTCAAATTACTGACAACTGCCATGTGTGAAAGAAAGGGTTTCCAACATATTTTCCAACAAAACTGACAGTTGTAGTACACTGAGAATACTATCATCTGGATGAATATTTTGGAACAGTCAGAAAAGATGACAAAAGTGGAAGTAGCAGCATGTTGAATATGCCAGCTGTGAAGAAGAAAATCCTCTGCTAGTAAGAATTTTATTTACCTGTGTCCCAGCTGCTGCCTGAGGCATTGGCATAATCTGTGATGTTTGAGTTTGAGAGACAGTTTGTGTGGGAGTGGTACCAGCAGAAACTGATGGCTGCTGCAGCTGGTATTGTCCAGGCTGTTGGGAAGAGGCTGGCTGCTGTGCATTCTGTATTAAAGAAAAGAGGCAGAAGCTATCTTCCCACCCACAGAAGTTTTTAAAGCATACTCTATTTAAATTCTACTGTTTTCTCCCTCATAAGTGATATCAGTAGTTCTTCTGAACATACTAAGTCAATTAAGCTTTGGCAATTACTTATTAGCATTACTAACACAACTCCATTATCAGCACCGAATCCTGCAACAGAATTATTTCACTTGTGAAGGCAAGAATGAAAATTCTATAAAAGGAAAAAAAGGCAGTTAAGAGGATTTCAAAAACAGTATTTCCAGTTAGGAAAAAAATCATGAGAGTGGAGTCTGTCTTTCTAGACAGTGTAACCTGCAAATGTCTCTCCTTGAATAGGACTGCCACTGCAAGCCCAGAGGGAAGCTGGAGAAGCCACTCACAAAACAAGCATTAACATGATTCTAAAAATAAACTTCAAAAAGTCAACGAAATTAATCTCATTGCATGTTAGATTGGGTAACAACCAGGATTCCTTTGCTTTTGTCCACAACTGCAAGTTGAAGGAGGGAAAGAGGTAGTCAAGTGCTCTTAAAGAGTCAGTATTTTAGTCCTGGGTTTAGGAACCATGATCTTACCTGCTGAGTGTGTTGGGTAGGCTGGGATGGTACTGATGCACTACTTGAGGCTGGCTGGCCTTGCACCTGTGTCTGGAGCAGAAAAAAGAAAAGAGAATCAGCTTAAAATCCCTGTGGTTTCTTGCAGCAGACAGTTAAAATCATTCTGCCTGGAACGATCTGGTTGGAATAGCTTTCTAGATGTCCTTCTGGACAAACAGTTCTTTTTTGTATGAATTCCACTACAACAACCAGAACAAAACAGAGTAAAAATACGAACTCCATTCTGAGTCTCCCAAAACAACCAATACAGAAAGTCTTTGTAACCCACATGCCCCTCAATGTGAGACAGAACAGCCTACCAGCTTCTTCTTCCACTGATGATGATTTAAGAGCAGGATGCCATGGAATGTCAACTGGAAACAGAGGCATTAAGTTTTACCTTTGCATGTATTCTAAACACAGTTAAGTGAGTGGGATAGAAAGAGGCTAGAAGGAAATAAAACTACCTGTTGAAGAAAACAATCAAAAGATACACAGAATTCTAGACCAATAACAAAGTACTCAGTGCACATACATGTCATTAGTTCCCTTTGAGAGGCATGTTAAAGCACAAGCTAGATACCATTTCCAGTTTCACCACCATTCAAAGGCTACCAAGAATTGGATATTGAAAAATATGGGGACTCACGTTCTAGCTAAGACAGAATTTCTGAACAAGAAACAAAAAAAAATGGATGAGTGGCATACAAATGAATGTGGAAGATGCAGAGGAAAATGTAATGGATTTTATTACTATTTCTGTGACTGACAATTTTTATCAGATCCCAGGATATTCATTGTTGGTTTTGTAACAATTGTATTTCTTTATCAGCTCCTGGAAGACAACTAGACAAAGACCTCCAGGTGAGTTCCCTTAGCACGCATCACTTTGGTGAACTGCCTTTGTAAGAAACATACCTGGTACATATGTACCATATCAGAAGTATCTACTAAAATTCCTTAATGCTGTGATCATTCAGCTTGCAGGAGCTTATTAGGAGCAAGTTCATTAAAATTACATACTTTTTTAGTTATAAAAACTTTGGGGAAAGAAAACTGCCAATGAAAAGAACCATTTTTTTCTTTGCTGTCTTAGAAGCTTGAGGCCTTTATTGGCTAGGATCTAAATGTGTGCTGTCTCCCACTGCTGTAACATCTGCTCACATTGATGCAGTTTGTGCTTCATATTCTGATTTTTTTTAAATGACTTAGATAAAAGATCCCACAACTTATATTCTGTAAAATAAATGTGATCCCTTATTGTATTTTCTAGATGTATTTTACATCCTTCAAAAAACACTTCCTGAACTTTAACAAAGATGGTTTACTGAGGAATGATCCCCACATAGTTTTCAAACTTCTTACATCGCAGCTTTGCTCTACAAGTTCTCCTACAGAACAGGATTCACTATCTATTACACTAGTGATTCAAAGCTGTTTCAGCTTTAATAAAACACCTTTATTATCCCATACAGATAGCCTCGAATACTCAACTCTTGATCTTACCACAAGAAGCAAAAAAAATTCTCCTCCACTTCTTTCACACAAATCCCAAAGTTGCTAATACTCCAGAAACTAAAGTATCAGAGTCCCTAATTCAAAGAACAGGAGTAGAAGACTACTTAAAATAAAACTTCTCTACACAAAGACTTATCTTATGAGAAGTTTCAGACTACAAGCGCAGACACAATGTATATACATGGGAACCTCAGTCACAGCATACAAATACATTACTATTGCAAGTCAAATACCATATATGCCAATAAAATAACGTACCTCCAAACTAAGATTCACCCCTCAAACTTTGCTTTTTAAAAAGATACCATACCCTAGTCTGTTGCCTAAGGAAGCAACGTCTATTAGCAACAGTTGTTTCTGCCACTAAAATACTACTCAGCTTGTTTACTTTCTTTAATGATCCTGCAAGTACATCTCCAAATCTGTGTACAAGTACATAATATAGCTGCTTCCATTCCTCTCTTCCCACTTTCTTCCCTCAAGGCTAGTCTTGCATTTTGGACAGTCACCAAATTAATCTTTTTGTTGTCTAATAAAACATTATTCATATGAAAGTTCAACTTAAGTAACACATTCTCACTAAATTCCTAGGGAGCAGCAACAAAAATACAAAGCAATTTTTACTACCGCTGCTGATGCAAACTATAGATGATATATCTTACTAAATCCATTGTTTAAAAGCCAGTTTGGTACTCCAGCTATCTCTTGCCAAAAGAACAACTAGTCCCAGGAGGAACACTGAGCATTTGTTACGCTTAACACAGAAACCCTACCAATAGTTCAGCCAAATCTGAACACAGATCAAGTGGTTGCTGATGCCTCATTATTTCATTGCAACCTGGTAAGTTAGAGATCCTAGTATACCACTGAATTGGTGGAAAGATGCCCATGAATGCTAATACTTAGAATCACACGGAGCAAATCTAAAAGCAAGGCTCTCCTTTAAGTGTAAGGTACAAATTGTAAAAAGCAGAGAAATTTTGGAAGGGTTTGCTCCTGTAACCTGAGGATAGGGTGCAGGTGGTCCTGAAGAAAGCGAGGTGGACAAGGACTGCTGAGTCGAGGCTCCCTGGGGGAAGCAGATGAAGAGCTGCGACTCTTGCAATACCTTCTGAGGCAGCTGAACAATGGGTAATGAGAAGTCTGAACCAAAAGCAGAAGATGATCCCCCTGTAGGGGGAGGAGACTGGAAATCGCCAGTGTCAGAGGAAGTCAGCTGTGAGGAATCACTGGAGTATTCTGGGCTTCCTTCTGGCCAGCTCCACCTGGCAAAGCCCCCTCTGGAACCTGCTAACTCAGGACCAAGATAGTTACACTGCTCCTCTGTGACAGGCTGAAGCCGACCGTGCAACCCTATGCCTTGAGTGGACTCCTCTTGACTGGTCTCGACAGAGCCCCGGCGACTTCTGTAGACCCGCTGGGGTAAAACTGCCCCTTCTGCTGAAGCAGAAGTCGGTGTGTGCACATGGAACTCAAAGACACAGCTTGCTCTGCCATCACCACTATGAGAGAGCACAGCTGGGGCAGAGTGCGGAACAAATACCTGGTGGAATGTCATCTGAGCAGGATCTGCACTCAGAGGAGCTGAAACACTGGATAATGGAGAAAGGGGACCCATCCCAGAATCCAGCCTCAGGTTCTGAACATGTCTTGCCAGGTATGTTTGCCCTGATTGAAAGTCGAACAAAGAGCTTTGGGGTGGACCACCATGCCCATGGTTTGACTCAGAAACCTGCTTCAAATGTTGTTCAGTCGCATGAGAGTTATAAGCTACTTGATCATACGGCTCCGATACCTGTGATGGATAGTGCATGCCCACCAAATATACAGCTTCTGGATGCATTCTGTAGTGAGCATCCTCTGGAGGTGTTGGTCCAGATCTATAGTCACTGTGGACAGGAGCTGGCTCAAACACAGGATTAACTTGCACATGCAGAGGCTCTCCAGCGACTCTCTGAGCTGCTGTGCCCAGCATAACGATTGCCTCTGGTGTCCAATTGGTGGGACTACCACCAGGTGGAACTAAACTCTGGCCAGTCTTCAGCAATGGCTGGAAGTGGCAAGTTTGGGCTTCCAAAAATGAAGTGCTCTTGCGCCGCTGAGCAACTGCCACCTTCGGCGGGCAGACAGGTGGTGGTGAGAAAGACACCGGCCGTTCATGAACGGTTGGGAAAAATATCTGTGAATCTGGGAACGTTGGTGTTCCCCCACGAGGATGCTGAGGCTGTATTGACATGAACAAGACAAGTAATTCATACATTAAAAGTGAAAGCACATCAACTTGCACAGTTCACTAGGCAGTTCTGTGAAGTAACTTTATAGAATGACTACTCAACTCATGGTCAAAAACATACAATACTTAGGAATTTAGGTGAGTTGTAAATAGCCATTAAATACATCCATGGCAGGCATAGCTACAAATGGAAACATTTGCTTGGGTTAGAGCTGCTTTTCCAGTCCAATTCCAGTAACTCACAAAGAAATTAGTTTTGCTCCTGATAATTTAATGAGATTTAACATCATGGGCTATCAACTGATCAGTGCTTGAAATCCAAACAAACCCCTGAAGTTACTGCCATATAGGGAATATGAAAATTCAGAATTTGACAGTAACAATAATGCAGCCTCTAGTTTGCACTTAAAAGATAAAATTAATTTTAATCTTAGTATTAGCCACAACAAAAATCACAGTGCTAGCATCCTCTGTGCTATCCAGAGAGCTGAAGAGAAATCTTTCGTGAGACAGAACTGAATCACTTCAGACCACAGATTGGGGGGAAGGAAATATGATAAAACTGCAGAACCTCTGGATTCTGCCAAAGGTGATCATCTCTTGATCTCTCCAACCACTTTCGATTATAACTTTTTGCATAGAAAATGAGCACTCCACTTTCGATTATAACTTTTTGCATAGAAAATGAGCACTCACTGAAACAAACCTAACTCTTGCCTGGACGATAAAGCATTCACAGGCTTAGTAACAGCAGAGTCCTCAGGCAATTCCTCTCCATCTGATGCACTACTTTAGTATAAGATGAGGCTCATCTTATGTAAGATTTGTAGGGAAAATTTCACTAAAGAGAGTTCTACCTAAGAATACCAAACAATTTAGTAATTCTGCATTTTTTGTGTCTACAGTATGCTGAGACAAAGGAAAAAAAACCTGAAAGTCAGTAGCAAACATACTGTCTTTAAGGCAGGTGACATTTAAGACTTGATTTCAAGTTGCTGTTTCAACATTTTCTTTCTCCCCAGTCCCCTTTCCAGAAAAGCAGCAGCAAATTTCCATATTGACCAATACTAACAAGAAAGACCCACAGGATGAAGAACTCTTCCTATGCTTGGAAAACTGCTTCCATGTACTTCATTTACAGATAAATGTTCCTGAAAGTTTATTTTGTGCAAACTGAAGCCCAAAATTGGAAAGAGATTACTTCCTGTCTTGCAACTATCTTGCATCTGACTTTCAAGAAAGATGAAACTATGGCTTCTTCCCATTAAGGATCAGCTGAAGTGGCATTTCTGATTAAAACTTACAGAAAAATCTTCAAAAATATTCATACTCTGAACTTCTAGTATCATTAGCAAAGCTAGTCAAAACTTTTAGAACAACCAGCCACAGCAACCAAGCTTTCAAGGCTGGTGGTTTTGTGCAGGGTTTATTAACATTCAATGCAATGAAACTGGAAAATAAAAAGCTCCTCTTCTGACTTACGGGGATAAAAAACTAGTCTTCCTTTCACCTTCTGTGGTACAACAGGATAACTTAAATTTTTACTGTCCTAAAATACAAAAAACAGTCAGCCACTGTTTGATATGTGTACTGCTTCCCAGGGGAAAAAAAAAAAAATTAAAAAATCAACATCCTAAGAGCACAGTATAAGGAATCAACTCTTCATTTTCTCATTTTAAAAATGCCCAAAGGCCAGGATGTATTTAATGATAACTTATCTTATTGTGCCAGGAGGCAAATGGTAACACATACAGGACTGACAAAGAGGGAGGGCAGGCTGGAGCGTCGATGCTTGCGTGGAGAGGCAGAGTGCATGGGCAGGACACTTTCCAGGGCTTTAGAAAGCTTTTCTGCAAAGGTTTCTTCAGGGACAGTCCGAAGGTAGAAAGGAGAAAGAGGTGCAGACAGCGCTGGTGGTGGGGTGCAAGGAGCACTGAGAGGGATGCAGGACATAGAGGGAAGAGCAGGAAGGTGGGGGACACAAACTGACATGCTACGACCACGTTGAGGCTAAAGGAGGAAAACAAAAGAATTGAACACTTCAAAAGAAAATGAACAACAAAACAAGCAAAAACTATAATGAGGTAGAAAAGAAATGCAGACACAGTGAGAGGCCAAATACTGACTAATATGTGTGCAAGAAGATATGAAAATGCCGAACGAATATCAACACACATTGGGAACAGGCTATGTGCACCTCTGAGGACCCAAGTTTGCCTTAGGTTACTGAGCCATGTGGGAAGTTTCTTAATACCGTAATGAGGAGCATGTGAAAGCAGAACAGAGAAGAGAAAATATTTTCTTTGGGACCACTGATGCAGCCCATACTGTGTGTACACATAGCACTGGGTAGTTTGACAAACAAGAAAACCTGAACAGATACTGACAAGCTTTCAAACATTCATTCTTAGTTTAGTGACTGGATGTGTGTTAACACCTATCACCTCACCCCATTTCTCTGCTTGGGCCCCTCCCTGCCTGAATTAAGTGGACTAGCTGTATGCAGCTGGCTCTTTAGTAACTAAGACTTTATCATACAAATTTAAAGATTACACACTCTACAATGAGTTGTGGAAAAAAAGTTGTTTTCATGTGTGGAAAATTTAGTAAAATTTGTCTTAGACAAGCATTTTCCAGATGCTAGGTCAATAAAAGCATTAGGATTTTGTAATCTTGTCACAATCCACAAGGCCATAGGTCAAAACACAACCAAACTGTAAGAACTGGAATCAGATTTAGGGGAATTTTTGGTTTGTGTTTTTTGAGGATTTTGTTTGGGTTTGTTTTGTTTTGTTGCTTTTGTAATTGGGGTTTTTTTTGGTGTGGGTCATTGTGGGATTTAAGTGAATGAGAAAATGATGTTTTAAAGAGCCAATCTTCAACTACAAGTTTTCCTTCTCTAATGGTATTTGTCTCTTATGGATGTAATCCACAATTTCTTAAAATAACTGCAATCAAATACAGACCTCCAGGAAAAAAACTCAAGATATCCATTGGAGATCTGACTTTAAAGATTTCTGATGTGAGAAATCTTGCTGGACTGCTCAAAAATTTAGGAGACAGGCATCACGACAATCGAAGCATTAAATAAACGATTCACCCGTAATCCTCCTCTGTTCCAAGGTAGGACTATACATGTAATTCCCGACCAATTTATCCAAAATGTTCAGAAATATCTCCAGTGATAAAAGACTGAAATACTTAACTGTCCTTGTTGATTAGGGGAAAAATCCTTCCCAAACAAAAATTCCATGCTGCAATTTAGGCTTATTATTTCTTATTCTGATAACACTGTGATCTGACCAGCCTCCTCCTATTTTACAACACCCTTTACAGCTTTCTCTCTCCTCAAATTCAAATTTCATAGGCTCATCTTAACTATTTGTCTTCCCACATACACCACGGTTTTTGTATTTCTGGAGGGGTTTTTTGGTCACAGTCCTCTAAATTCTCTCAATTCATCCTCAAATTTCCTCACACAAGGTGCCCATGACAGACTTACCAATGGCCAAGAGCAGAACTATTTCATACAGCATGATGTTTGCCTTTTTCACAACAGCGTGATGTTTTTGACCATGTACAGCTTGTGGTCCAGTGTAATCATTTTTTTTTTTCACTGATTTTTATTTTTTCCAGAAGTGCTGCCTAGTCAGTTGTTCCTCATTCTGCACTTGTGCAGATGATTATTTCTGTTTAAGCATGAACCTTGCTCTTGTCCTGATTAAACTGCATTCAGTTTCTTTTTAAGGCCATTTCTCCAGTTGTCAATATCATTTTGATTTGACATCCTGTCTTCCCAAACTGTTAGTAGTTTAGTAGTTCCTGTAGTGTTCTACTCCGTTCTGTCAACCTTCTGGTACCACTGTCATCATGATAGCACGTAAGTACATTTTACTAAGCAGCTTGATTATACCTCTTGTCACATGCTTGTTTCTCCCATCCCCTTTCAAAAGCTTACAGTCTTTCAATCTGGAAGTTATCTATCCCAAGACAGTTAAATGGCTTCTGATTCAATATATGCTCACACATATGGCTTTCCAAGAACAAGTGCCCATTTAAAGGGATTAAAAACTCATTTGATCATGGACTAGCAGTACCATATGCTTCAGATTAAGTGCCTTTTAAAAAGACAGAGATGCTTTGCTTGTGAGTGAAACCAGCATGCTTTCAAAAAAGCTAGTAACATCAAGGATTCTGTAATAAAGCCTACAACTACAGGTACCCAAAAAAGTGAGGACATTCATTCTTAAGCATCACACCTTCTCCCTCATGGAATTACTACATTATACCATAATATGTCTGCCTCAACCTTAGATTTTCATTTGTGTAAATAACAAGTGACATGGGAACCACTGAAGACAAGGTAACAGTAGCAGAAGTTCTACTCCACTGTTAGAATAGACTTCTGCATACTCTCATACTTGGATCTAAAAATGTACCAAGAAAACAACATACCAAAATAAAAGGGCAACACAAATGAACATAGTAGGACAAGTATTTGTGCCCAGTGCAGACTTTCCAGGGAAAAGGAATACGCATGGCAACTGATGAGAAAATCAACACAAGCTATAAATAAAATTGGGAATAAGGGTGTGGGGTCTTTTCATTCTGGAGTTTTCACATGCAACATTCTATAATAGTTAAAAAAAAAAATCTTACCTGCTGAATCTGTAATCAAAGCCTCACAGAACACACACAGCAATTTCATATTTATGCATTAGCTCAAATTACTCTAATCCCTTCTTCAAATCAAACCAACAGCTTACTCCCTGGTAACTTCACATAAAAATATACACATCACCTTCCCAAGTGAGATTAAATGCTTATTTTCATGAGATAGTCTTGCTCTAAGAGTGCTACTTTCACCCATAAAAACCTAACCTATCTTTCTGCTTAAGTGCACTTAAGACTAAATAAAAGCTTTAAAGACAAATATGCCTCTGCACTTTCCCCACCCTGCTCTAGACTCAAGACACCTTGCCAAAATAGCCCCTTAAACTACTCCCACACAGAATTAGTATCATTTGTACATAGAAGATTGTCTGGTAGACCTTCGTCTTTCAAGAGAACTACAAAATCAAACAATTCCATGCATTTGAAATGCTGTAAGTTCTGGCTTACCGCTGCAGGTGGCTGATATCCTCCATGCTGTTGTGACTGCACTTGGCCAACTGAAGCTGCATATCCCTGGACTGCAGCTGTTGAGATTGACTGGTCATGCTGGGAGCCGTACGACACAGTCTGTTGACTGCTCACACATGATTCAGTATAAACAGATGACCCCTGGCCACTGTCAACTGTCCCATCAGCTGCAGAAGGTGAAGAAAAATCTGCATTTCAAGAACTGTAGTCTGGATTCACAACTTGAAAGATGTTAAAATCAATCGAATATTCAATCGATGTTTGTGCCGTGTCACACAGACCTTATCAGCATTTTACCTCTTGAACGATTTAAGCTGATTAAAAAATACTTTTTTTTTTAAAAACTCATCACTATAGTAATTCCTTACCGAAATCCCTAAGCTCTGAAAAAAAAAAAAAAATTAAAAAAAAAATCAATCATTAACTTCAGGAGTTCTTCGGGAAGATTTAAGTAGTAAACTATGCTTCCTATAAAAGGCTAGACTAGAAATACAAACTTAAATTCCACATTGTTATGAATGATTTTTCAGGAGTTTTTAAATTATTATTTTTATTTAATTTTACATAGAAGTATAAAACAGGTCTGTTGTGCTGACTGGCCGATGCACCTGTCACAGGCATAGTAGAGAACTTAAAAACCCTGTTACCAGAAGAACAGACAGTAGTTTCCTTTCTAACTTCAGCATTCTTTAAAAGGAAGCTCTCATCTACCATTATTATTCAAATAGTAATTCAAATGTTGGAATGGCACAAGAGGAAAAGTTGGAGTATTAATTCTTCTTTTTATGTATAGTATATACAAAGACTATGAAACCTTTTTCTTTGGAAAGCAAGTTATCATCTAAGCCACTTGTACATTAATCTCATTTCCACCTTTACTTAAGTTAACAGGGATTCAAGTAAGTGTTTCTAATAGCTCTAACTGCACTGGTGCCAGGCTATAAAGCCTTCTGCAGGGTCAGAATATACTGCCCCTAGAGGAGGGCTACAGAAGCTAGAACAAGCATTCATGCTTCAGGTGCCCCAGTTCATTTAGCGTATTCACTTGAAACAAAGGAAAATGATTTTGTGCTAATACATTGTGACTGTGAACTGTGCCAAGACTTGGCTCAGCTAAGGCACAGGTACGCAGCTTATTTTGCTAAGCTTTCTAATGTGCTAATGCTCTTCAGCAGACAGCAGTGGCAGACAGCAACACCTGAAGATATTTACTGCTATACCCACCAAAAATTTAAAAAAAAAATGTAAGGGGGGGAACTGTGTAAGTGCACGAGTTCCTAAATAAACAAACTGACACACTTACAAAGAATAGATATACTGGGTTGCTGGAACTGCAGTTGTTGGTGTTGATCAGCTTCTGGTTCTTCAGGCTCCACTTGTGTAGAAACCGATGCTGAAGTAGTGGGAGCAGGAGCAGTACCAGTGACAGATAGAGAGTGCTTTGACCCTGCCTGGGAAGCACTTGATGGTTGCTGTTGCTCCAGCTGCTGCTTCTGACTACCTTCTTCCTGAAGCTTCTTCTCCTGTTCTTCTCGCACCAACTGGCGCTGCTCTCGCTTTCGCTTAATCAAAGATACCCTGTCCTTGATAGCTTTCGCCATCGTCTTGTGATCCCCTTCACAGACATAGCCAGATTCCACCTGAAGGAGGATATATTTACAGAATTCAGACTGTCACAGACAGCCACTGTTGTAGCGCTACAATGTAAGCTACCAGTCTCTGGCACTAACTTCTCATTCACAAAATTCTGATGCTGTTTTATTTCTAGACTGTAACAACAGCAAATGCAAAGACTACAGACTACATTTCACCGTCAGAGACCACCAACACTTACCATTTCCTGTGCTACATCCTCTGGGACATCTCTCTCCAAGTCAAAGGAAAACTCTATTGCTTCATTATCTTTATATTTGCCCTTGAGTTTTTTGATGTCTTCAATTCGCAGCCAGAGTTTAATTGCAATTTTTTCTCCATCATCTTCCTCTGCTAGTTCTACCCGTACTCCAGTCTCTTCTTGGAAGAACGCATGATTCAAAAGGTCCTTAATAGCATATCTATCATATTGGAAAAGAATATAGAAAATACAGTTATTAGGTTTTCTTAAAATATTAAGTAATATCCTTGCCTGACGATCCCTCAAATTTATTCGGTACATTTCACACTTCTCCCCTTAATTACTTGATGGCCCATATTCAAACTTCTATTAAAAGCATGATGGAGAAACAAAATGCAACAATGCCATAAATGTACAAAAACCGTATTCCACATTGGCCAGCAGAAGTATACTTTATACTACTTTGAAACTCTTCAACTTGCATTCTGTTTGGCCCAAGCAGAAGTTTTGTCCTGAAGGTACAAAAAAAATCTGTGTTCATAAATGCACAGCATTAACTGTAGTAGTCTAAAAGGTAACCGCTTAAACCAAATGGCAAGAAGTGACGTGCAGCCACAAAATACACTCAAAATGGGGAAAAATACGAAATTAAGAAAACAGAAATTAAAAATACACAGCAACACCATCAGATGTAAAACTTCAGAAGCTAATTGAAGGGGATAAACAAACATCCCTGAATCGACAAAACTGGCTCTGTACAGAACAGTGAGGGGCAACAGGAGGGCCAAGATATGATATTCAATAAGCAACAATTATGTAAAAGCCAAAAATAAAACAAACCCCACAAATAAGTCAGAGCAGTTGCAGATTTCCTGTAATGTTTAACTTAATCGCCATCTTGCAAAAAATGTGGATGAAAGCAAGCAGCAAGAATTTAAAAAAATAGAGACCTCAAAATATTCATTCTAAATGCCAACAAAATCAAAGGGACAGGAATAAACAAAGGATTACAGAATAACAAACCAACCAAACAGTTCAAATACCTGGGAACCCAAAAAGACTGTCCTCCACTATTTTGCTGACTAGGTCAAAGTTTTATTAAAAGCAGCAGAAATTCTGAATAAACCAACAAGGATGGTTACTATAGCATTTGCACTTTTCCTGACCACTTAATTCTCTAAAAAAAAAAAAAAAATTAAAAAAAAATCACTGAGTAAGAACCTACCAAAGAATAGAAGCTGCAAAAGTAATACTGGCTTCCCAATTTCTATCAGAATACAAAAGACCCCAGGAATTAACTGGATCTGGTATCATCACAGATGAAAAACTCAGACAGCAAATGATACCTCTATCTGAAAAGTACGTACTTACCTTTCGCCTTTGTTTTGCCGAATGCATCCCTCAATAATCTCCTTCACTTCAGGGATTGCTACTTTATCAAAGCTGGCTGGCTTGACACCCTAGAACATACAAGTAACAGAGAAACTGGAAGGCCCACTCGGTGTAAGTTTTGGTAGTGTTTACAGACCAACTATTTTAACTCCATAATTCCACACCAGTGTAAATTAGAGAGAAATTTAACCCCAATCTTACTGTTCATCTGCTTGTCAGTGACTTTTGCAAACATTCCCCTGCACACACTTCTCAGCTACACTTCCATAACAGCAGTTCAGTTCTCACTTATGATAGGAGAACTATAGCTTCCATGGAAGTTATGCTAGTTAGAGAGGAGTGTGCAGACCGGACTGAGAATAGAAGGAAATGTTTCCTATGTAACACTAATGCAAGAACCCATACAATTAACTTGTCTTTGAAGGATTCTGCTGTTTCCCAGAACGTTTCAAACATGTCATTACATGAAGTAATTTCAGCATAGATTGATTTTACACAAAAAACCTTAATCCAGAATTATCTGACTGGGGAGAGATAATCATTCAAGGAGAGCAAAATAAAATCAAAGTATGATCAGCTACTCAAATCAGTAAAGCAAACAGGCCATGAGATACGACCATCTGGGAATCCTGCAAAACACTGCAGGCAAAGAGCCAAGCTTCATCACTTAATCATGGCTAGAAGCTCTATTTTGCAGACAATTGTGCACAACAGCAAAATTTGGCAATGAAGTTTTCACTTGATTCAACCTTTAGCTTCCATATTTAAGACAGCAGAATGAGAGAGGATAAAGATATCCTGTTCGAATATTGTTCTATAAGAGGACCCATATTTTCAAGCCGAACAATCCTGAAATCATACTCGATACATCTGACCCTGTGTCACTGGTAAATCACAACTAACAAAAAGTAAAAAACATGGAGTCTTAAGTACAGAAATGAAACAGCAGCAGCATGATTTGCATCCTAAACAGAAAATACTACTTCCAATACCCTATACAGCACTGCTGCTCACCCGATGGGGACATCAAGACACAACCCTTCCTCCTTCCTCCACCATCAGCAAGAAACAAGTCTTGAAACAGAAAGGTTCAAGCCTCTGAACCACAGCTTTTGCAGCCAGAGATCTTCATTTAATTGAACATGTAGACTTAATACAATCATTTTTGTTTCCATTCAGATACTTTTTTCCCCCCTTGGCCAGACACAGCAGTTCATATGTTCACTAAATAAAACATTCTCTACCACACTCTTCCAAGGAAGAGAAAAAGAGAAGGACCAGACAGCCTCCTCCAGCATAGCTTCCATGTTCCTAGCTACTCCTCAGAAAAAAAATGGGAGAGCCTCACACTAGGGCCTAAAACCAGCAGAGGATCTGTGTTCAAGCAGCTAAATTTTCTCAATTTGTTCAACAGTCCATGAGAAGGGTTGCCTAAGACTAGTCTAAAAGTGCTGGCCAAGCACCTGCTATGCTAAAATTCAGGCCACTTTAAAACTTGGGTTGTTTTTTTTTTTTCCTCCTCCATGCTCTCTTTTTCCTCCCCTAGTGAGGGGATATATACAACTATTACACACAACAAGACAAAGGATACTATGCACGACAAAAATTAATAAATCACTGGACTCTCTTCTACCCAGAACTGCCTATACACCTTAATCTGCCACCACAGAGAAACCAAAGGGAAGCCAGGCCCTGCAATTCACATAACCTTGATGTGTCCCTTAATGGCACACAAGCTGTGCAACCAAGCATACATTCATTAGTTTCTGAACTGAAGTACATACACTAAGCCATTCAGTATTTTCTGGTTCTCACTACATGTACAACAAAGATGGTCACATTCTTATATGCCTCTCCTGGTCCCAAAACTCCTTCGAAGAATCACAAGACAAATCTATTGACCTACTAGTTCTATTCCCCAGTAACAGTTTTATAAGGACTAAATATTCAAATCCCACAAGCACTTTTTCTGAATTGGCTGAAGAAATAGAAGCAAGTGCTCTTGCAGGGGAAAAAAGTGTAGGTATGTATAACAGGCACACATAAAAGTCATCATCATTTTCTCAAACTACCATCTAAACCAACATGAACTGTCAGGGCTGCTGAAAACAAGTTTCCTGTTCTCCATCTCTCATTCCCACATCCATGCCATTTCCCTCTTTTTGCCAGCACATGCATATATACAGTTGCATATGAACCAGGTCACAGTGTTTATCAGACTTGAAACAAATCCAACCAAAAAGTCTCCAGCAGTTTCCAGTGAGATGAAGCTACTCAGTCTGGTTCCCTACACTGTTGCACTACCTCTCAGGCTTACAGAAGGAAAGTGATGGTGCGACAGCTAGCAAGGGTAGAACTGCTTATCTTGAAAGAAGTGCCAACTTAAGATAAAACCCACTGAAAACTTACACTTTGAGAATACCTCTAAAATATGGGCATATATGTAGGTAGCACAAAGTCCAACTGATACAAAAAAATACTTAACTGACAGTTTTCATGTTAACCATAAAAATACATCTTGCATTTCTCTTATCTTAGAAGCGGCAAAGTTGGTCATTTTATCAAGATTTTATCCAGGTGAAAAAAGCATGTTCCCAAATTCAACATCCACATTTATATGGTTATTTGATCCACGAAAGGCAAGTTTAGGTATTCTTAAAACCAACAGATTTTCTAGATACTTTAAACATCAAAGTATAAGCTATTCAGAACTCTTCACAATTTTTGCCTAGAAACACGTAGTATTTTGCTTTAGTTAGATCATCAGATCACTAGTCACTGGTTTAACATCTGATTCTAATACAAGGGATACTGAAAATATAATTTACTTTGTAAGGGAAGGCACCACCAGTGCTGTATAGCTACTACACCAAGTCGAAATTAACAGAGTCCAAAATTAGAGTCCTAATTTTTTTTTTTAAAAAACAGCTAGATTTGGAACAACAACATAGGTGGAAAATAGCAGTAGTACTGTTCCAGCCTTGCTACTTAATCTACATTTTAAAAGAATTACAAGGGAAAACATACAGTCAAGTTTAACAGTTGAAGACTCGAGTCATGCAAATATAAAGTTGTTCAGCAAATTTGTCAAAAACTCTAATATACCCCCCAAATCCTGTCCTGTGGCTACACACTTTACAGAGCTGAAATTCTTACTTACCTCTTTAGTGCAGTCATTGTGACAGCAGCAACAGTGTGAATTAACAATAACAAATACAGGACAGAGCTCTCTTTTTGCAAAATCCATCAGGAAAACATACACACACACCACAAAGAGCAAGTGAAGTGCTAGTTTCTGATAGAAATGCACTAGGCTGTGGACTTAACGCACAGCAGAAGGAAAGCAGACATCAAAGTTCAAAGGGAGCATTGTCTTCTGCTTGACACCTCTTATACTTTTCCAAGTCCAGTACATGAGGCTGCAGAGATTTAAGCTTAGTATCTGCTTTTGCCACTTCAATACCAAATAGAAAGAATCAATATAAGCAAGAGGTAAGCGTCTCCTTTCCTTCCCAACCAGCTACCTGCAAGGAGGAGGTAGAGGTGGCAGTGCAGGGATAGTTTACTTTCTGCATGTCCCCGCCCCCCCTCGCTTGGCTGCTCTGTCTATTCTCCACCCAGGTTTCCTGCAATAGTTTAAGGCTGCTTGTAGGATCATCCCGCACTCCTCCTGTTGCAGGAGCAGACTTTGAAACAGAGGGGAACAAGCCAGTCAATGTGTTATTCTGAGCCAAGGTTGCTGGCACTAGTTTTGTACAATGGGATGAAAGCAGCTGCTGAATCTCCTCTTTCCATGATGCAAAAAAAATATACGTACAACTGACTACAATTTAATCCTGACGAACACTAGTCAGCACTAGGGTAATATACTCCACCTGCCTCCTTCCTGACAATTGCATTCTGCTACCATTGGGAACATCATCTGCTTTCCTTTTAATGAGTACTTAATGTAAACTAGTGGGGATTGGAAGTTGATTTGCAAACTGCCAGACAAAGTTAGAAAGCTGCATTGCTGCTTGTTCATGCCATATGCACACAAATAATCCACAGTGATATTTTCCAATACCTCTTCCTAGCCTCCAAACCTAAATCTGAAGTTTGGCATATTTTTTTTTTTCTCCCTCTGGTATCTAGTTTCAAACAGCTATTGTAAGACTTACTTACTGATAAAATGAGTTGCCCACAGCATCAGGGCTTTTGGTTGGTTTTTTTTGTTGTTTTTTTTTTAACAAGGACATAAGGAGCAATGTTAAGAAAGATCCCATACACCATTTCCAAGTGTGATGTAAGCAAATGAATTTTGACCAATCAGTAATGATAAACTGTGATATTATTAAATTTTAAATTATCAAGATCACTTTTCACTTAGTTCCTCAAGTATACTACGATGACACTACTGTGGTTACTACACCATACCACAGTGTTGCAAAAGCAACACTTTCTGATCCTTTATTGGGCATTTTAGAAATCCTCTCTACCAGCTGCTATGAAACTTTAGAGGGTCGAGGGAAAAGAGCTTATTAAAGATTGACTGGCCTTCCAACTGCTTAGTCAAACACTTTATAACCCCCCCCCCCCCAAATCAACTAACTGTTGATTATCATCTCCCTTTTAACAATGCTTCCTAGTATAATGAATAAAGTATATTGGAAATTTTGCTTGCCATTGCTTTAATTTTTTGTGTTGTTACAGTTGCACTAAAATCAAGTAGACACACTGCAGTCAAAGCAAATCTACTGCACTTGAATAAAAATCTAACATTTTTCACACTTAATTAAGGCTACACTTCTCTGGAGTACACTGCATGACCTGCAAAGACCATTAAATGTTTCAGCTTCTAAAAAGCACAGTATTTGTCCCAGTCTAACCACAATTCTTACTTGGCTCTTTTCAAAGGTGCTATAACTTCAGAGCTTGAAATGAATTCTGCCGTAACTGATTAATCTTCTCAAACAAAATGTTCTAACACCGCAGTCCAGAGACTAATAGAATCAGCAGCAAAGTCAAGTCACGCAAACAAAGTAATTAAAGTCTCTATATTTTCTTTTTGCTAAGTTAATATTCTAGTTTGAGCCAGTCCCAGGCTGCCACAAACCATTAATTCCAGGAATTTATGCAAAGCATGATTCCAGTGGAAAAAAAGCCAATGATCCTACCACCTTCCTCAGAGTCACAAAGAAGCCCCCAGGCAATGGTATATATGGCATTTAAATTGGTTTACCCCATCATCTTCTAAATTCCACCACCTGCTGTTAGCTACTTCCAAGCCCTCAAAACTTACACGTTCAGCCATTTCACCACTTTTTCCATCTCTAATCCTTCTTCTTCATCCTGTTTTTCTGTTCTAGAAAATGTTTCAGATTCAGTTCTTTCCTTATTTCACAAAGGGCACACCTCTACCTCTGAGAATTCTCACCCCAGTTTAATCGAATACCTATTCTGAAAAGGAAGATTTTGGTTTAAGAGATATGGGTTGCCTTCACAAGATGGATTTTATTGTTCTTGTTAAAAAAGCAAACCGAAGTAGTTGAGACTGCAAAGAAAATTTAAACCAATGCAACACGTATAACAGAAGGGAAAACTTAGCTTCTCTGATTTCAGTATTTTCACAGCAATTAATTCTGGACAATTGAGAATTCTGCCAAGAATTAAATTAGTAAATCCTGCAGAATAAGCTCTGCACCAGATCGGTATCCTAACAGAATTACTGCATTACTGCAGTACAAGCACTGGGAACAGATGAAAAGCTTCCAATGAGATAAAGTTAGCTCATGAGGCACTATTTAGTCTAAGACAAGCCTAGTTTTCTTCTCTTCTGATCAAAAACAAGAATTGCGCATTTTGAACCTAATACCTTTTGAATTTGACTGACCTACCATCATCCAGATCAAAATTTGTATCTCAGTTATTTGAGATACTGATACTATGTCACTGAAATAGCTTAACCAGTTGGTCTTCATCCTCTGATGCAGGTAAGTAATTTAAGTCCCATGATTCTTAAATTTCTCCAGACCAGCTGTCTTCATAACTTACAACAGATAACCACATATGCCTAGATTTCACAAACGCATTGTAAAGACAATAGAGGCACTGTAGTATTTATACAGGCCTGCTTGCTGCAACCTGACTGATCATCACTGAGAAACTCTCTTCCTCCTCAATTTACCACCTACTCTCAAGTTTTGAAACATTAATAAAAAAAAAAAAGAGGCCAGTCACAACAGTAAAAAAGTAATTCCCAAACATACATTACTGAAGTTGTTACACACACAAGCTATATTAGTATTCTAATTTACTTACTCCTAAAGTTTTTGAGATAGCTTAAAACACGTAACTAGTCACTTGTATGATATAATCTTTGGTGAAGTGAATAAAACAGACTCCTCATTTGATTAGCCATCAGTGCTCACTATCACCTCCACATCTATATTCTACCAAAAAAAACAATCTCCAAGCCCTGGGCCCTGACACTGCCTGCTTAATCAACTTCTTAGTGTTTCAATACCGTATTTTTTACTTATTAAAGCCAGAGAATTTACAGCATTAAAAGCCCTACAAGACCAGTATAGTAGGTTACAGTTCTGCTTTGTTATCAGAGTTAAGGTTGAACAAGAACTAGTCATAACTCTTATAACAAATCATTGGCTGCAATACTCCCCACTACTCAAGTACAAGTATGTAACAAAGGAAACAGCCACTGTATTTGTGATAATATTGAAATGCAACTTAGGCTATGTACTACTGCTGAATACATACCATGCCTCACAACTACCCCATTGGCTAATTATCAAGCCCAGCACATAAAGCATATTAAGTTTTTACTTTAGACATGAAAGTTCACTGAACTTTGACACCTCCAGGTAAATAAAAATAGCAACCTATTTCAAAAGTCCTAAGAATCTGGAGACATTATGACTAGCTAGCAGTTAGTTAAAAAGTAGACTGACTAATCCCAGCACCTACTGTAACTGCAGCAACTCTAACGAACATAAGAAATTACTCAAGCTCCAGAACAAGAAGTTTTGTAACTACAAGGCAGAACACAGTTCATTAGTATATAGCTGGGAAACAATTAGGATAATGGTGCATGTAACAACAGGTGTTTAGAAATATGCAGAATGAAGACAGAAGTTCTTCTGAAACAAAGAGTCTGATTGGATAAGTAGACTGGGTGCTAAGTTTTTATTCTTACTCAGTATCATAAATATCAGTAAAATCAGTATAATCTATCATGCACAATTCTTTAACCTCACACTTCAGAAGGATACTGCCTTTATCAACCAAACTAGAATATGCAGTGGTGAACATCTTGAGCTAGTTGAATGACCCTTAGCTTTGTGTGACTTTTACTTGGAAATGGCTTTCAAAAAAACAAGCCCAGACATGCCCAGACACACATTTCAGTTCAATAAATTTAGAAATGTCAGTAGACAATTTCTAAAACTGTCTTCTATTTTCAGTATGGAAAATACCTTTTAGAAAAAAAAAACATCAAATTATATTGGTTGCATTCTTTGCTTTAATCAGTTACTATACTGACACAAAAATATCATCTAGTATTCATTTTTTAAATTCAAGCACAGCAACAGAAATTCAAAAGCCACATGTTAGTTCCTGTGGACATGGAACTGAATTAAAAATAATGATCCAACATGGGCCACAAAACACAGAACCAGCCCACAGAAAAAGATACCTCCTAAAAGGCCTAGGATAATGTTGCAAACACCAAAAATAGTGCACCATTCAGACAATGCACCAAAAGTCACTGCTCCTTTTATTTTATGACCTATTCTAATAGGAGTGAAGAACTATTTGTGTACCAAAAGATTCAACAGTTTCAGAGGGTGGTCCTAAAAAGTATCCCTGCTATGCAGAGAGCTTTATGATGGTGGTAATAGGTGGTAAAGTAGAAATATATCTTTGAAAGAAGTTTACTTTAAAACAAAACGAAGTACATAGTGCTAAGAAGCTTCTAAATATCTACACTAAACAGAGAAGCAACAGCCTCTTTTCTTCTTTAGCATAAGAAGATTATGCACAATAAGCAACAGAGTTTCCTATATATATATATATTTTAGCCTGCTGTGCATCTCTACTTTTGGAAGTAAACTGTATGTGCAAAACCACATGCAGCTTTGGTGACAGTCACTCTTCTAATAAGGGAAAAAACAAAACCAAAATACCCTCATGCCACTGCCTGCTTCTGGCACTAGCTCTGAGTAACCTGGAAGTAACTATAAAGGGCTTTATGTAAAATTTGGGCAGAATCCTGGCCTATGAATTACAAAAGAATCTCAAAACTTATTATTACTCAACACTTCTGTGAACTTCCACAAGACTAAAACTTTACCACCTCTAGCAGAACACTCGGCAGGACAAGAAATAGCCCATTCATTCTTAGTGTTAGTACTTTGCACTAGTGGCACTATACTGATAAATAACATTGAGCTATCAGCTTCCTCACAGTAACGCTTCAGCGATTCATTAATGGTTTTCATCACACTGCAAAGTCAGACATTTTAAAAACAATCAGCACCTTTCTGTTCTTAAAAAAGATCCACCTTCCCATCTCTTCTTCAATTAAACTAACCTCAGTTAATAAAAGAGCTAAAGAGATGTCAGTACAGGACAAAATATTAGCACAGTTTTAAGAGGCCTGAACCTTAATAGATAATGAACTTTAAAAATTTTTAAACACATAGTGTTTTCTCAGGACTCTCAACTTATTCTGGTTTTTAGAAACACATCTGGAAACTACAATATAAACAAATTTTAGAATTTCAGATTTTAAAAATACCTTGACTTTATGCTACTCAACCAAACCTCACACACCTCCCCTCCTTTTTAATTCCTGGTCATTTTAAAATAATATCCAATTCAAAAGTTGCTAAGACACCCATTTCAGGCTCAGCAGTGAACAACACAATATCTCCTTTTGCTTCAAACCAAGTTTGCTTTACAACACCAATACTGACAGACCAATTTTAGCTGTAATCTAGAAGCTTTTGATACTGAATATTACAAATGCCTGTAAAATCAACTTGTAAAAGTGAGCTACTGTTAGAAAAGAATTCAGCTGAATAAGCCTTCTTCCTTCCAACTTCAGATATCATCTGCCCTAGCTGTGCAAACCATATAACATGTTATATCTCAGTGTTCAAGCTGATCCCCGCTTCATCACTCAGGTCATTGTAATTTCTGAAAGATGACTTCTAATCTAACATGCAAAGCTTCTTAAAATATTAATCCTTCAAACTCTTGAATTCCCATCTTTCATTTTTAAGGCTACATATTTCTGAATTGATAAGTCACCCAGGAAGGTTCTTCGCTCTTAAGGACATTCCAGAAAAATGCTTGCAACTGAACTGAACCGCTATGGTTCAGTATTACAGAATCATAGAATCATCTGGGTTGGAAGGGACCTCAGAGATCAACTAGTCCAATCCCCCTACAGTGAGCAGGGACATCCCCAATTAAATCAGGTTGCTCAGAACCTTTTCTAGCCTTACTTTGAATGCCTCGAGGGACAGGGCCTCAACCACCTCCCCAGGCAACCTGTTCCAGTGTTCCACTACCCTCATAGTAAGGAACTTTTTCCTAATATTGAATCTAAATGTACTCTTCTCTAATTTAAAACCATTACCCCTTGTCCTTTCACTACATGCCTTCATAAACAGGCCCTCTCCAGCATTTTTGTAAGTCCCCTGGAAGGCCACTATTAGGTTCCCCCAAAGTAAGTAGTAAGCATTCTGTAGACCATGCAGTGTAATGCAGATGAATTGCATCTGATACACTGATTTTTTTTTTTTCTAATGCTTTTTCCATTTGAAAGTTTGATAGGAAGGGTGTCTATGGATCTACCTGAATCAGGCCAAGAAAATAAGTTATTGAAGGTAAAAACCCCAGAGTTTTAGGTATGCCTAAAAAAATTTGCATATTGCTTTCAGAAAGCAACATTCATTAAACAATGCAAGTAAAATTAATAAGTTTAAAGGCTAAGCACTTATATTTGCTACCTAGGACCTCTCAGGATCAACAAAAGAACTGAGATACTTCGCCCACTGCATCTCTAGCAAAAAGGTAGCTAAGTATTCTAGACAATTATGATGCCTAACTTTTAAGACACTACAAAAGAGATTAATTTCATTTCAACTGAACAAACTGCAGCTCTCTGTAAATGCCTGGTTTCCAGCCAAGAGAACGACCTTCACTCTAACTAGTGAGCTTCAGTTCCCACCAGTTAGGGAAATTAAGGATTTTTAAACTAGTTAGGCACTGACTGGCCAGGTTACTCATTATGTACCTTGTTCCCTTGGGCCTTTTTTTAAGCTCTGTAGAACAGAGAAGAAAAATGTTGTGCTCACTCTGTGGAACATTTTAGTACAGAACTTTTTTTTTTTTTTTTAAGTCAAAATGCACTTTTTTTTCCCTCCTTTCTCATCTTAAGGCTAGCTCAGAACACAGACATTTGTTTACAGAGAAGAGACTGGTGAAAGCAAGGACAAGTGCAAAACTTCACTTTGTGAAAGCAAGAATGGAGAAAACTAAGCAAAGAGCACAAGCCCGTCAGCAGAACTTAAAAGGTAAGTTTACATAATGGGAGAGGATGAAAGAGAAAAGGGAGTTTTCTGCTCATACTCAGCTGATTAGTACATTTGAAACTGAGGATAGCCTTACTAGCTTTGAAATGACCACATCTGGATTTATGTTTGTGGTAGATATGCAACAAAATGAGACAAATCTTATTAATAAACCAAATAACTGTCTTTTTATTAGTCCCGGGACTAGTCAATCACCCATAAAATTCAAGATTTGGTATATCCATGTATTAGAGATTGAGTAATCAGTACCTTTACGTACTTATAAAAATAAATCTCTGTTGCAAAAAGGCGGCTTTATTACTTCTACACAATACGTCCTTCAAGGTCTACACTACATCTGTCAATGGTAACCGCAACAGAAGATACGAAAAAAACAAACAAGCAAGCTTTTGAGACAACTGCATGGGTTACATTGGTCTCACCAGAGCCTGAGACAAAACAGCTGAAGCTACTGCAGTTAGTTATGCCTTCACTGCACTGCTTCCCAAACCAGCTAAATTAAGAAATCATACTTAAGTTGTCTGTTCTATTTATATCTTTTCATTTAAATGCACGTGTAGCCCATGCCGGAATCCCTTGTGACAAACTGTTTAATTGAAATATACATGGAACAGATAAAAGAAAGAATATCAGTGTCTAGAGAGGAATTAAGGGAAAGCTTCCTGAATTTTACCAAGGTTTTACACACCTTCTTTGTGCAAATGAGTATGTAATAGAATTAGGTATCTTGATTAGATTTTTGCATGCATGCCTATTGCTTTGATATGGTGCAGAATTAAAAAAAAAAAAGAGGGGACCCATTCTCTTAATGTAGTAGTGTAGCACACATATCGTTCTGTCTGTACAAGAAGGCAGAAGAGAAAGAAATAAATCACAGAAGCACGCAAGACTACCTTAATAGTGCAGACTATTTTCAGTTAATTACAGGCTTAGATTTTTTCTTTCCTAAGGCCAAGTAGGCAGCAATAAGTGCTCACTGGATGCATTCAGTCCCAGTTAAGAGACATACTGAGTAACTGTCAGAGGAGATTTTCCTCCCCATGCCCCTCCCCAATAAGGTAAAAATCCTAGGAGTTGCAATTTCTTTAAGTATTAAACCATTTCCAAAGAATAACAGAAAATTGCCTCAAAAAACCTGTCTTCTCCACTGAAGCTGAATTGCAATATTATGATTTAATGAAAAAAAAAAGAGGAAGGCTAGGATCCTTTAATGCTTGAGTGGCAAAATATGCAGATTTCATTTTCTCTTCTAAAGAAACTGCTAGTGAAGGTGTCTGGATCAAGCATGCTAGAGGACTCAAGTACAAACAGAAGTCAATATTCTGTGTCAACCTCCTGACCTCCACAAATTGCAGACAGCTGGTTTTTTTAAGCAAGGCATTCACCCCGATCATTCCACTGAAAGAAAAAATTTACTACTTAGAACGAGCCAGAACATCAATTTAATTGTACTTCTGCTTCCTGGGCCAGAGGAAACTCAGGAACTTTACTCCAGCACTGCTTTAAGGAAAACCAGGAACTTCCTAGTGACACAAAGTAGACAAGCATCTTGCCAACAGTATACACAAGCAGCAGCGCAAGATGTAAAGCAACAGTAACTGCCTGGGCCAAAAAAGGCCCCATATCTCTAGGAGAAAGTTCAGCCTCTAAATCCGGTATCTACATCTTTGTTTACTCAATTGTATTATTTCTTTAAAAACTGCTTCTAACCATGCAGGAAGATCCTGAACAGAAGAGGCAGAACACATAACTGAGTACTCTGAGCAATGCTGGCAAATGCCCCAACCCAACACTACAGTATCTGCAATCCTTATCACAAAAGGCGTTAAGGTCAAAACGCAATGCAGGTGAAGGCCATCCTAAAAGAGAGACCAACACAAAGCCAAGACAGGAGAAAAGAATATACGCTGGTAGTATCAAGTCCAGTCCTGAGAATATATGCTGGGCATTAAGACACCTTTTACTGGCTTCTGTCCTAAGCAAGGACTAAACTTAATGGAGCACCTCTGCTTTTTACTAAGCCTAATATAGTTACTGCAAAGGGGGTAAGGGAAATCAATGAATTTCAATACATATCACCTGCACTGAGTTGCTGCACATTTTAATCTTACTGCCTTTGGGGTTTCAGTGGGTTTTAAGGTCCCACATGGCATGATCTTTCATGACTATCAATAGAAGACCATTATTATTGTCCTCCCGTATGGTTTCTATGAATGCATCGAGATAAAATAATCCTTTTATTTAAAGCACAGCAGGGCTACAGCTGCTACCTCAAAATATTCCTAAACATGCCTAGGAAAGCAGCAAACTAAGAGCCTGAAATGGAAGTGTTGTAACATCATCCACAAACCACATTCACCTTCTAACATATGTTAGAAGGAAATATGTTGGTAAGTACTGTTGGAATCACCTACATATGAAGTTTTCTGACTCCACTCTGTTATTAATGGTTCACACACTGTCCTTTTATGTACTGAATTTATCAAGTGGTTCATCCCTCACCCACAACTGCAGACACTGTCTAAAATTCTAAAGACTTATTTTATTTTACTTTCATAACACAGTTCTGCTTTCCACATTACAGAAGAAAGACTGAATTCTCCATTACCAGTTAAGATAAGTTTGTGCTTTACTTCCAGATAATGTTTTTTCTTCATTGAAAGCCTTCCTTGATAGTTTTGGGGGTTTGGTTTTGTTTTGTTTTTAAAGGAACTGCTTTGAGACTGTAATGAAATAAACAAATCCAGATATACTAAAGCAGAGTCTTTTGTTCTCTGCCTAAAAGCAGATAAATGTACATTTCATTTACTCTCCTGTCCTTTGCTCCTTCTAAAAGACAGGCAGGATTTCCTTGATTTCACAGCAAAGTACATTTTAGAGCTTTTAATCGGTAGATGAAACAGTAGAGGAAAAAACCAGCATTTTATTTTTCCAAAGCAGGGCAAGTCATTTATTGAATCCTCAACTTCTCCAAGATAATACACACAAAGATTAATAGAAATTTGTCTACAGAGCAGAGAAAAGGTAATTTTTTCCCTCCCTTCACACATCTGCACAGGTATTCCGAGAAATCCAACACAAGTTTTTACTACCCCAAGTGGCCACCTCACTCTTATTTCTGAATGCTTATGATGAGAAGGTTGAATGTGTGCAGTTAGTTTTACTGCACTAGTATAGTCTTCACGACACTGGTTTAGAGATTGGTTTAGAGATCACAAATTAAATGTAGCCACAAACATTCTGAACATTTCTAGCACTAACTCCTACATTCTGCTTTCTACTTTTAAAGGCTTCGGATTCCACTTAGTCTAGTCAGATGGGCAAATTCAAAGCTCTTGCTTGTTTTCTCAACCTTACTTGGTTTCACTTACAATGCCTCCACCACCACCACCACACATACCAGCACTTTTCAGGGTAGAATACCTTCCTGGTATTTATCAAGTATTTCCACTGCATAATTATAAGAACTGCACCCAACACACAGTAGCTAAGGGCCATTTGGAATTCAGTGAACTATTTACTTAAAATCACTCTAAGCAACAATTTATGATTCACCTTGGCAGGCAGATAAGCCAAAGTGCTCTGAATTTGTCATCCAGCTTTATTTCAGAGAACAAAGTTACTAGCTAATGTTCAAGACTGAACTACTTCCACCATCCCCCACAGTGGTTTAGAAAATAATCTGTGATTGTTCTCATGTGTTTTGTTTGGTTTTGATTTGTGGCATTTTTTTAAACCCTATGCAGTATCTTCTTATATACTGAAACATACATATGAACACACACAAAATTTATTTCCCTTCATGTATTTTACAGAACTACCTTATAACTTGGTGAATTGAACCACCCTATACCTTTCCAGCCAAACAACAACAATCTCATCAGCTCCTCTTTCCCTGTGCCCTCCACTTGCACAGTAGCACGCTACCCAGTTGTACTCCTTTGCTTCTAGCAGTAATAGCTTTAGAACCAACAGTGGGGAAGGACTTACACTGGTCACTCGACGGTAGATCTGCGCAGCATTTTGGCACTCAGAATAAGGATACTCAGACGTGGCCATCTCTAGCATACACATCCCAAAAGCATATACATCAACGGATTCATCATATTTCTCCTCGTACATCTCGGGGGCCATGAACTCTGGGGTACCTTAAATTAAAAGAACGATTCAGACTCTAAATGTCTCAAAGCGAGCAGAGGCTGCTGTCGCTACTCACCGCAGGAGGAAGCAGATGGGCAGACCTGTGAGACAAGAGAAAGTGGAGGCAAAAAGAAGAGGGAGGAAACCCTTAGTCACTCTGTTGTATCAACCAGACTTTGAGTCTTCCATTGCAAGGCCTTTATGGAATAAGAATGGCATGAAAGGACTGCTGTAATTCCTGTTTTATGCATGTTAGTTAATTTAACAATCAAAACAGACTGGAATCAAATGGAGGTGGGATTAGAAGACAGGAAAACTGTAGACTAGCCATAGGCTGCAAACCAAATACTAAGGAGAGTTAAGACACTTACCTTTTCTCCTTGTAAGAAAGGAGGCACATTAAACCTTGTTTCAAAAATTACCCAACTGCCCTCTGCTGCAAAAGAGGTAGTACTGGTAAGAGCCCACAGCTAGTCTCGGACCTGGTGCTCTCCATCTACTTTTTGAAGTAGAACAGTTCAGCAAAAGCCTTGCAATGAAAAACTCCATTGTTACAAATATAAACCTTCATGAAAAATGGATGAAAAGTAATTTTCTGCAAAGGCCACTCACCAGAGCCCTTTTCTTCATATACTTACCTTCCCACCTGCAGTATATTTAAAGGCCTACTGCAGATACAGGCATTAGTGAGGGACATCCTACAGTCAAAAATACTCAGAAATACAGAGAGATTGAGTTACAGGCATAGAGCGTGAGATTCAACAAGTCCCATTTCAGAAGTGTGCAGAAAATTATTGCTCAGTGAAGCATCACAGTTTCCCCTCTGTAAGCAAAGGGACTGCATTGTATGGTCAGATTTACTTTAAGCCAGAGATGCAAGTTTGCTTTTTGTAAATTTAAGCACAGAATTATTTCCTGCATACACCAGATTCAAGACAGTTTACAGATCATTCTATAGCCACACTGCTTGTTTTCACCATATTAACAAAAGGAGAACGTAATTGCAGTCATTTACCCAAAGGCTAACTATTAACAGATAGTTAGATATGAAGTGGTAATTTTCCAATGATAAATTTGAGAAAGAGAAGCATGCTTAAGAAAACTTCTTTTTGACATTGTATACTTTTCTTTCCTACTAATACTTTGACCTGGTTAAGAAGCAGGAAATATTTCAGCAATAGCTTGCAAGACAATTTACAGGTATACACCATTGATCCCATCTAGGAATCCTGTATAGGACTGTTGAGTAATACTGCATGATAGCAAGCTCTAAATGCTGAGAGTGAGAGCAATTTCATTCCCTGCAATCTGTTCACCCAACAATAAAAACAAAGCTGATAAAACCGATTTTTTCAAGAATTCACAAGACAGACTGTACTAGTTCCACCAAACTGACTTCAAAAAAAGGTTATTAGTGGATACACAAGCACAGAGCCAGTATAAGGCAATACTTCCCTAACTCACAAAATTCCTCCTAACTTAACACAAATCTACGTTCTACAGACTCCCTAAGCAAGGCATTATGCCACAGTCTGACTGTGATATAATTTATGTATTGGCTTTGATACATTTTTTCAATTAATCAGAAACTAAGCTATAAAGGATTGAATACTAACCACTGGTGACAATAATAAAAAAAACCTACATAAATTAATGCTACACTATCAAAATGTTGTTTGGTCACTGAAATGGACTTGTACATTTCTTGAAGAAACATGACCTTAAAGCTGAGATTTATAGGTAGTCAAGAGTGGTTTTATCAGCAATGTTGCACTGAACTGTTGGGCAGGGCAATGAATCTATTTTCCAAAATACTTAAGTGTTAGTATACAAATATAAAAAGCACAATCAAAATTTCAACACGTAATCTCATGAGGAACACAGAATGACCTCAACAGCCAAGAAACAGTCTGCATGTTTTCAGGCTTTAATTGTGTACCTTTGAAACCATATCTTTAAGAGAAGCTCTTTAAAGACTCAAGTTTCCAAATAGGTAGACTGGCTCATCAGCCTCCAAAACAGGAAAGGCTTACCTATCACACTTTTGGCAAAAGAAGCTCGTTTCAGGGTCGCCAGACCAAGGTCTCCAATCTTGACTGATCCAGTGGGGCCGGTAATGAAGATGTTGTCACATTTCAAGTCTCTATGAATAATGGGAGGAGTGCGTGTGTGTAGAAATTGTAAGCCTTTCAGTATCTGACGGCACCAGCTTCGCAGTACTTTGATTTTCATCACTTTAAATCTTTTCAAATACCTAACGAAAAAAGTAACAGTAAGTTAAACAGGTTCTGTTAACAAGTAGTAGATTATGCTGTATCATTTGCTGTTCTGAAGTAAAAAGCAGTAAATTAAAAGAGATGCATAAAGAGATGCATAAATTTCAACTTCATCTTCTACTTTAAAAGTCTACCTGGGGATTTCAAAACTTCAGAGGAGCTAAAAATTATTTTCCCTCCGAAAATCAACTCTTTCTTCTAGCTAGGGGACTATAGTGCTAAAAGATAAATGTGATCTATAACTAAATTTATCTGCATACAAGGTCACACAATGATAGACAGTTGGCTTGCTAAACTTCAAGGCATTGCTTCTCTGACAGAGTTAAAGGCTTCTGCATTACAATTCTTTATCTATTAATTTAAGAGGTTTTATTTTTTCCTTCCATTTTTTTCTGAAACTGCTTAAATATTTGCAACTTGATTAAATATAACTGAGTGGGAAGGTGGAGCACTTGAGCCAAAATGCTAATAACAATCTCTAAGTACAGAGTTGTTGAAAACTGTGCGAGAGCTCAGCAGTTGTTATATCTTTGTTATCAGTATTAGTACAAGGACTCTGGTCAAGGTTCCAAGGTTACACTTTAAATCTGCTTCAAATTTACTTGTTGAATTTTCAAGCAAATTATAAATTATTAGAGATCACTTCCCTGGTGCAGGGCAGGGCTTGATCACCTGAATCTGACTGGTACTACTCACTACTTCAAAACCATGAACAGATATGGATGGGGTAGGGAAGTCTTCAAAAAACATTCTGGCAAATAACTGATGTGGAAGAGTTTACATATGTGAAGTCATTATCCCTTTGCAGGTAGAATGTGATCCAATCGTAATTGTTCTAACATTGCTGCTTTTTAAAAACCCATCTCAAGAGTCAAATTTCATGCCAAAAGTATTTTCCAACGCTTGTGACCTAAGACCACAATCTTGCCCTACTGCTTAACTTTAACGGATCATAGAGACGTCACAAGGTGAATAACCTATGACAGTATTCAAGTGTTTTCCGGCAGTGTATTCTCACAACCTCTCTTTTGGTAAAAGAATTTGAAGTGAAGAGTAGTCATTTTCTTCCTTTTGAAAAAGTATGGGCTGAAATACATTTAGAGAAAGGAACTAGCATGCTGCAGAGAGCAAGGACTTGATTCTTATTCAGCCACTGTTACTTAGTCAAATGTCAGATAAAGACCCTCTTCACACTCCTTTAAGACTGGTAGTAAATTCTGTGGCCATCATGGAGTCTAGCATAAAACCAAGTCACGTTCAATTAGTCCACAGCAGTGCTCTGTCTCTTCTGCATATCCACTTAATCAGGAGGAAAAGCCTTGATGAAATCACTTGAATAATGGCGACATAAAAATGCAGTATTGTAATCCCTTTTCATTTCTCCAGTTCAGAAGACATGGAAAATCAAGTTGCTACCAATAAGCCCGCTGTGAAGACAGATCTGTAAAAACAATTAGGAGCCAGTTCCAAAAGGAAATAAAGTCTCAAAACAGAATGTAAAGACAGTCAGGGAAAAAGCCAAGCCAAGGAAGGAAACAAACTGAAGGAAGTTGCGAATAACATCAACTACCACTTGAACTCCTGCTATTGACACAACCCTCATTCATCTCTCAAGCCTATTTCCAAAGGTCACATGATAGGGACACCTCAGTATCTGGAATCGCTAATTACATTCTTGGATTCAAATATGTTACTCCACTGCCACCTTCTCACTGCTGAAGGACCTTGGTCCAATCATCACCCACCATCCTGCAGTGTTGCTGTCATTCCTCCATAACACTGTCATGAACTAAGTCACAACACTTAAGGCAGAAACCATTTTAAAATGGAAGCATAAATTAACATATAAAAATACATACATAACCCTACTAGCCAGGATGCTTTCAATTTTCCTAGTATCATAGGATAACTCAGGCTTAAGACTTCAGGTTTCTTGTCTAAGTTTCCACTCAAAGTAGAGTTGACCATGAAGTCAGACCTGGTTACTCTGGGCTGAATGCAGATGAGAACATGATGCTGGAAAGATGGGAACATGTGGCTTTTTTAATAGCTAGCTTCAATGAATAGAGAGAAACAGCAACTATAGTTTGGTTTTCTGTCTCAAGGTTGTTTGGGTTTTCTTTTTGTTTTGGTTTGGGTTTTTTGGTTGTTGTTGTTGTTTTTAATAGGAAGGCTGCTGACCTACAGCATCTTAGCTCAAGAAGCTATAGGAAACCCTAAGTTAACAGATCAGTTATGAAGGTATCTATTCTTCCAGAGAGCTGACACACTTATTTAAAGTGGATCAAGAATACACACTACAACAGCCTCCGAGAAAACTACTGCCCAAGACCTAGGTCAAATTAAGAATGTTTGTCTCCATTTTCTTCATAATGAAGACCTAGACTACTCCTTTCCCCCTCCCAGTATTTTAATTCCATGGTAGCATACAACACCAGAAAGCAGCTTCATTCTTTACAACAACTGAATTGTAAAAACTCTTCCACCGGTGTGCATGAGGTTAAGGTTCAGGGACTTTTCATGCAAAATTAGAAATTTGTCTAGACAGCATTTGAAAAGAATGAATCCACAATATTATCACATTATTTATGTTTGTATATCTAAATGCAAACAAATATGAAAAAATGAGAGGAATATTAAAGATATTGCCACACTTTTCTTTTGTTCACTTTTCTTACATCAAGTGACAACAATGTCTATGTCCTAAGTCTCAAAACAAGGAAGGTATCACTTGTATTAAATGAAGGTAATGTAAATAAACTGACAAAAGCTATGAAAATAATACTTATTCAGCTAATTAACATAAGCAAAACCAAGTATGCAGTGTAAATCTGGGAATATTGCAGAGGTACATGAAATACTTGATATTAAATTTGGCATATCAGAAACTTCCCATATAGTTTAGCTGTCAAGTCTCAAGTGAAGTGGACAAGAATAAACCAAATCACAATTGTAATATAACCTATAAAATAGTGGGAGAAAAAAACCACCCAGAAGTCTACAGTTTAAAAGACGGTCAATTAAAGAGCTTATTAGTCATTTTTGGATAAAATAAAAACACCTTCATACTTCAGAGTACAAAATAATCCTATAGCCAGGAAATCTGAGGTTTTTCTTCCTACCAACAGCCAACTTTATAATTGTCTATTATTACTTTTATCATCTTGTTCATGCCACCAAATAACAAGTCAATCCAAATACTAACATCTGTAAGAGGGAGAAAGGACTAAAGAGAAAATACTTGAATCATAGAATCACAGAAACATTACGGTTGGAAAGGACCCTCAAGATCATCTAGTCCAACCGATAGCCCCACACTACTCTTACCCCTAAATCATCCCCTGAAGAAACACATCTATCCTCTTCTTAAAAACCTCCAGGGATGGTGACTCCACCACCTCCCTGGGCAGCCTATTCCAATATCTCACCACTCTTTCAGTAAAGAAATTCTTCCTAATATCTAATCTAAACCTACCCTGGCACAACTTGAGCCCATTCCCTCTAGTCCTGTCACTAGTCACAAGGGAGAAGAGGCCAACACCCGCCTCCCTAGAATGACCTTTCAAGTAGCTGAAGAGAGCGATAAGGTCTCCCCTCAGCCTCCTCTTCTCCAGGCTAAACAACCCCAGCTCCCTAAGCCTCTCCTCATAAGGCCTGTTCTCCAGACCCCTGATCAGCCTAGTTGNAGATGTTGAACAGGAGAGGTCCCAGCACTGACCCCTGAGGGACACCCCTCGTGACCGGCCTCCAACTGGACTTGACTCCATTGAGCACAACCCCCTGGACTCGGCCCTCCAACCCATTCCTGATCCAGCCAAGCGTGTGCTCATCTAAGCCACGAGTAGCCAGCTTCTCAAGGAGAATGCTGTGGGAAACTGTGTCAAACGCCTTGCTAAAGTCAACGTAGACAACATCCACAGCCCTTCCTTCATCTAATAAGCTGGTTACCCCATCATAGGGGATCAGGTTAGTCAGACAGGACCTGCCTTTTGTGAAGCCATGCTGACTGGACCCAATCCCCTGGCCGCTCTGCAAGTGTCGCGGAACTGTACTCAGGATGATCTGCTCCATCAGCTTTCCTGGCACAGAAGTCAGACTGACAGGCCTGTAATTTCCCGGATCATCCTTCCTTCCCTTCTTATATATGGGGGTAACATTGGCTGATTTCCAGTCAGCTGGTACCTCCCCAGTCAGCCAGGACTTTTGAAAAATGATAGAAAGTGGCAGGTCACTGACCATCTCCTCTTGGACTATGGGGGAGTCACACCTTTCTCTGACCATATTCCCCAGATTAGGGGAATGGATTCCCTTTGAAACAATAGACTTATTATTAAAGACTGAGGCAAAGAATTCATTAAGCACCTCAGCCTTACCTCGTCCTTTGTCACTAACTTCCCTCAGGCATCCATTAGGGGATGGAGGATTTCATGTGGCCTCCTTTTGCTACTAATATATTTAAAAAAACCCTTTTCTTATTATTCTTAACCTCAGAGGCCAAATTAATTTCTAACTGATCTTCGGATTTTCTAATACCCTCCCTGCAGAGCCTCACAATCATTGAATCTAACACTATCTATTCTAGTATTGTTCTAGTATACAATTAAGTAACTTTATTTAAAGGCATCTGTACAGTCTTAATGTCTGTATTACTGCTCTGAAAAACAGCACAGGAAGCAACAGATCTAAAATACCTTAACCTCAGAAAAAGTTTTCCCTGAACATATAACTAAAAACAAAGTTGCCGTAACTTTAACTCTCCAGTACTATTTGAAGAGACAAACACTTTCCTGTAATTGCAGTCCAGACTCCCAAACAGCATTTTTTTTACTTCTTTACGTATGTCCATTTGTGGCTATCAATAAGCATAGTAAGAAAACAAAACATTCACAGGCTATTTTAACCAAATAGACTGTAAATTGTTTCCAGCTCCTACAGCCTGCTTACATATTTAGGATTTGAATGCCTCTCCAAAACTTAAAAGAGCACTGAATTAAGCCAAGGGCCACAATCCCTGAATTTCAAATGCTGGTAGTTTTATTTCCAGTAGACTAATAGTAACTGGATGCTCGCAAATAAGGTCACAGCTCTGAAAGCTTCTACAGTGCACGTCAAAGGCGTGATTTCAGTGTACTCCTGCCAGGCTCCCCACACCACTAGAGGGCCTTCGCAGCAGTTTGATTTCCTAGTGTCTCCTTTTAACTCTGGCTTAAAAAATAGACCCGACTTCACTTAACTACTACACAGGCTAAAGCTGCAGGCATCTGCATATTTGTTAGGTTCTACTTCATAAAATTTCAGCTAACAAATAGGTGGTGGGTGGTTTTTTTTCCTCTTTTTATGTATTATTTTTACTGCAGTAATACTCAAACCTCAAAACGGTGATTTAATTCATGTATTGAACTTTACAAACCAGCACATACTAAATAGAAAGCTGCTGGTGAGGAAAATAAATTCTGAGAAGTAGAGAGCACTGTCTTCCTGAGGTCTCAAAATCTGAAAATTTTCTGCATGTGCTTACTAAGACACCACAAAGAAGAATCTGAGATGCTTGCTAAATTAAAGGATGTTCTACCATACCCTACACTGCTAATAAAACTCCTCTTAAATAAGAATTTCCCTACAAAAGTTTATCCCTCAGCAAAGGGGCTGTTATCTTCTATTCTGACATATGATCTATTTGTAGTGTTCCAATTTTGTGCTAGTGATTCCGATATGCTTTTATGTGCCTTAATTTACTTACGTTTTCAATGTTCCAGATGTCATGAGCTCCGTCACAAGAACAATACACTTTTTTCCTTTGACTGTAGACTCCCAAGAATCATAGAACCTGACAATATTAGGATGCTGAAGCCCTTTCAGCATCCCAGCTTCCTCTTTAAATCTTTGTCGCTCTGATTTGGATAGCTTCCGGTCCTAATGAAAAAGAACAGGTAGAAGAGAAAGCTTTATTTCTTACTCAGAGAAGCAGCAACTTGAAAAACAGTTGGGTACAGTCAGTGAACAAGTAAGAATCAGGAGTCTTAAATGCCTTTTGGTTTTCAATTACCCTTAAATACTATATTTAGAAAACTTTATTACAGGCTTCATCATACATTTTTCTGAGTGTTCTCAGAAATAAAAATTTTGCAACTATAGATTATCTCCTCTTCCTGTTTCCTCCACCCCTACTCTAATAAATTTAGTCATTGCCTGACTTGAGGTGTAAGGGGGACACAGTGTCCTCAAACATTCAAGAGGAGACAAAATTGGATTATTTAAAGCACCATCCCCACGTTGTACGTAGTAATATTTCGTTACTCCTATGCATATAATATCCAGACCACCGGTAACAGTTGGGATTAACCCTCCACATTGGGTGCAGAGCATCAAACCTCTCTAACATATAGCATGTACCTAGAACTGTAGAAGAACAAGTGAATTAGTTGGATTTTTTTTTAATCAAAGGTATGACCATGTGATAAGCTGCATGTCTAAAGAGAAAAGAGTCTCCTTGTGTCATCCAGCATTCTCAATTTATCAATGCACTGGCCACACCAGTCAAATTGATTGACAAACTGGATCCATATGCAGTTTGTATTAAAAAAAAAATCAGAATATATTTAAAGACCAGAATTTTACAATTGTTTGTAACAGTTATTTAGGAATAACCTGTGACTTCTTGGTCAAATCTGTGTAATAATTTTAAGTTACTTCACACTTCCTTTTCAATTAAAAGGAAATAGCAAAAACATGCAGAGTTTACTTATGCTGCTCACAACCTCCTGTCATCCTCTAGGCAGCAATTCCTTTTTTCTTTGTTTACAGGCAATATGTTTTCTCAACACCATTCAATCATGCTAGTATCTAAATCATTCTACGCTCTCTTAGATAATTGACTTGGAGAGGTTCACAGCTTATCTTCAGCCATGTACAAAATTTCCAGATGAAGCTCTAACTTTCAGAAGCATAAAAGTGTTCCAGATGAAAGTTTGGAACAGGTTTGAAATTACCCAAGATCATCAGTGCCTTTTAATGTTCATCACACACATTTTTACAGTTCTTAGGAAGATGCTAAATCCTTAAGCCTCACAAATTCAGCCTACAAACATAATAGTATTCAATTCTGCAACTATTTCACTCTGCAGAATTTAGCACTACCATCTCTTTGCAGTCCTTTGTAAGCATACTGGCACGAATTTCGACATAGTATGTTTGCAGAAACACTCCAAACATTTAAGTACTCATGTCTGCTTAGGTGTTGGGGTTTCTTAAAATACGGAAGTAATGCTTCCATTCAAGCTATCTTACCCGTCTAATAGCTTTCGCTTCATTACAATAAACAGGGCAGTACAACTTCTGTTCAAAACCAGTTAATCTTGACTGCTACCAACAGCTGACAGAGAAAAGCAGTGAGCTGCAATAGGTACATCAGTTACATCATACACATGATTCTAAGAAACACTGAATGCTTTAAGCAATAGTAAATCACAGTAACAATCATTCTTACAGTAAAACAAAGCAGTTTTCTCAGCCTCTGCACTTGATACATATAATCTGTATTTTAAAACTAGCATACAGCTCCAAATCCAATTATATATAGTAATTATGAAAATTAGCCATCAACAGCTACTTTTATCACTTTCTAAATTTAGCTATGTAGTAGGAACATCTGCATTTGTTTTTGTCCAAAACCTAAATTTTTAGGTACACATTTGAATTACATTTCATTTGTGCATTTTAACAAGTTATCTACCACTAACACTGCTAACCAGTTTTAGACTACACTTGACATTAAACTCTCATCTTCCTCTGTGCAAACCTAATCTCCCTTAAAGGCCTTATTCAATTTTCCCTACCACTGTAGCAGTAGCCTGAAACGAACTAAGAAGTGCTAATCACTCTTATCAATGAACAGACTCCTAACAGGCATGCATATTTTGACTCAATTCTCTTTCTGGCCATATTAATGGTAGCATCACATTCCTGCAAACATATGTGATGTTTAAAGCAAACACTCAGTGCTGGTATTAAAAATCCAAACAAAACACACAAAAAAATCACAACACACCAATATACAACTCTGTGACAACATACTAAGTAGTTTGACACTTCTTTGAAAGTCACAGTGCCCGAATGATCTGGGCCAAGTTTGGACACAAACACAGGCCAACAAACTTTACCCAGGGAAGACAGCTATGTTTTTGCAGCCAAGGAAACATCACACCCTTCAGTAGCTTACTGCAGCACCAAAAGTTAACATTAAACAGAGCTGTAAGAAAAGGGCCACTTGGTTTCATAAGACTAGCGATACATGCTACATTTAACTACTCTGATTTCCTTGGATATACAACCCATACATTCATCCATAAGAGTTTTTTACCATACTAGGTAACAGAAAAAGGTGAATATACTTTAGAAAAAAAAAAAACAAAAACCAACCAAACAAAAAAACCCCAGTACCCTAGCATCCAGGAAAATACTCGATCTCATGTACAATTATACCAACAAAACAAATCTGTATATAAAATGACTGGTTACAGTTGTCCAAGCTACATTCTAATGCAATCTGAAAACAGTTAGCCTACAGGCTAACATGCAATTTAAAAATTCTAAGTACACTTCCCAAACTCGAGTACTTGATACACCAGAACCATAAAACATATTAGACAGTAAGATCTCCCAAACTGCACAGAGATGGAATAGAACAAAACTTCATGCTCATTTTTGAACAAAGATGCAATCCAAGCAGATGCAGTTACTAAAATATTGAAATAAGCAAGAAGAGAGTACCATATGTAATTTGGGAAACTGAGAAATGTGGTACCTGCCACATTAGGCATGAATACTTGGGGACAGACAGGGAAATAAGAACATCTTGGTGTCACATGAAATCCACACACAAAGTTGCTGCACAGCAAAGCTGTAGCAGGGAGAAAGAAGTCACCATCACTTAATGAGAATTTAAACCAGCATTTTTCAAGAATCTGGGGAAGTGACAGTTTTCACAATGCTCAGTTATACTCCAAATGACTCAAAAGCCCAGAAATGTCTTTCCAAGGAGTCTGCAAGAATTCAAGATCTTAGCTCTATTTCCATCTCTAAAGAAGTACCAAAAAGTTTGTGGCATATCATTCACAATAAGCACTCCACTTGACTACATTATCTCCAGGGTGAATCGAATAAGCAGATCTATGCCCTGTAGCCTTTTTCCTGTAACTCACAATCTAAATAGGTACATAAATGGATCACTTCAGCAGGTCTGCTGGTTTCATCTGGGAAGCAAAATCAGAGGTTCACAGCTTAACATTCCAGTATCACAAAGTACAAGAATGACTAAACAAATTTAATGCTTTCTCTGATTTTTACTTTATTTTTGTTTTCAAATCGAACATCCAGAAACGTAACAAAATGGAAAGATGCATGAGATGCTTTTCCATAAGCCTGGGAAACTTGAAAGAAATCTTATAAAGAAATTACCACTTCAGGAACAGTTAATAAAATACTACTTGATACCCTAACCTTGAAAAACCAATTTGTTTTGGAATTCCTACTAATAAAATTTTAAAAATGGACACCCTTTCTCCTCCCTCAGGTTTTTTTTTACGGTAATGAAGTAACCTTAAGCAGAGAAGTCTACAAGTTAGCAAATCACATTCTTGCATCTCAGTTAGCACATGCCAAGCAGATATATAGCCCAAATATTTAAAAATATACAAATCTGTCAAGATGTAGGAGAGCCTGCTTCTTAAAATGGATTTAACTATCCTATAAAACAGCCAGCACTGTTCTTCCTGAACTGATAGCTGCCCCAGAGGACTCAAGTGTCATACCCTCATCACTGGCTGCCCTTCCAACAAATTGAAACAGATGCATCAAGCCTGCTTCATTCATTTCATTCACTTCCCTCCACCTACATTAAATTGTTTTGACAAGCCAGGACAAACAGCAAGGCTTCCTAGCACATGACCCATGGTTCTGCAGTGCCAGGGGCCTGAATAGAGACAAGCAGCAAGTGAAACAAATTTCAGCTCAGAACAATTCAATAAGCATTTACTGGCCACTTTCATTTACCCATGTGCCTCCCCCTCTGATTTCTTTCAGTTAAGAAAAGATTTATCAGGTGTTTACATTAATCAACGTAAAACAGGTATCTTGGTCATTCATGACAAACCAGGTATAGCTCTTTCACTGATGTACTTAGTTTACAGGAGAAGCATGAAGCACACAGAACTGCTTCTGCCCTCTTTCTAACCCCTGTACTGACACCGTACAGAAATGCAAAAAACCCCAGAACAACCCAAACACAAAACAAGCCCCCACTCCCAAGATTAGCTGTTGTACCAAGTCACAAAAGAATGAAGTTCATCAGCTAAAAATGCCTATATTCCTTTTTTTAACCCAAGGCATATTATCTATTCAGCATCCTTCAAGAGGAAAAATAAATTTCTGGCATCTTAAATTTCAAGTGGGTGGCTCACACAAGTTGAGACTACCACGTAATTTCTCTCATGTTTTCCCTTCTAACTTTCCACTGTCCTTCTGAGTTCTCTCCTATTCACCTCATGACACAATATCACACATCTGCAAAGCAGATCACACTACTCCAAGTGGTTGCAAGTTGCTCTGACACCCGAAGCAACAGGAGAGCTGCCTTAGAAAGGCACTGCACTCTGTTCAGGCCATTTGAGTCAAGCCTTCATTCAGACCAAGCTCAACTAATGGTCTCACTTTTGCTATTTTTACTAAATGACATCAAATGGCCTGAGAGAAATTCTAGGATAGCATTAAAAGGACACAGTTAATCAGAAAAGATACGCTGCACTTATCTCTCAAATAAATGCTACAGGATACCAAGCAAGTGGGTAACAAGAGAAATGCTCTACTTGGAAAGAAACAAGTCTGCTAACTTATGCTGTACACACTCAAAGATGATTCTAATTCTTAATGAATACAACTGACATAGCCAAAGCGCCAAGGAGCCTTTATGTACAACAGAACAAACCTGACTCAAATCTTCCCATGGCCTCTGTCTAATACAAATCAGTTGACTCAAGTGAGAGAGGACAACTTTAAACTGGATTTTTTTAAGTAAACAACAGGCCAGTATGTGAGCCGCTACACAACTGATCAAGAACTGCTCCCTCTTCCACAATATTAGGAAGATAATAAATAAAGAGGAAACAAATATTGGACACCTTGCATATTAAAACCAGATTTTATTAGCTTTCTGCATATCCTACCCCTAGATACAGAAATTCTATGTAGCTGTATTGCAGGGACAGTTATTGGGTCATTTTGTTTTTTAAACTACGCTAGAGCAACACTATGTAGCTTTTATTCAAAGGGATGCACTAGAAAGCACTCTAGAAAAAGTAGTAGCAATGAACTGTCTTCAAGAGGCATGACCTAAAATAAACAGCCATGACAGACTTCAAATTGCTCTTGAATTATAGATAGACTGAATCACAACCAAGGTAAATTATCTATCTGTGCTGAGGTTACACGAAGCAGCATTTTATCAAGCTTCCCAAACATCTGAGAATTTGAGAAGACACTGCTGCTCCCAGTCTATTATTCAGAGGAAGAAGTAGTATACAGAAGAGACAAATGTTCTTCTGTGTGCATTTCTGCAGCATATGAGAAAGCCTCTGCAAGCCTTTTAGGCAAGGTTAATGAGGGGTCATCAGAGAAGCTAGCAAGACTGCACTCTGATACTCATCACTGTTAATGGAACTGAAGCTTTGTGGGCTGCAGTGTTCTCATCCTGAAAAAATCTAGCAGTTAGGAGGAATAAAGAGCACAGTGACCGCTAAGCTAGATTAACAAATTATCAACAAAGAATCCAGTGATCATCCAGCATTACACAGTTGCTACTCAGAAACAGAACTTTCAGTACATAAGAACTATTTCTACTTTTCTGTATCAACATATAAACCACTTCAGACTCTACAGTGTTAAGACTAGCTAGATAGAAAAAAAGGAAAGGAGGAAGAGACCTTTCAAAACACATCCCTGTACAGCAACAGACATGAAAATTGATTAAGGATCCACACAGACCCTTCCACTAG
Organism: Galbula dea; assembly: GCA_013399015.1. Lineage (NCBI taxonomy): Eukaryota > Metazoa > Chordata > Aves > Piciformes > Galbulidae > Galbula > Galbula dea. Next base: position 1,328,060 of record VWZX01019989.1, read on the forward strand.
TATACCTTTCTACAAAACACTGAACATGGCAAACTGATTAAATGGAGCTGAACAGCTGCTGGTCCAAAAGTGTGCATCTAAGCTTAACAACCCCATTTCCCTCAATTGCTCATTAAGACTTGTTCTCTAGACCTTTCTTCAGATTCCTTGCTCTTCACTGGGCACACTCCAGCACCTCAACGTCTTCCTTGTAGTGAAGGGTCCAAAAGTTTTCAATGCCTTTCCTCCTCTTCTTATTTTGAAGAGAGGAGATAAAGTTCCTGAGAATGGGTAGTGAAATGAAACACAATACCAAGTTCACAATTCCTTACCAAAAATGTACTTTAACATCGTCGCTTGGAGAGTCTCCACAAGAAGAGTCAATTTTGTATAAGCTACAGACAGTCTTCATGGAGTATGCAAATAATCTTGAGAAAGATAACACTGAAGTATAATATACATATTTAACACAGTGGGAAAGAGTAGGCTTAAAATAGTTATCTATTATACCTTTTGAAGTTCCTGATTAAGGGTAAATACATTTTGCTTACACAAGGTATTCAAAGTGCTTTAAGTTTCAGGAAAGCACAGAAGTAGTTAACCTAAGCAAAAGGTTGAGGGACTATTCACGCTAGTTGCACATTAGGATCCACCTGTACACACTTCTGTATTTTTATTTCTGGAATTTCAATGCACAACAATAGTAGCATACCACAAAATTCATTAGAAGATGCAGCAAATGTATGCAGGCTTATTGCTGGTGCTTGAAAGTTAGAATTAAAGAAAAATTACACATCTTGACAAAAATGATACTTGGACTAACTGATGGCAGAAGGAAGAGGAGGAGCAAAACAAAATTCTTAATGATCAGACAGGAAGGGAACATACAGAAGCCTTCATTTTAGTCTGAAGAAGTCAATTATACATATCCTGAAAGAATCAAAACATGAGTAAGCTTCAGAAAATGACATATACAACATTTGTCTTGACATTGAAGAGGCAGTATCTGCAACTAAACCAAAGATGCTTTTAAAAAAGCAAGTTAGGACCACTGCATCAGAGATGAGCTCACTAACTTGGAGAGGTATGAAGCCATTCTGCCTCACTTCCTCACACTAAACAAATGGCAGAAGTGGGACCAGAAGTGTTAAGGAGCGTACAAATGCAACACACATCAGAAATACAGCATCAGGGAAGCTTTTGATCTTAGCAGGACAACAGCAGATCAGAATGTTTCCTCTTTACATAAGATCACAAGAAATCTCAAAATATGACTCCCAAAACCAAAGTTTTTCTTTTGCTATACTAGCACTGTGGGAATTTTTATTTTCACACTAAAGACGACTACACTGCTACACTAGTGCACTTTGATACCATGTGCAATACTAGCTCATGCTCACCAGAGGTGGTCAGATGACAGCATGCTGCTTAGAGACTGGGGCAGCTAGGTGTATCTGAAGTCTCTCATGAAAATATAATCAGAGAAGAGAACCTGTAGAACTCCATAAGGGATAGAATAGTCTGGCTTGCTGTCAGGCTTCCAAAGAATTCAGCCAGTGTAGATTTTTAGGTTTCCACTTAAACTTTAAGCAGCATATGTACCTCACTCTTCCCAGGAAGATCAAACTTAAGCAACATTGTGCCACCAATGAGTCTCTACTGGATTACTAGCTTGTTTTCTAGCACTGTGAGTATACACATTAATACAAGTATACACCACTCCCCTCCTCACTCTGTCACATGAGCACAAACACTGATAGGCCAAACTGAGGAACTGAACCAAATTCCATTTCCACAAAACAGTGACTAAATCTAATCACTACATTCCCTAATCCCACAACTTCCTATGAGGAACCTGCACTCTTCAGAATACAGCCATGAAAACTACACTGCAGCTTCAGATGAAATTAAGAACTATACTCACACTTTATCAATTATAAATTTTTCTTTGCTCTTCATGCAATCAGTAAGAAAAAAAATGTAAACAGTAGATATGAAACCTATGGCTTAGACATGACCTCCTCTGGAATCTCTCAGGTCCTCAGGAATCCAGTCTAAGAATGGCAAGCAACTGTTTAGGCTTCAGTCATTTCTATTCTAGGGTTGCCCCAGGCAGCATTGGTGTCTCCTTACACAGGAGTCTGGAAAAAAAGATGGCTAAAAGTTTCATTCAATTCTCCTCCTGAGAGGCTAAACATAAGCAACAGTAATGAAAATGCCGATCTAATCAGTATTAAAACAGAGAACTCATTTTTACTTCAAAATTGTTATTGGAACCATGAAAGAGAAATGGATAAGTTTGCTGTCTGATACCAGTTCACAATAAGGCATATGTTTATTACATACAGCTTATTACAGAATTGAAGTGTTAGCTGAACTGAATTCTTGATGAGCTATTAACCATCTGGACCATCTTGTCACTTGGCTCAAATGCCTCATTAAAAGTTTTGAAGCTCATGTCAATTCTCATTTCACACTGAATTGATTGCTTTGTCAAAGAGAGAGAAGGTACATCCAATCACAGTTTAAATTTTACTATGGAAATCCAATTCTCTGTTCAGGGAGTAACAGTACTGCAGGAAAAAAGCCTCCTCTGCAGTCCACTCCAGTTACCTTACAGATTTGTTAACTCATTACATGGAAAGAGCAATTGTAATTCTTTGTTTCAGATATTTCTGCATACAGCAAGAGTCCTTTTACAAGTGGGTACATGTGCAGAACCTTTGGGTGAACCTTTAACTGGTTCCAATAAAGGCAAATCAACTTAGAGAATAAAAAACATACTACAATTCTTCATCCCATATATTTCACAAAGCTATTGACAAAGGGGAAGAATTAGCTACATCCACTTTTCAATATGCTGAAAATTTACTTTAACATGCTCATTGGAAACCATGTAAAAAGGTCTAGATGACTCTTAAGATTTACTAAGAATTACCAACACAGGAGGTACACAGGAACTAGTACTGTTCCTGTGCCCCAACTAGCTTCCCCAGCAAAAATCCCAGCAGAAAGCCTAGACACAGCAAATTTAAATTGTCTGTAGAAGTATTTAAACAGCAGTCCCTGTAAGGCTGCTTCCTGCACTCTTCTCATTCTAAAATGAACTCACATCAGCCTACAGAACATCAGCTTCAAGGTTGCATACATCAGTACATATATTGCATATGCAGCCTCATAACACTAGAAGAGTTACCCTCCTCAACTATGCTGCTGCTTCTGCAAACACTTTCGAAAAAAAGTACTTGAATTTACCAAACTGTGGATTTCTATCAGTTATGACAGAATGACACATGCAATTCAGACCAGGTACTGGCTGCCAACAGAAAATCCTTACAATTATCACAAGGGAAGTCAAAGCCAGACATAAGTCATTTAGAGATAGATCTCTCATTCAGTGATCCTTCAGGGATCCACCAAAAATCCCTCAAATATTGCTAGATTCTTGGCAAATAATTGCATATTCTTGCAAGACAGATGAAATTAAAAAGGAACCTCCCATACGGAAAGCCTTAAGTGTTCTATAAACAGCAAGTTCTATACGGTGACCAAAATTCGCCTTCTAGATTAGGTCTCAGGAGTAACTTGCATGAATACTAGTATCAGTACTAGCATTTCACAAATACGAAAACTCAGAACTCACTGGAGGAGCACTTTTCTTTTTTTAATCCTCACTGCATCAATGATGCAATCTTCCTGGGATCTATCAGAATGCCCATCTTACTTTCAGGCTTCTCATAAAGAGAAGCAGTAAATTTTTTCCATGCTTATCTGACAGAATGACTTATGAAATCAGGTTCTTGCATCACTTGCATGTTTATTCTAGAATTTCACAGTAATGTCCTATAGAGACATTTCATAGAATCACAGAATGGCTCAGGTTGGAAGGGACCTTAGAGATCATCTAGTTCCAACCCCCCTGCCATGGGCAGGGACGCCACATGCACTAGACCAGGTCATCCAGGGCCACATCCAGCCTGGCCTTAAACACTGCCAGGAATGGGGCCTCCACAACCTCTCTGGGCAACCTGTTCCAGTGCCTCACCACCCTTTGGGTAAAGAACCCCCTTCTAATCTCCAGCCTGAATTTCCCCTCCTTCAGCTTGTAGCCATTCCCTCATGTCCTGCTGCAGTCAGACCAGGAGAAAAGCCTCTCTCCTTCTACCTTATAATCCCCTTTCAGGTACTGAAAGGCTGCTATAAGGTCCCCTCTAAGCCTTCTCCTCTCCAGGCTGAACAACCCCAATTCCTTCAGCCTGTCCTTGTATGTTTAGAACTTGCTGTGTACATCTTTCTTGGCAGACACAACACAACATGTAGCTCTAAAACACGACTCAGAAATATTTCAGACAACAAACATATCACTAATATGTAAATTTAGGAATATGTACATTATCTTCCACAGAACTAGGAAATTGAGGATAGTTAAGTAAGGAGAAAACCAAATATTAAATTGCAGGCAAGTGGCAGGATAAACAACTAAGAAGCTGGAACTCAAATGAGAGTGGTTAGTCAGAAGAGCTGTACATAAGTTCTGGTACTGCATCCCTTGCTTCAGGGGCAGTAACTACCTCTCTTGTGTGGGTAAGTGGGAGGCTGGGCAGGTGCTCAGTACAGCGACCCACCCGCCAGCGTCCCAGCCGCTGGTGAAATACCACTACTCTGACTGGTTTTCTTCACTTACCCAGTGAGGCAGGGGGGCGAGCTCCAAGGGGGGCTCTCGCTTCTGGCACCAAGCACCCAGCTTCATAAGCCAGGCGTGACCCGCTCCAGGGACAGTAGCAGGTGGGGAGTTTGACTGGGGCAGTACAGCTGTCAAAGTGTAACGCAGGTGTCCTAATGCGAGCTCAGGGAGAACAGAAACCTCCCATGAAGCAGAAGGGCAAAAGCTCACTTGATCTTGATTTTCAGATACAGACCATGAAAGTGGGGCCTCACAATCCTTCTGACTTTTTGGGTTTTAAGCAGGAGATGTCAGAAAAGTTACCACAGGGATAACTGGCTTGTGGCAGCCAAGCATTCATAGCAACATTGCTTTTTGATCCTTCGATGTTGGCTCCACCTATCATTGTGAAGCAGAATCCACCAAGAATTGGATTGTTCACGCACTGATAGGGAACATGTGCTGGGTTTAGACCATGGTGAGACAGGTTAGTTTTACCCTACTGATGATGTGTTGTTGGAATAGTAATCTCACTCAGTATGAGAGGAACTGCAGGTTCAGACTCCTGGTGCATGTGCTTGGCTGATTTTTCTTGGGTTTTTTTTGGGGGGGCGGGGGGATGGTGGAGGGGGCAACTAAGTTGATATGGGGTCTGGAGAACAGGTCTTATGAGGAGAGGCTCAGGGAACTGGGGCTGTTTAGCCTGGAGAAGAGGAGGCTGAGGGGAGACCTCATCGCTCTCTTCAGTTACCTTAAAGGAGGTTGTAGAGAAGCAAGTGTTGGACTCTTTTCACTTGTAACTAGCAATAGGACTAGAGGAAATGGGTTCAAGTTGTGCCAGGGTAGGTTTAGGTTGGGTATTAGGAAAAATTTCTTCACCTAAAGAGTGGTGAAGTATTGGAATAGGCTGCCCTAGGAAGTGGTGGAGTCACCATCCCTGGAGGTTTTCAAAAAGAGGGTAAATGTGGCACTTAGGGGGATGGTTTAGGGATAGCAGTAGTATAGGGCTATCGGTTGGACTTGATGATCTTGAAGGTCCTTTCCAACCGTGAGATGTTTCTGTATTTCTATAAGAGTGGGTAATTAGATTTGAGACATTCCATATTTGATTAAATTCTTTGCCTTAACACACAACCCCAAACAAGAACCCAGCAGAACATTTTTAATTAATCTAAACACTGTATCATAAGGATAATAGACACTGAGACCTGGTTATACTCTCAAATCCAATAATTAACAAGTACACAGGCTTACTCTTACTAGGATGGTCAGTCAAGAATTATCTTTCTCCAGTCGTGAGACAACTGAGGCTACTCATGGCCCCTTTTTCATAGGCAGTGACAGGACCTAGACAGATCTCTGGACAGATATCTAATAGAGCAGCCATATTCATTTTCAGAGTAAGAGCCCTCTGCCCACCTACCAGGCAACAGGATATGTGTAGAACCAGGATGAAGGCCATAAAAGCAGCAGTCTGGAATTACCTCAGAACCAGTTCCTTTGCCAGTCCTGTTAGCACACATTTTTTTAAATTAACTCAGAAACAATCCAAGTGCCAATGTAAATTTTCCAATCACAATACTAGTATTTGAATGCTTGGTATCTAGAGATGTTGATGAAACCCTCACCAATTCCTTCTGAATAGTTTCATGTAGCTTTGCATTTTTTAATTCCTAAGACCCTACCACTACAATATAAATTTCTTCCACAAGATGGCTAAAATCCAAATAGAGACCACCTTAGTACTTTGAATGGACAGTACATGAAACAGCCTTTTGGAAGTCCAATTCTAAGACCTCTTTTTTTAACGGGATCAAAAGGTGGAAGTGTCATTACATCGTTTTAAATCCTGAAAAGACAATAAAATTCCTAAGACAGTTTTCTTGTTACCATCACAGGGTTTTGTGCTTAGAACTTCAAGTTTCTTAGTTTGGGCCACAAAACTGAATTATTACAAAGCAGGCAAAGACGGAAGTTAAGCACCCATTTCTCATTTCCTAATTGTTCACCAAAAGTGAGGGCCAAGACTAAGCACCTGTTGCTGCAGGACCCCAGAAATACCAGAAATAACCTTCAGGAGATAGCAATAATATTGCTTAGAAGCAAGTTTTAAAAAAAATTTAAAATTTAACTTTAATTTAACTAAAATTTAAGGAACTGCACCAATACTTCACAGCCTGCAACTGTGAAAGAGGGACAAGATCAATAGGCTGTCCAATAAGCAGAAGCTTGGTGAGAATCAAGCTCCAAGTTACAAGTCCTATCTTCAAAGCCATTAGTAGGCTGAAGAAATTATGAACTGGCTTATTCAGAGCGACTTGCTGATCAGAAACAGTCATTTGCCCTTGTGATTTCACTTTGCAAGAAATAAAATCCAGACTGCACTGCAAAGAAAGAACAGCAGGTCCCCCCCACACTTTGCTTGCTCTTGCCCTGAGCATTTTGGCTCCAGAGACTGCTAGTTTTTTGATGCTATTTTCATCTCTGCTATACTTCCAACACGTCGAATCTCACAGAAACTTTCTTGTGACTTCCCATTTCAAAGTACACTTTCAGATAGACCTGGCCCACACTTAGTCACATTCTGCTGAAGGTTCAACTTAACTAATCTGTTCGGCTCTACATCTGAAGAGCAAATTAATGCTTAATACAAATCAAACCCAGATAGCTTGAGCACATTCACCATACTAAACTGCTGACTCAGCCCAAATGACTCCATTTCGGAATTAGTCACACATGAGGCTGTTAAGGTGGTAACTGAAATCTGTGCCACTATGAACTCTTCTTATCTCAGCTGACTTCAGTGTGTTTGTGACTAAATAAGGACTTCACAAGAAATCTATTGGCAGTGATTAGCTCTGTATAAATAAGATGATTCTCTCCAAAATTAACAGGCTTTTTTTCCCCAAAGACAGATAATGGAATAGGATAGTATTTTAAGAACATGGTGAAATCTTAAGACCATGGAAGAGACTATAGCTACAAGTATCCAGAATTTCATTTTTAAAACAAGAAGGGAATAATTTCCAGGTAATCAAAGGAATAACTGCCTTTTCCTATTATAAGTTCTTGCCAACTCCTCCTTCCAAAGTACTTTCAAGTTTCCATTTCCCCAGAGGGGCTAAAAAACTTTAGACAAGGCTCAGATCTGGCTCTTAGCTAATTAAAAAGGAATTCCCATAGAATGTACTAAACACCAGAATAAAACTAAAAGCAGTCAAGTACTGCTCTGATTACAACTATGCTTAGACTTTTAGATGTAGATTAGATTTTTTTGCCCTTGTTTCATGTTTGTTTGGTTTTTTTTTTACTTTTTCCCTTCCCTCTGCATAATCATGACTACTATCATTTAAAAAAAACCTACAAAACATTTCTCTAGCAACATTGTTTACTGATGGCCTTATTTCACTCAAACACTGAGTATCAGGAGTCCAGTTTGATGTGAAAAATCCAAAAGCTATTTAAGAGGCCAAACTGTAAACATACTAACTCTGGTATTTTATGACACATTAGACAGAAAAGTATAGAGATAATTGCCAAATCTAGTAAATATATACATATATATATTTCATTCTATCCATACCAGTTTTCCTGCACGGCCTGCGGGAAATCAGATTTTGACAAGAGCATTTGCTTTTCAAGTAATAAAAAAATCACTTTGCAAGATCCAAATTTACTAACTAGTCACCTGAGCAGTGTATTTTCACGTTTCCATCAGATACTAACTACAACATACCAGTACCAAAGCTAGTTCTCCATCATCTGAACACTAAGGTTAATAGCTGCAGTCCATTGTTTCTGCAAAAACAGAGGCTGATATTCAACAAAAGGTTTTCTACTTGAAAATTTCAGTTTCTCTTCCTCAAGAGAAACTTATTTCCTGATGAAGAAAGGCATTTCTGAAGATATTAAACTTTACTACCTTAAGCATTTGCAACACAAACAAGCTAAATCAATTATATTGTACAGCTTTCCATCTTGCATTTCCCATCCCGAGGGTCTGACTAACACATGCTGTACAAAAAGTGATTTGCATTTGTTAAAGTTAACATGCATTGAAAGCTGAACAAACTGCTTCATATGGCATCAGATGGATGCTAATGCAGACTACCAGCAGGCTACAATATGGATGAAGCCTTAAGAGTTTAAAAAAGATGCAGTTTCCAAGTAAGCCTAATATACAAAATGTCATTTATTTGAAAGCTTTATTATTTGAAGACTATTTACTTGGAAATATTTCCTCAGTGTAAAGACAACCTACCTGTCTCCATGCTGCTTTAAGGTCCCTGCTTCATAACTCTGAAGTACAAAAGCTTAAAACACTAATGGATGCAACAAGGTAAGCTCTTTTCTCTGCAGCACCTGTACCATCTCATCTGAAGCTTTCTAAACAATTAAGCTCAAGACAGACACTTGGCCTGAAAACTTGCAGCCCATGTGGTTAAGGTACACACCAGCTGGTCAACTGAATGCAGGCTCTTATGACAGGAGTCAAACTTAGTTGGTGCTACCTAACATATTAGTCCCCCATGTCCTGATTTAAAAGCAGATGACCACTATGTAAATACAGAGCACTACCAACACATTTCTTCCAAAGACACCTTGTAAAATTACAGGCTATTACATATGCAAACTCCAGGAAAGTCACATATTTATGCTACAGAGATAACCTCTGAATCCACCTGATTGACTGCGCAGTCCAAAAAGTGAAGTAACGCAGAAGTAGCAGCAGCAGCTTCCTAACAGCAGAAGAATGAACTGAATTCACACTGTCAAGAGGAGAAAATACCCAAATGTTCGTATTAAGCACGTGCATCACCCACACTGCACTAAGTCGAGAGTACTACAATATATACAACTGATTTCTCAGTTCTTGGCTCTCAGACACAGACTTTTCATTTCACTGCAGTCCAGCTTAAAAGCAAAAGGTCTCATGGCATTAGACAAAATGTATTTCAAGATTATTTCCAGTGACTGACGAGGACAGATACACATGTTGTCTTTTAGATTAAGGTCAGCAGCTCTACTGAAGGAATCCAGCCCATCATAAACATAAAAGACACACACAAATTTTCATACTTCCAGAAGCAGGGAAACAGATACCAAGTTGTCCATTATGTCAACTGATGGGTGAAGAAATTCAGTTATATACAGCTTAATAATAATTTTAACAAGCATTTTAGGCACTGTCACCAAGTCTTGCATTGAAGATACAAATACTAAATTGTTGTGGTAGGATCTTTGCCAGCAATGCCCAGAGGAACTGCAAAAGTCTCTTCAAGATGTCTCTTCATGTCACTTCATGCAAAGAACTCCCCAAAATAATTTATCCTTCGCAACTTCATCTCACTGCTACTGTAACACCTGGATTTTTAGTTAACTCAGCATTAAGAGCATATTTCTCTAACACTTTCAGAACAGTTTTTGGAAAGAGCTAACAGCAACTATTGCTCCATTTGTAGATCCTTTTCTGAATAAAATCAGAAACCTATTGATGCTGTACAGTTTACATTTTCTAAACCATAACACTCCAAATACAACAGGTGAAGCTCAGTCCTTTGAACTACTGTTTAGTAACTCCAGAAGGTGTTTTCTATCTGTGCTGGTGTCAAGGGTTGAGGCTGGGCCGACCACCAACCCAATGACAGGCGCTCCCTGTTACCCCCTTCTTACCCCAACTTTCCACGGGAAGGGAAAGGGGATAAAAGAGAGACAGAGACTTGTGGATTGGAAAATAAAACTACTTTTATAATAACAATAATGATAAAAGAAATTTATACAAATATGTGCAGAACCCAATAACTAACCCAAACCCCCCCTTGATGGTAACTACATCACCACTGATACTGCTGCAGTAGGCCTCAGCAGCAGACAAGCCAGGCTCTGGGGCTGGATCCTGGTACTTAATGCAGGAACTTGGGGATCACCGAAGCACAGGAGGAAAAGACCAGAAAGGAAGAACAATCCCGCACAGCAGAACAATTGAGCAAGGGGGAACTGACCCCCAGTTTATGTATCAAATATGACATATATGGGACGGAATACCTTAGTTGGTCAGTTTGGGGTCACCTGTCCTGTCTGCTCTTCCCTGAAGGTGCAGCCTCTACCCTGCACCCCCCAACATGAGACCCAAGATTTAGCAGTGACCTTGCTCTGCATACCAATCCCTGGTAGTAAATCTAAACATTAGGCCTTATCACTGCTAGAAGCTGGCAGTGTCTATGAAAACATGCTGTTAGTTTCAGAAAGTGCAGTGTCTCAGAGGAGTTTTGACTAAACTGTGAAATCACTGAAGAGAATTAGTTCTGTTCTAACCTAAACCAGGACAGCTGGTTTGCATTGGAACACAACTAACTCTGCTGAAAGATTTTTTTTCAACTAAGGCTCTAAGTAACTGCACTTTCTGAAATTAACTGCATATTTGCACAGACAGCATCTGCTTCTAGTAGTGGGTAAGACCTAATGTTTAAAGTTAGTACCAAGGATTGGTTTGCAGAATAAGGCCATTGCTAAGTCTTGTGTACCACATAGCAGGGGTGCAGAGTAAAAGGCCACATCTGCAGAGAGAAGCAGATAGGTCAGGTAACCCTAAACTGACCAACTAGGTATTCCATTCTATATACATCATATTCCATATAAAGCTGAGGTATCACAAGGGTCAAGTTCTTGTTCTCTCTTCTTCAATGGCTGGTATCTGAGGAGGACTGCCTGTTCTGCCTTCAATCCCAATCGCTGAGCTCCTGAATCCAGCCCCTTAATCTGGTTCCCATCTGCTGCTGACTTCTGCCATAGCATCAGTGTGGACAGTGAAGTAATTGTCATCACAGTGTTGGATCCAGTAGTGGTTATGTGTATTTTGTATATTTATATTTGTATATATTTTATTGTTATTATTTTCATTAGTCTTCATTTCCTTTTCCAATCCATAAGTCTCTCTCCCTTATTCTCTTTCTATTGCCTGCAGAGGGTAGAGAGGGTACTAGAAAGCATCTGTCACTTGTTTAGTGGCTAGCCCAGCCATAACCCTTGACATCATCCAAAGCTCTACAGCTGCAATATCCAAATTACATCTGCAAGTAATCCAGTGGGGTAAGTTATGTTCTTAAGAGAAAGTAAGAGGGAACAAGAAGATAGCAGGCTAGACAATATACATTATCTTCTTGAACCTCAAGATCAAGTAAAACCACACTTGACATCCACAGCCTACAAGGCACTATAACCTAGCACTGCCCCCATTAATAACAACTATGAAAAGTACCTGCCATGACACTCAAGTCTACTGGTAAGCCACCTTCTGTCCTTACGTTTCCTCTGCACCACTTCTTACACCATCAGTGCTAGTCAAACACTGAATTGGAAGCCAAGATACAACACAGACAAAACCAAGACTCCTCAAACAATCAAATGTTTTTCTTCCACAGGCACTAGAAGAACCATCATGTAGGAATACTGAAGAAAAAAATTTATGGCGAGGATTTCTTAAAACAGGGAAAAAATAAAAACCACAAAACAAAAAAACCTTGTGCTATTGTTTGGAGTCTCCGTATTATACTATCACCATAGTCCTATTACGTAACAGTGAGGTCAACATGTCCTGTTCATTGTCTGAAAGTGTTAACTGCAGACATTAAAAATATCTTAATACCCCTTTAAAGCTTTTTAGAGCAATAGGTACAACTCCTCTCAAGCTCTGAGAAAAGTTTGACCAAAACATGGCCAATTTCCCTGTTTTCTTTTGGTTTTTTTCAGTGCAAGCCTGTAGTTAGTGCAAGTTTTTGTTTTATTTTTATCAGTTTTAGTCCTATACACTGCAGCCTCCATTAGTCAAGTACTACAATCTCGCTTTACATTAACTTTCTGCAGAGAAGCTATTTTAAATTAATGACCACGCCCATTCTCCCATTGAAGTGTTTTTTTCAGTCATGTACTTGGCACTTGAGGGTTTTAAATGGCACTTTGTTTCACATACTGCTTAGCAGCCCATGCAACACATCACATTTTGCAGCCAAATAGCCAATGGCCATTGGCAGACTTCCATCTCCATTTTCTCAATATTATTGGAATAAATCAAGGCTTATTTGCACATGGATGGCAGCAAAAACCCTCTGCAACCTGCAAAGTCAAGTTAACCCTCTTAATTATCAGTGTCAAGTAGATTTATTACGAATCTCATTACTCTTGATTCATTGTTAGCTAGGATAACATCAGATATCTCAGTTTTTTTGCTAGAAATCCATACTGAAACAAACTGAGGATCATCAACTGGCCAAAAGACCACTGGGTAATCATCTGGATAAGCATTCTTACCTAATAAAACTACAAAAGGAGACAATTAGAAAATTTCAGACCAATCCTTTTAACTTCTTTAGGAAAAGCATCAGTAGCCGAAACATTATTAGTAGTATAAGAAGACTTCTGTAATACTCTAGATAAACAAATTTAGCTTCACCTGAAAAAGGCATCTGCATTTAAGTGGTTCAACTTCATTCCTCCTTCTTACAGTGAATCTTAAGACTGTTTCCAACAGTGTCACAGTACAGATTTATTTCAAGTTAGAATAATGCTTACAGCCCTCTAAGCTAACAATTTGGTCACCAACTTGTGATCCCAGTGACTCCTTATAAAACTCACAGCTGTTAGATTGAGTATTTATACATGAAACAACTGACGTATTTCCATCTGGTCTTCATGACAAGGGGATGACTATATAGAATGGCAAATTACTACTGCTTCCAAACAAAACTGAGGGAAGAGGAAAGGGAAACTGCTGAGTTGGACTGTCCTTGACCCATGACAAACAGACAACTCAGCTGTCACTTATGTTTTGGTCATTTGAGAAGCAGCAGTAAGTATATCTGAAATGAGACATCCTATCCAGCTGAAGCTCAATCTAGCCCATGGATTTTTTTCCCTTCCTGGAAAGAGATTTGGCTTGACAAGGGGGAAGGGAGAAGGCAAGAGTATAAGGTAAATTCCCAAGAGAACCGTAAACACATTTCCATGAGTAAGATTGATTTACCGGCTGGAAAATATGAGTCTGGAAGAAGGCAGCTCCAAGAGCTGAAATTTAGATGCAGCTTTTAAGCATGCTTTTTTTTTTTTTTTTACATAGGGTAAACAAACATACACGGATGCAAAATCTGCCTCATTCCAGCATAGGGAGGAGAAAAAAAAAAAGGCACCTTGTTTTGCCAGATGGCTTATAGAGGGACCACAGGAGGATTCAGGAAGGCCAAAGTTAGAAAATAAAGCAAAAAAACCTAACATTGGCAATGACTGATACAGTGTTTTGTTGGGGGAAGGAATGAGAATACTTCCTGAACAGGTAAGCAGCAAGAACAATTACCATTCCCACACAGGAACAAGAAACACAAAAGATACCATTTCCCTGAATATTATTGCCAGAGAAGATAAGGACAGAAGTCAAAGGGAAAGTGGAAAATAGTTTTCTGCGCCGTCAACCAACTAATTCTTTCCATTCTATATTCCAATGCGAACTTCCTGAGATTTCATACTCCTCTTAAGTGACAAATTATACTTAAAACACTACTGTGCTTACAGCCTGCTGCTTTTAACTGCATTCATCCACAACAACTTAGTTAACATGCCTATCAGTTGCATCATTACCCGGTATTTCAGTGATTTCAGATAAAGAAGTTCTGCTCCTTCTTATTTTACAAGTTTATCTAAACTACGTTGTTCATTGCAGAAAGTTATCAATATCAGAAGCTGAGCAACATATAGTCTTGGGTGTGACATAACAGTAAAATCCACAACACAAGCATCCCTCAGAAATTCAGTATTAACTCTAAATTCAGTATTAACTGTCACAGAGGCCCCAGCTGTTTTCTGATGGAGGTCAAACTACTGAAGAACTGTAGTGAAGCAAACCTTCAGTTAAACAATTCAGAACACCAACCAGCCATTTGCAATAATAGTAAATAACAGAGGCTACCACTAAAAGAATTTTAGGAATTGTTTGCTGACGTTGAAAGTACAGCTAGCTGCTTTAGCACAGCTGATCCTGGTTTACTTCCTTTAGCTAGCTGAACCTAACCTAAAGCTCCCCAAGCTTTCCTCATAAAACTGAACAATTTCTTTGCTTCATCATTTGAGATAATTACTGTCTGCACTAGTGTTAGTTTTCATATGTGAAAAGAGGACTAACAGAGTTCTTGTGGGCAAGTCTGAACCAGATTACCAGCAACCAATACAAAACCCTATCACTTACATGGCTTAGAATCTAAGGATGCTTTCTCCCAGATGCCAAGGAATAACAGGACCTTACAGTATGGGTTTATCAGGTACAAACCGTTTATCATGTAAGTATGTTGGGGTTTTCACAACACCTCTACATTTGGTCTGAAGTTTTTCTCACGCTTGTTCAACTCAATCCTTTAGAGTGCTTCATCTATGTATCCTCAAAAACAGATCCACAAAACCTTCTGGAATAGCTAGTAACCTAAAACTAACCTGGTCACAGATGCTGGTTTGGGATAGATGTCTCTCCAGTTCAAAAAAAAAAAAAAACACCACACAAACCCACACACCCTCAATGAAGCACCTAAAATATCAGAGTTTTTATCTTGCACATGAAATGGGCACGTTCACAATCTATTACAAAATACTAAAAAACCCACAACAAATAGCAACAAAAAGTTTACCATTACTAGCTCTTGGTCTTAAACAGCTCGTGAATATATGAATTCACAAAATGAATTTACATGTTCGTGTAAGTTACACAAATTTAATCCACAAGTCTGTAAAAAAACTGAGAAACTCAGGTATGTCAACAGTAGGTAGCTTATTCAATAAGATATAAAACTAAGAAAATGAAGGGAGGTATTTTTGCATAATAGCAACGAAGAAATCCACAAACTTTAGTACAAATGTACTAGTATTTTCACGAACTAGCCATTCATTGCAATAGGAATTTTCAGAATCAATTGTTTTAAACTTGCCTGGTCCTAAAGCTTAATGTCATGTACATATTAAGAAACAAGCTTTTTTGCTATTCCTTACATTTGTCTTGTAAATGTCCTTTCAAGTTCCTTAGAATAATACAATTGTCAGAGTTGAAAGGGACCTTAAAGATAAGCTAGTTCTAAAAAAACACTTAAGTCAACAGTAATGACAGATTTAGGAGTCTCCAACACCAATAAATCAAACTTCAGTCCTTCTTATCTTTCTGGGATTTGCATAAACTTTGAGAAGTAAGATTTCATACTGGATGGGAGGAAAAAACCCCACTTTTTTGGAACCTTAAGCCAAAGGTGGAGATGGGAAAATTTGCTACTATTCCTATTTGAAGTAAGTGCCATCATATACACTTAGTCATGTTCAGTTGCACTGATCTACTGTCATTTTTGCTGTATTACAGTTGTGTCACTTTTTTTTTTTTTTTTTTACCCTCTGCACACATATGCAGTTCCACAACAAGCCCTGTATCCCATTCGATGCATCTATGCAAACACCTTGGAAACTCTGGGGACATCAACTATATAAGGAAAATAAGTCTGTCAAAACAAAAAAAAAATTAAGTGAGCAGTGATACCAACCTATATTAGTCTAACTTGACTGCAGCGAGTTCTGCCTTACAAGCATACTACCTGAATAAATCAAGAAACTGATTTGGACAAAACTGTTTTCCTTACAAACACCCATATAAGGGGACAAATTACAAACTACAACATCATTCTTAAATAGCTGCACTGCAATCTAAAGCAAGTGGAAAGATTTGTTCTCCTACACAGAGAGAAAAAATGCAGTCCCTAAACAACAGTATTTGCAGCAAGACTTAGGCTGGAGAGTTGGGCAGGGAGAAATTTAATGAGGTTCAATAAGGCCAAGTGTCGAGTCTTGCACCTGGGAAAGACCAACCCCATGTATGAGTACAGACTGGGGACTGAGCTGTTGGAGAGCAGTGAAGGGGAAAGGGATCTGGCGGTCCTGGTGGATGGAAGGATGACCATGAGCCAGCAGTGTGCTCTTGTGGCCAGGAGGGCCAATGGGATTCTGGGGTGGATTAGAAGGGGTGTGGCTAGTAGGTCAAGAGAGGTTCTTCTTCCTCTTTACTCTACCCTGGTGAGGCCGCATCTGGAATATTGTGTCCAGTTCTGGACCCCTCAGTTTAAGAAGGATAGGGAGCTGCTGGAAGGAGTCCAGCGCAGAGCCACAAAGATGATGAAGGGGCTGGAACATCTTCCTTATGAGGAANACTTATATTTATTCTATACATGAAACTTACTTCAAATGCTACTTGAACCAGAATTCTCTGGGATCTTTTCACTTTCTGCAAACCAAAGATGACTATAACTTGAGAGGCCTAAATTCATTATTCTTCTTCCCCAGAGTTCTCACTTTTTTGTTGTTGTTGCCACAACCACTAAAAAAAACACTGAACCTTCAAGCAGGTAGTCTACAAAACCAAAGGCAGTCAGGAAACACATGCACATTTTCCTATAGGAAGCTTGAGTATTACAGAGTTTTATGACACACCTTCAGGTATAGACCATGCACAGTCTATTAATGTACTATAGCACTTAAGTCTTCAGCAGCAAACCCAGAGCGCTTTTTTTGGGTTTTTTTAGTTCCTGCCAGTAAATACTGAACCTCTCAGACATGTTCAGGCTTGTAGAATGAGATGAGGACAAAAAATAAACAAACCACCACACAAAAGCCACCAACTAAAACACATACCATCACCTGAACTGGCTCAGAGTTGCCATCAAGAGGCAAAAAAATTCAAGTGCCCTGTGTAATCCCCTCACATAGTTTCAGATAGCCTGAAATGCATTCTGGTTTTGAACTGCTTGTCTGAAGAAAAAAGCTCAAGCCACATGTAAAGGAAATACAGAAGACCACAGAAAAAACATTCTAAAACTGAACTTGGTCTTATTTTTGTATCAGGCATTTCTGCAGTTTCTCCCTTTTCAGTACCCTGTTCCTGGCAAACTTAACAACTCACTAAAGCCCAAATCCCGATAAATGCAAATAAAAAGCATGCCCTCAAAGGCCATTTTACAAACTGTCAGTCTCAACTTGTCCGCATCCAGAGAGGGCAATACAAAAAATTTCAATTACTTTTCAGACAGTATTTCTTACTGTAGGATACTTGTCTGAATGGACTGCTTCTCAAGAAGCCTCCAATACAGGTTTAGTCTCATGCATCATACTTTTTCTTTTAGGGAAGACTCAAAGGCTCCAAGTCCAAATCAACTACAGCAAAGCAGAGCACATTACATTAGCATCTTGCATTTTAATAGATACAAAACTTACCTTACCCAAATTATAGCATACCATAAGCAGGTGAATAAAGAAACAGACAAACCAAAAACAGTTGAATGTTGGAAAGTATCAGTAAGAATAAAAGCTTTATTTAAAAGAAGCAGATTTGAAAACAGACATGGTAGCATTTTGCAACATTTAAGCAAAATCTGCTAACAGTTCAGAAATTGCCACTAACAGATGCGTATTACATAAGTGTACACAGATTTGCAGATCCTTAAAATAATCAGCCTGGATTGCTGAAGCTTTTAATAGCAATATTTGTGGGTTATTGGTTTTATGTCATTTGCCAGGATAGAAGCAGTCAAAGTACATTCAGATTGGGGTCAAACTTGCCAGCAACAGTCAGCAAAGCAGAAACAAGTCACAGGGTTATTAGAGAAGAAAATGGATAACACCATCAGCTGGATAATCTCAAACTATCATGAGACAGTATTAACTTGCCAAAACCAGACGAAATGCATCAAATTGTTGGTATCAGTTTCATACTGTCTTGTTTGCTCAGCATTCCTACAAAGTTGCTTCAGATTTACCACAATTATTCCTACTCCTAGTATTCCTATTCTTTTCAAATTCTTCTAAATGGTGGTAACAAACTCTTGATTACTTAAATTATTTTTTCCATTTGTAGCTTTTCGCTTTCTGCTGCTAGACCCAAATCTGCTACCCACTATCTTCAACCACTGACACAGTGAAATTAGGAATAGCTGAAACTACCCAGATGAAAAAGACAATCCAGATCAACTAAACAGAAACAACAAAGTTTCTGCCTCATATAAGGGGTCTAATAAAGGTTATTTTTCATACCATCTGACAGCCTAAAACAGAAATATAGCAGTTCAGTGGATAGCTATCAGAAGTTTCTATCAATGACTGGTTAAAAGAGGTGATAGGATCAGAACCACTGTGGACTATGGCTTAAAACATAGAACCTACATTACAAGTTATCAGAGTTGTCCAAGCTTCCCCTGCATTTTAACTTTACTGGTAGTATGCCAGAAGGAGTCCTGCTAACCACATATGAAATTAAAAGACTTGAAAAGTACCATAGTGATCCTGTCCTATGAATAGATACTTCTAAGAATTGCTGCCCAGACTACTGCCAACAGATGAACCATAGGACCTCAGAATCATGTTCTCAGACACAGAGCCTGAAAAGAAATGGCATTCCCTACATTAAAAGATACAGCCCTGAGCAAAGTATTCATTCCAGTATCACTGACACATCACTTAAAAACTCATTGTTATTTTGCTTAAAAGGTAACAGCTATCAAGCATAAACATACTTTGAGGATTTATAGAGTCTAAGCGCGTAGGCAGAATTCCCAGAGATGCTGCTTAGATCTAAAATGATAAATCTAAACTTTGCAAGTTTGTCCCTGAATGATTTAGAATAAGTTATCCTCACAAAAAATTCTTACTACTTTATATGCATATTGATACTTAAAATAGCTTCTGGAAGACAAAAAAAAGAAAATCAACACTAGTCCACTTTTTAGCAGGTTGCAGCTTCGTTTGATGAAAAAGAAAAAAAACACCTGAGATCATGTTTGTTTGCTGGTGATCCAGCCAAAGTAACACACAGGGCTGCTTGGAAGTACCCAGGCAAATCTGGAAGTTTTTTAGAATAATCTCGGTATGTGGAATGCACCTGTCTGCACCAGGAGAAAACAACCAGGATGAAGTCCAGAAGTATGCTTGAAAACTGCAGCTGAATTCTTCTGGTCACTGTATTGCATCCCAGGTACTTTACTCTGGCTTATTAGGAAAAAAAAAAAAAAAAAGATTATTTGGCAACATCTGCAATGATCTTGCTGCAAGGACCTCCCCTTTTGGGTAAGAATAGCATTACATAGCATAGAATATATAACACAATTTACCCTTTGCAGTACAGAGTTAAAAAGTATTCTGCAGGTTGTGCCCATAAGACATGACCAAGCTCCCTCTCTCAAAGATGACTTCAACTGAAACACAGATTCAATCCTAGTCATTTCACTTCCCTCAGCTCTCCCAAGGGGAATAAGGAGGGCAACCAAAACCACACACTGATAAGTGCTGGTATGACAAATTCTAAACATGCAGAGGAAGCTGGAAATAAGGTAGAAAGTAGAGTATCTGTATTATCTTGACTAGGCATTCTAACACTGATTAAGGTTCAGTACATAGCCTAAATGATTCTCAAAATCAGCTAGAAGGAAAGCCCTAGAGACTGTAAGCAGCTCCCAAAAAAATAATTACAAAGCCAGTACAAAATCTGAGTCTCATTTATTAGGACCAGGATTTTAACACTGTATTTCAGAAGATTCTCAGATGGCTCAAGTTAGATAAAAGCCTTCAACCACTCTAAGAAACTGGTTTTTAAGCAGCACAACAAATCATGTTATTTAGAATACGAACTGTTTCAAGTATACTGGCACAGTGTTTTTCCAGACATGATACACACACATCATGATTAAGTTAAATCCATGGAATCATTATCTAAAGTTTTAAGAGTCAAAACCAGTAACTCTATACCACACCAAAAAACCCCACATGCTCAGCCAAGTCCTATGCCCAGCTGCAGAAATACTGCAAATTTGTATGATATTTATTATTTTTCTTATAGCACAAATGTTACAGCCATTATGTGGACTAAGATAAGGTTGAATATGTGAGTTTAAAAGACTGAAACAAAAATACTCAACTTTTATTTCAACTCAACCCTGTTTTGGAAGAACCAATTAGCGATCTCAAAAAAATCTTTACAGGAAATGAGAGTTTCTGAAGAGATGCATGACAGGAAGCATGGAGGCTGCCACTGCTTAAGCACACTGTCACATGCAGTAGGGAGAACCTGGGCGACAGCTGGAGCTGTGCTGTTTAATAAGCTGCTGGTATGAAACAAACAAACAAAAAAGACAAAAAAAACCCACGACCACACAAAACATGGCCCAGAGGGATGCTGTTAACCACTGAATTGACACTGCACCATGCACTGCATTCATGGAGACTACCACAGATCTATTACTGCTTGTTTTATTTATTACTTTGCTAGACAGCTCTCAAAGGACTCTATACAAGATGTCTACAGGGAGTTTTATCAGGTGGGGGTTTTTTTTCACCTTTCAAAGAAAGAGTATAGTCCTGATACTTCTCCTTAGCCCTCAAAAGATTAGTTATGAAGCTGTTTTCATTTTAAACCACAACATCCCAAAACAAATCTCATTTAAGAGATATAATTCTGCAGCTCTCAAATCAACCCAAACTGACAAATAAGAACCTATTTATTTCCATAAGAAATGCTTCATTTTCAGAACGTACTTATCTGATTATATTCACCGCCTCACAACCACCCAGTTCCAAACAGAACCACAGCCACCTCCAAAAGCAAGATCCCTTTGAGGTAAGATTATTTTCCTAAGTAGAGGTCTCCCAACAGCTGCAGCTCCAGAATGCACTTTAAAGTTCCCTTCTCTCTTTCAGGGTCACCTTTGTAAATTCTGAAGGAGCCTGACCACTGTTTGTTTATACTTCTGCAGGTAATTAGTCTGGCTCCTTTCCCATGTCATTTATCAAGTTGTCAATTGTATCAATTACAGCACAAATGCTTGGGAATACGGCTGGTTTTTCTTCTTTAGCCAAAGCAGACATTGTCACGTAAGAGATCTGAAGCTAGTAAGTAACAGTAGCTTGTTTCATCCTATGACAGGGAAAAGCAACAGAAAATTTAGACTATACGGCATACAATTTCAAGCTCCCTACAGGAGTACAATTGAAGACACCTGGAAATCCAGCGTAACCTTAAAGGGTTATAAACCAATTAAAACTTAGGGGTTTATAGCTTTTTGCTTTCAGTATTTTGGAATTTGTAGAGCTGAGAACACAAAGAGAGCTAATAAGAACTGAAAGATGTTTGTAGCGACTGTCACATACCTGTATTAATCTACATTTGTGATAACTATGCATCTAACCCACACATAATCATGTACAGGAGTTACATAGTACATATATAACTACATAAGTTATATAAGATAGTTATGCTCCAGATTAGTACAGTATTTTAAACACTGATGTGAAGTGCAAAGGCAGGCATGGGAGTCACCATACTGCATAAGACTTAAGCTTGATCTTTCTGTAAATGGTTTTATGATTCAGTATATTTTAAAATATGTTTTAAACTACTGTTGGAGCTACTAAAAAATGTATATCTATTTCAGGGTGTTCTGTATTCCTCCAGAACTAGCAGACTATAATAGTTTACCATCAGCACTGGACAAACAGATGAATTTCAGATCAACACTCAGCTTTTTTTCTCTCACTCCACCAAAGTTTTGATCTGGTTTTCCATTTTGCTTGAACACAGACACATGATTGTGCACCATTTCTAGCATCTTTGCAGTCAGGCCTCCTAGTGAGCAATACACAACCAGCTTTAAAAAAAAAAAAAAAGACTACAGGATGACACAGTTATGTGATACAAGACCTTTTTTGGTTGTCAAATGAGCATGCAGCTTCTGAAATGTTCCCAGCTCAGCCACTCCGGAAAGCTAAGAGATTTTAAGAATTATACTTTGACTTCCAGTAAGCTGATACTTATCATGGTGAGCCTGGAGAGGAGTCTATACTCCAGAGTACAGAAACTACATTCCATTGCTGTCTGCTGACCTAAAAATCAGTATTAAATACAGCTTTAAATCTACAAGATAAAGATAGGTATAGTTAAGCCTGAAATGACACTCAAAGGGAAGATACACATGATATGCTAGCAACTTCCTGTATCGTGAGTTTTAAGTTAGCTTCTATACATTGTTACACTCAGAAAAATTCTGACATATGGAAATATTATTTAGCACCTCACTACTTCCTGCAATAAAATGACAACCAGCTGCATTATCATTTTTACCAGAATGCACTAAAGAATCTCATGGTTCACATTCAGATACAGCATTATGTTTGTTCTCAACTGTTGTTTCATTGCTACTGTCTGTGTAAAGACAAATCCATTTCTAAGTTGGAGTATTTGTACACTGCCTGGGTCTTCAACAGAACCGCAAATCATGGACGATTATTTGTTACTCAGATGATCTGTAACTAAAGGTAAACAAATTCACATTTAGCTTCCCCTCAAAGTAGTAACAAATACAACATACTCTTCTTGCACCACTTTCACCTCCTGAACTCACTTCTTACCCCCCAGAAGCTCTATCTTAACTTAGAGCTCTCAATCTCTTTCTCCCCTTCAGCAAGCTCACATAATAACAACAAGCTCAGGCACAATAACCTGACTACCACTGCACTGAAGCCAAAGTAAGAATGGCAAAGTTAGGTACCAGCAAGAAGATGCACTCATGAACTCTAACTGATGACTGACTAACCTACCCTTTCTGTCAAAGAAATACAAAGGGCAGGAGTGATACAGCACATACCAGACAAGCAGTTCTGTCCTCCAGCGCACGTAGTTCACCACGAATGTTTTCAACTAATGTAAATATCTTCCTAATAACAGTTTCTAAATCATGCTTCCTTTAAGAGAATATACTGTTCAAATGAAAGAAGATAGGTCTTCAAACGCCTGACAAAAACACAATTCAAAATAAAAGCCCAGTTTGCCTGCATATCACAAAGCATGCTTTTGTATTTGAAGTTACTCATTTGAATGACACAACCCAGAGCAATAAGTCCAGATACAAGATTTTACAGCCCAGCACGTGACAGCACCACCTTGTATTGCTCTGTAAACTAGACAGTACAAGACAGCCTTGATTTAAAACCAACTAAAACAGTGACTCATAGGACAACACGTTACCCCTAAGAACTGTCTTTTACAGTCAACTATGTGACTCTTGCTACCTCTGGTGTAAGAGTATTACTTTGCATTTTTTAAGTTATTGCTTAGTGTAACTGGAAAAGGTATCACATTTTAACCACAGTTACCTAAACTGTACAGAGGTGACAAAAGACTCACTGCTCAGAAATCTAGTCTTAAAAGACTAACCAGTAAGACGTTTGTAAGAAAACGGAATCATAGAATCATAGCATGGCTCAGGTTGGAAGAGACCTTAAAGATTATCTAGTTCCAACGCCACATGCACTAGATCAGGTCATCCAGGGCCACATCCAGCCTGGCCTTAAACACTGCCAGGGATGGGGTCTCCACAACCTCTCTAGGCAACCTGTTCCAGTGCCTCACCACCCTTTGGGTAAAGAACCCCCTTCTAATCTCCAGCCTGAATTTCCCCTCCTTCAGCTTGTAGCCATTCCCTCATGTCCTGCTGCAATCCCACCAGGTGAAAAGTCTCTCTCCTTCTGCCCTATAATCCCCTTTCAGGTACTGAAAGGCCGCTATAAGGTCCCCTCTAAGCCTTCTCCTCTCCAGGCTGAACAACCCCAATTCCTTCAGCCTGTCCTCATAGGGGAGGTGCTCCAGTCCTTTGATCATCTTTGTGGCCCTCCTCTGGACCAGCTCCAAGAGGTCCACATCTTTTTTATGCTGAGGAGCCCAGAACTGTACACAGTACTCCAGGTGGAGCCTCACGAGGGCAGAATAGAGAGGCAGAATCACCTCCTTCAACCTGCTGGTCATGCCTCTCCTGATGCATCCCAGGACATGGTTAGCATTCTGAGCTGCAAGTGCACATTGCTGGCTCATGTCCAGCTTTTTGTCTATCATGACCCCCAAGTCCTTCTCTGCAAGGCTGTTCTCAACAAGTTCTTCTCCCAGCCTATACTCATATCTTGGGTTGCTCCTACCCAGATGCAGGACCTTACACTTGGACTTGTTGAATTTTGAAAAGTTATTTTAAATTAAAATAGAAACAGCAGCAGTGACTCTTTTGCCAACTTCTACCTACTTAAAGGCCGTGAAAGCAGTAATCCTAACTACTACTACATTCAATTTATGGCATGTGCTAATGACAACAGTAGGAGGCACACTTGACTCAGAATAAGAGTTAAGTTGAACACATACAATGGGAATAAAAGTATTTGAAGGCTAACATTAAGAATTTCCTTTAGTAACTGAAGCTGAGCACTGGCCCTAAAGAGTTGCTGCTGAGCTCTTCACAGCTCCACTGAGCTGCCACAGCAGGGCAAATATTTCACATTTGAATACCTGCAGCCAATATTTAAACTAGGTTCAGCTATGATTTGCTTCATATAAATGGGCCACAAAGCAAACAAGTGTCACTATTAGTCACACCTTTTTTTAGGATTCTGATATATATCTATAAGCAACCCTGAAGTACTCAATTCCTTCAAATCGAACCTTCCCACCTTTCAGAGATCAAGAAAAGCTAGAGTCTTGGCCAGTACCTTCCTTGCTGGAGATACTAAGAACATCATTAAGTCACTCAAAGAATTTCAGGTCTTTCTCTTTCTATTTCCTGCACAGTTCAGTACATCAATCATAAAAGGCATCACAAGCCAGCTCAAAAACCTTCTTAAGGATATGAAGCACTATTCTCCAGAGTATCATCAGCAACTTGGGAACCCAAACTACACTTGATAAACAGCAACCAAACTCCCTTTTGAGAGGAATCATACTGATATTTTCAGATTTTACATTTAATCACTACAAAGCACACACATCAAAACTGGGTATAGTTGCATTACTCGGTATTAAAAAGTAGTTCTGCCAGAGACACAAAATCTTCTGTGTTTTCCTGGACCCACAAGATTCCTGCTACAGAGTTTCCCCCAATATTGAAACACTGCAGTTCAACAGAGCTGAAAGCAGCTGGCACCTTGCTTCCTTCCAAACAGCAGAGGTTTTAAAGAAACTGAAGCATTCCTGGTCTACTAAAAAAGCCTTAAAAGAATATATGTCCAAAGCTTCTGCAAAAGTACGAACCATTCTGTTCTATATCTTGCAAACAAGAACTGTGATACACCTTTATCAACTTCAGACAAGCCATGAGACAAACAACTTAAAGAGCATAATCCCGCAAAGCAGCCTCATTCCAGCAGCACCACAGTAGCACTGTTTAGAAGACTCTAGGTGAGGCACCTAGAATGTCTATGCTTACTAGCATGAATACAGAGAAGAAAAGCTTCATAGGGAACATAATTTCAAGACAATTAGAATTAAACATCAGTTAGTTATGGTTAGTGTAACATAGCATGGAAGAAAATAATTCACATCCCCAATAAAATAATTGTTTTGAAGGTTCACAGATTCTCAAACCATGCGATTCTGGAAAATCAATGACATCCAAATTTCAGTCCACCTTTGTGAATCCAGACTATACTTTGATAAAAATCAAATCACTAAGCTATAAACAATTATATTTTCCTAGACAAGACAAGGATGTACACATGATACCAATAAATACCAAGTTCTTCCTTTTATTTCTACACACAAACAACAGAACAGGACTTAATCTCAAAATATTCTCCTACCTGTAGGGACTAGCTCCTTTAACAAATACTTTTAACAGCTACAAAATCTATACTGTTTTTTCAAACTTGTCATTTTGTATGCAGTTTCCTTGTATGAGGAAAATGACAGCCTTCAGAATAACTTAAGGCGGCACTCCTGTAATGTGGTTAACCTCCAAGCAAAACACTAAATATTTTTAAGGGAGAAATATTCTCATACGTGCTTTTTGCAATCTGTCATTTCAAACACAACATATAAAATTCTTCAATCAATTGAAACCTCAACAACATGCCCTTTATAAATGAGCTCCTCTATTAAATTACTTCAAAGAAGGTGCCTCTTTAGACAGTTTGTCCACATGGTACTGATAATGATTAAGACACTTAACTGAGGCAATGTTAACGAAAAGTGATTGATGCTAAGCTGACACTAGTTTCTGATCAGTAATGTGTGAAGATTAAAACAGATTTCAAGGGTTAAAGGCAAGGAACTCCAAGGCTGCAAAGAGTAAAATTTCAAATAAAAGTAATATAATTTTGGTGGATTATGAATCTCCTCGCTATTCAAACTGTACATGAAGAGCTTAGGCAGAGCCCAACATTGGATCATTTCACCTTTTTAATTTAAAATTAACACTCAAAAGACCACTAAAGCATTTTAGGAGCAAGGCATGCTTAAGGGTCAAAAAGAAAATTGGAAGCTTACTTCCACAGTTGGTAAGGATAGAATAATGTCAATAATGTATGAATAAAGATACTAATAGGATGCTTGAGCAATCATACAAAAGCAAATGTGAATACAAATCAAGAGAACAAATACCCTCACTTTGACTGAAACAGATACAAAATTGCTTTTGAGGGGAAAAAAAATTTTTGTGCAGTTACTGCCATCAGTCATTTGTGAGCAGCTAACTGCTTAAAAAATCCCACAAAGACTTTTGGAATTTTGACCCAACGCTCTTTTGTCTGACCTAAACTGGATGGGAACATACACAACAAAAAAGTCTTACTAAATGAACCTCTCTGTGAATGGCACAAAAGAAAAAATAGAAAAAAAAAAGCACGATCTTTTTATTTTAACACTAAGGCTTTGAAAACAAACAAGTACACCAGGTATTTGTTCCTGATACACCAAGCTCTTCCAACTTCTTTTAAGGTTGCTGCACAGCAACCTGTGCCTCGATTATACAGTCTCTGACTCGTGTGGAACCAAGGGTGTTTCGCAACCATTAAACTGGGCTTCTACAAACTCCGGCTCTGCTCAGAGTAGAAACTTCATAGAACAGAGGTGTCTTAGTCCAGTTTAATCCACCAGTCAACTGGAAAGGTTAAATCTCAAGGTTTGGGGGGTTTTTAAGGTTCAGAAACAAGACAATTATTTTCTTCTGCTCCTTGTGTCTGTATGAAGTGTGAATCCTAGAACTTAGAATGAAAAAAAATCAGCTGTGCAAAACTAAACAATGTGATGCACTACATGGCTTTGTGTATATTTTAGAGTTATCACTTACAAGAATCCACTGCCACAAACATATGTCTTAACTTTTAGTAATTTTTCCTAAGAAAAACAAATAAATTTTGAAAAATTAAGGTTAGCTCAAGTTGCCATTCACTTAGACATCTTCCCTCAGCCTCTCTGAAACTGCGCACAAGTATTTTTACAATCCTCCATGCTTCCTGTAGGAGGCGTAAAACGTAAGACCCTGCAAGAAACAGAACCATACTTTCTTATGATAAAGCTAAAACAATCTTCAGAAAGCAGAGTATTTAAAAGAATTAAAATGCAACTGACTCCACACAAAGGCTTTACCTTTTTTCCAAAGGAGTATCTCATTTAAAGGTCTGCAGTACCCTGTCTGAACAGAGCAGACCTCGAGTTGATGGATTTTACCTTCTTCAAGCACACAGCCTAGCACCTGGGAGAGTGACTGTGCTTTGGTAATACACAAATGTTATTTATTTATTTTACCTGCAGCTCGCACCAGGCGACTTCCACAGTGGTATCCGTATCCAGACCTTTATACACAGTTTTAAAAGATCCTCTTCCAATCTCGATGTCAAACTTCAGGAAGCGACCATCCGGGGAGATGCCCACAGCCTTAGTCTCAAGCTCTTCGATATCTTCCTGCTGCGTTCTCCGCTCCTCAAATTCCCGGCTGGCAGTTGATGCGCTGCCAGCAGCACTCGTGGGGGGTAGCGCAGTTGCTTCGTCCTCCTCCTCCTTGGGCAGCAGGGGGGCAGCATCCTTCGTAGCAGGGGGCTCCTGAGCAGACTGTCCTTCGAGGGGAAGAGGGGCAGGCGGAGGCTGCTGCTGCAGCAGAGAGGAGGCCTGGGCGGCGCTGACAGCGATGCAAGAGGTCCGGCTAACACATTCGGGTGGAGAAACCAACGGAGCGGCGCTGCCTCCCGAGACAGGGGCCGAGGGCGCTGCGGGCTGCAAACTGGGTAGCTCCAAGGCCGTAGCGTTGGAGTCGCAGATCACGCTACGGCGGAAGAAGCGGTGCTCGGTGGCTGCCGCCCCTCGGCTGTCCTTGTCCATGGTGTGGCGGCGGCGGCGGTATTCCTCACTACGGCCTCCAGTCCCTGCTCCGCCGCCTGCTGCAGCGGCCCCGGAGCCTCCGTGGTCAGAGGCGGCGGCTCCCAGCTTCTCGCCGATGGAGCTGTCCGAGCTGGAACCGTTCTTGGGCGGTGGCGGCGGGGGAGCCANCACTAAGCTGGGAGCGCGCCTGTCCGCGGCTGCCGTTGCAGCTGCAACAGAGGAGGGTCCCAAGGGCTCCTTACAGCGGAGCTGGGAAGCGGCTGCTGCGGAGGCTGGGCCGGCGGGGGGGGGCCCCGGTCAGTGTCTGCATCCATCCTGCAGCGGGGAGCCGGGCAGCTGAGCGGACATGGAGCACCAGGAGCGGAGACGGGGCGCAGGGATAGGACCGGTGAGGGGAGATAAAACCCAAGCACCGGGCCCGGGGTGGGGGANCGGTGGCTGCCGCCCCTCGGCTGTCCTTGTCCATGGTGTGGCGGCGGCGGCGGTATTCCTCACTACGGCCTCCAGTCCCTGCTCCGCCGCCTGCTGCAGCGGCCCCGGAGCCTCCGTGGTCAGAGGCGGCGGCTCCCAGCTTCTCGCCGATGGAGCTGTCCGAGCTGGAACCGTTCTTGGGCGGTGGCGGCGGGGGAGCCAGGAAGCGAGGGGCCGGGGTGCCGTTGTCTGCGGCGCCCCCCGACATCATGCCCCGGGAGAGCGTTGCTAGGGCGAGGCGGCAGCGGGGGGGCGGGGAGGGGGGGAGGAGGAGGGGAAGGTGAGGGAATGGGCCAGTCACTAAGCTGGGAGCGCGCCTGTCCGCGGCTGCCGTTGCAGCTGCAACAGAGGAGGGTCCCAAGGGCTCCTTACAGCGGAGCTGGGAAGCGGCTGCTGCGGAGGCTGGGCCGGCGGGGGGGGGCCCCGGTCAGTGTCTGCATCCATCCTGCAGCGGGGAGCCGGGCAGCTGAGCGGACATGGAGCACCAGGAGCGGAGACGGGGCGCAGGGATAGGACCGGTGAGGGGAGATAAAACCCAAGCACCGGGCCCGGGGTGGGGGAGGGAGGGAGGCGCCCCGAGGCAGGCCCCTGACTAGGGAGAGACCAGTGCCTCGCCCGGCCGCTTTAAGGCGAGAGGAAGGCGCCGCAATTATTGGCCGGCAAATAATTCGCCGGCGAGGCAGGCCCAGGCACACCCCCCAGAACGAGGACCTGAAGGGAAGGGTCCGGGAAACGAGGCAAGGAGAGACGGGCAGGCCCCGCACGCTAGCCGCGAAGGAAGCTGCCGCGCTCAGTTACTCGCACCAGGCGGGGGAGGCCTGGGCAGGCCCAGCGCCTTCATCCCGGCGAGGGGACAGGGAAAGGGGTCCCGGGGGCTCAGCCCCTCCTCACAGGGGCACCCATGGCGGCCGCGGCCTCCACCTCCCGGCAGGCAGCCACCGCCCGCGCGCGACCGGCCCGCGCTCCCTCTAACAGCCGCCGCCTCGCACGGAGACGGAAACCCTCCTCCTGCCCCCCGCCCGCGGCTCGCAGCCTCTCCTCACCGGAGGCCGCCGCCACAGGTGAGCCGAATCCGAGTGGCGCCCCGCGCCGCGGCGGGGAAGAGCGAGCGGGAGCCGCCGCGGCCGTCCCTGGGACGTCTCCGCGCTAAATGGCGACGGGAGCCCGAAACCGACACACAGAAGCGGGAGGGGGGGGTTAAGGGTGAGGAGGGCCAGAGCCGCTTGGCCACGCCTTCCTTCCGCGCGCGCCCTGCGCAAGCGCTGTCCGCCCGCGCTGGAGAAGTAGCTTGCGCCCCTCCCCTCCGTAGGCCTTCAGAGGTGGCAGCTCCCAGGGAACATTGTGCTGTGCGCGGAGCCTGATGGGAGTTGGAGTCTCTCCGTAGGCAGGCACAAGGTGGGAGTTGTCTTTGCCTTTCCCCCTGGCATAGAAGGAAAAGAGTTCCTCAGCGTGCCAGGTAGAGCCCAGGACCAGGCGACTGATGTGGTGTTAGCAAGCGAGGCTTGCCCCAAACACACACTGTTGCTTTTCCCAAACCGGGTCAGGGGCGGGGCACGCTGCTGGTCCTTCCTCCGTCCGTCCGTTCGTCCGCCCGGCTCTCAGGGCTGCGTGGCTGCGATGCGCCGCTCTGGGTGAGTTGGCCGCAGGAGGTGTGAAAACCGCCGAGTCTGTTTCCGTTGCTTGTTTCTTCGAGTCCTATGTTACACCTATTTAATAGTATTAAATATTTAACTTCATGTTTTCAAACAGCCTTTAAAATCATTTAAAATTTTGGGCAACGTTAACTCGGTGTACATGAGTGCTGGTTTGGGGTTTTCCTCAGTTTAGGTCACCTGAAGAGACATTAGTTGGGCAGGCAACCAAAAATGCAAATAATTGCCATGTAAAT
The DNA here is from genome assembly GCA_013399015.1 of Galbula dea. NCBI lineage: Eukaryota > Metazoa > Chordata > Aves > Piciformes > Galbulidae > Galbula > Galbula dea. The sequence goes on from VWZX01019989.1 coordinate 1,359,239, forward strand.
GTGTACTCTCTATAATTTAAAAGAAATTAGATTTGCAGCCTTTTCCCTGAAAGTATTCTTTGTCTTACGGCCACTTCAGTCATGACTCCAGCTGATGCAGTTGAACCAAGGTTGTACGGCAGCCAGAAGAGCAGTGAGAGCACATGCAGACACTGACACAAAGTGGGAACTTTCAGGATAACGAAGCATTGGTGCACACAAATCATCTAGTGTATTTATATCATGTTCCTCTTTTGTGTTAAACCAAAACCAAGCACTTTCCTTCTTAAGGGCACAATCTTTTGAAGTCAACAGGAATGCACTGAAGGAGGAGCAAATAATTTACTACCATGCCTTTCAGGCAACTGCAAATCAAAAATTATGTTAAATAAAGAAAAATGTGGGAAATTTCCCGGTGCAAATAAATATGTTCCCAGCAAACACATGGCATTTCAAATACTTTTAAAAGTTACTTTTAAAACAGTAGTGTAGAGGAAGTTATGTTGCTGATGTGAGGCCTTAACTCCTTCTGCACAGCATAACACAAATGGCCCTTTCAGACCTCCACAGTCCCGTCAGAAAACACCAACCCAAGCAATCCTTACATAATTGTATTCCTCACATTAAAAAATTAATACCATACAGTAATCAAAATACTGTTGTTTTCTTATAACAACAAAAAAATGATACAGTCTACACAGTGAGAACAAAATGTACTTCATCGTGCAGCTCTTTAGTAAGACTGCTTCATGGCTTAAGGCTTTCTAGAGCTTGCCTTCACTGAAAAAGTTAATTTAGTTCATGTATTCATTTAGGGTACCACTTAAACTGCATTGGCACAAGAGCAGACACTCTCCAAAACAATGCTGAGCTGAAGAGGGTAATTTGATTAGTAGCAAAGAGTGACTGGATTGAAACTGAATAATTCAGTCTGCCACATCGCTGCACTGCCAGACCAATGGCACCCGCAAATGACTAACAACATCTCTTAACTCCAAGCAGGGTTCAGCTTCACTTAATGCTTGGCTACAAGTATTTGTGTATCCCTCTAGACAACAGAATACAGTTGTAGTATCAGCAGGCGTATTCATGCTAGCTTTGTACTGTTACGAGTAGTAGGACATACTAGCAGAGCTCCATCAGGTCTGGCAACCAAGGACCCATTACCTACTCTGGTCTATGCTGCTCCATCTTCACCGTTGTTGTTGACTTCTGGAGCTACATTAAAGCAGAGATGTGCTTTCCTCTACTGCCAACTGCATTTTTACTAAACCTTTGGGTGGGTTAAGTAGGAGTAGATGGCAAACCTTGCTCCAGTTTGATGCCTGATGTAACTTCATGAGCATATACCTAAAATAATACAGTGGTAAATCATTTCTTGTGGAGTAAGCCTACAGAGCTGTTTGGTGAATTCCACTTGCATCATCAGTAGTCTTTGGCAAGCAACTCCCAGATCTGCACTCAGCCACCTACCATATGATCTACTGCAAAAGGTAACTGGTTTGCAGCTGGGGAACCACCGCCCTGTGGTCTACACATGTGGTTTAAATGAGACTTTGTGTGTTGCCCCTCTCTTACTCAAGTGCCTTTCACCCATTGTTCTCAAATGTATATTCCCTTACTTAATTAAGCAAAAACATTACAAAAGAGACTGCAGCCCAGCAGTGCATAGCCACAAGAGGCCTGAGGCAGTCTTCTACTAAAAAAAAATTGTGGTAATTATGTAAAAAAGCACCTCCCCACAGTCTGATCCAGCACATTCCTAAGGACTCTTGAAATTCAAGAAGGTTAGACCTCTGAACCCAACATGTTCAGTGCAAGATCCCTAAGACTCAGCTCTTCTCACTGGCTCCTCTTCTGGGCAGAGGTAGGTTTAGCAATTATCTCTGCAGAAAGAAAAAGAGCTGAACAGCTGACCTGGAGGTGGGAATGATGGATTTTGTCTTCTTTGGCTCTGAAAAATGAAGTGGAATGATATTAGCAATAATATTTTATGTGGGTGTTGTTTTAATTTTGTCACTCTAAAAAAAGACGAATGTAATGAAGACTGTGGGCTTGCTTTCCCTTAAGTTTTTTTTCTTTTAATCTGCGAAACTGTGTTTAGGCTAAATGGAAAATTTCAGTATTGCAGCAAGATTTAATAAAGCATTAAAGTAAATTCTATATGTATTCTATGTTTAGAAACAAGTAATTAACATAGTTTCAGAGACAGAGTTCCTCAGCCAATTAAAACTGTTTCTTTCACCCATTGCTGTAAGAAAAATCCACAGAAATAAGGAGCCTGACTATGCTTGAGAAATTACAAGGCAAAGAGACTTAAATGATCTTTTGATTTAATCCAAAGGGTTGACACTTGACACAATAAAAATATCCTCCTTCTGTCAAGTCTCTTTTAGTTACAGTCATCTTGCTTAGAACAATAATAGTTTACAACATTACTCTGAATGAAGTGTGATTTTGAAGTTGACTGAGTCAGAAACTTTTTTTCTGTTTTGCTTTCTCCAGTGGAATTTCATTCACTGTTGGCATTCATGACCTACCCATGTGACAGAGTATTAATGTGAAATTGCTATTCTCTATTTTCTCTTATGCAATACATTATGCAATGCAGAAGGCCATGCCATAATTTTGTTACCTGTGATTTTATTCCATAACCTAAATGTTTTTCAAAACAAACTGCTCATCTCAGTTTTATTGCACATTACCAGGTTGCAGCTATAGTGCCGTATAACATATAATGACAGTGACATTCCAAATTTTTCTAACACATTTTCATTTCTTCCTTGACACTTCTCAAATCTAGTCTTCTGCCGGTGTTCATTTTTGTTTCTTAGTGTTGCAAGTTAGTGAAACAAAGTGTTTCAAGACCACATGCTTGAGAAATGAGAGTATTTAACTTTCCGGATATTCTCTTTTGATGGGTTTTTTATTTCCCCAGCAATTCAAATTTAACTCTGAACTCATTCTAAAACCTTACATTTCTTTTATTCTGTCATCCCTTCTTCAAGTTTTGTACTTGCAAGTAGCACCAGAAGTCAAGTCAATTATGAAATCATTCTAACCGTCTCTGGGATCTATGGTCAGTTTAAGTCATAGAATGTCCTGAGTTGGAAGAGGCCCATGAGGATCATCAAGTCCAACTCCTATCTATGCACAGGACAACAGCTACACCCACCAAAACAGACAAACAAACAAACAAGAAGTAAAAAACCCACATCACACCATGTGCCTAAGAGCATCTTCCAAATGCTTCTTGAATTCTGTCAGGCTTGGCACCATGACTGCTTCCCTGGGGACTGCGTTCTAGTGCTCCACCACACTATGAGTGAAGAACCTTTTCCTAATATCCAACCTAAACCTCCCCTGGCAGAGCTTCATGCCATTCTTTTGGGTTCTGCCGCTGGTCACCAGAAAGAAGAGATCAGCTCCTGCTCATCCACATCCCTTCGTGAGGAAGCTCTGTAGACCACAATGAGGTCTCCCCTCAGTCTCCACTTCTCCAGGCTGAACAAACTGAGTGACTTTAGGCATTCTTTGTACATCTTCCTCTCTAGATCCTTCACCATCTTCGTGGCTCTGGACACTCTCCAACAGCTTCCTATATTGTGGTGCCCAAAAACTGCACACAATATTCAAGGTGGGGCTGCACCATTGCAGAGTGAGGCTAGCACCTCCCTTGACCAGCTAATGCAGTGCTTGATGCACCTCAGGACACAGTGAGCCCTCTTGGCTGCCAGGGCACGTTGCTAACTCATGTTCAACTTGCTGCCAACCAGAAACCCCAGATCTTTCTTCGTAGGGCTGCTTTCCAGCCCCTTGCTCCCCAGTCTGTATGAATACCCTGGGTTGCCCATTTCCGGGTGCAAAATCCAGCACTTGTCCTTGATAAACTTCATACTGTTCACCAGCCTGATGTAACCCCATCTACTATAACCCTTTGAGCTCGACCTGTTAGCTAGTTGTTCACCCATCATATGATACACTTATGTAGCTGCATGCTGGACAAACTGTCCAGAAGGACATAGTGGCAGACTATACTGAAATCCACAAAGATTACATCAACTGGTCTCCCTAACCTCCTGGTTAACAGGTAGGTAACCTTGTCATAAAAGGAAATTAAGTTTGCTAAGCAGGACTTTCCCCTTATGAACCTGTGCTGGCTGTGACCAATAACTGCATTGTGTTTCAGATGTTTCTCAATAAGTCTCAGGGTAATCTTCTCCATAACTTTACCAGGTACAGAAGTAAGACTAACAGGCCTGTAGTTACCAGGGTCATTGCTGTTGCCCTTCTTAAAAATAGGGACATTTGCCAGTTTCCAGTTGATTGGGACCTCCCCAGATTCCCAAAAGCATTGAAAAATCATTGAGAATGGCTTTACAATGACACCAGCCAGCTCTTTAAGCACCCCTGGATGAGTCCCATCAGGCCTCATAGACTTACAGGGATCTAGCTGGAGCAACAAGTCCAGCACGTTGTCTGACTCTGCACTAGATGATCCATCAGATGGTATTTTACGGTGAGTCCTGCCAAAACGTCTGAACATGGGTAGTCTCTCTACAAGCAAGGATCATGGAAACTGAAAAAGAGCAAGCACTATGTCTTACAGGGCTCAAAGCTAAACATTTCTCTTTGTGCTCTTCTGGCTTACAGAGTCTGCTAGTTCTGCAGGAAGACAGGTCCGTGCTGTGGCTAAGACACCTGAGAAAAGTACAAGCTCTAACTAAAGGACTAGTGAAAGAAGCAGCCAGACTGTAGAAGAAAGACTGAATCCAGAGATGGTAAATTTATGTGACATTTCTTATTTATTGTTTGAGAAAATGGCAACAACCCTGCACCATAAAGATAGAGCATACCACATGCTGCTTCATCAGATTGAAACCTATGTTTCCCTTTCACCCACCCATCCACCCGCATCTTAGCTACTAGAATAGAAAGCATAACCCTTGATCTTCCCCTTGTTTCATGTGAATTTTATTCTTTTCACTAAATTTTACCAGAGGTGAGACTTATTTTTTCTTCACACAATTTCAAATACTATCAAGCCATAATGGCAGGTGCTATGGGCAAATTCAATTTTATGTCAACTTCATGGCTATTCTTGCAATATTTGTTTACACGAGTAGTTTCTAAAGCAGTCTAACAGTGAGTGTGTGTTGTGGAAGCATGGATATTTGCTGAACTCAGCATTGTGTTCTTCCTTTTTCTCTGTCTTTAGTCATTGCTCAGGATGCATCATTTATCTTTTTTCTCTCTAAGGCTTTAGGGAAGTCTCTGCTTCACAGCAGTGTCATAACACTTCTAAAGCAAGCACAGAAGCAAGGGCACTGCTTAATGAAGAGGAGCTATTTGATGAAGGTGGGTGGAGGGAAGTGTAAAAAAGATGATGAGCTGTGTTTGCAACTGAATCTGTTAGCGATGCTGTGCAGCAGTCAACCTGCCCTACTTGCTGTTCACCACTCACAAGCTGATGAAAATCAATCACTCTCACAGCAGGTCCAGTCCTGCTCCTCTCTACATCAAAGTACAAAATTGAAATACTACTCACTTCAGTCAAAGCTGAAGCAGGCTTATAGTCCAGCATAAAAAACTTCCTCATGTCCTTCAAAAGCAGAGTCTGGTCCAAATGCAAAGCATTAGTCTATTCTTGTGTCATTTATCCCAGCTCCAGAAGTGGAAGATGCTTGTCATTTCTGAAAGGTGTTGAGGACTCCTGAGGGGTAATGAGTGCTCTCCACTGCCACTGAAAGCAGGGAGAGCAAGAGCACTTAGCTCCTTGCAGCACGAAGGATGCAGCATGCAACACCTTCCAGAATCAAGCCCTTGATAGGCAGGAGTCCTAAAGAAAAAAGGATCATGTGATCATTTGGCTGAAGGGAGCAATATAAATCTGGAGTAAACACCTCAGATCATTTCTCTCCTTGTAAAATCATTAGCACAAGAGATGATTGACATGGTATGAATGTTACAGAGCTATCAGCTTGTGGACTCAGTCAGCTGGCTCCTCTTGCACTCTGCAGGGACCAGGAGTGAACACACAAAGTTGAAATGTAACACATTCTGGCAATCCACAGCTGAGGCATAGCCTATCATGGTGGTTTGTCAGTACTGAAAGTGTCTATTAATGATATAAGCATGCTGATATTAAAACTGACTTAAAACAAAGCTCCTTACCTGAATGACCTCTGCTACATGTGTGAAGTTTTCACATTTACGTAGGTTTCAGTGGTGTGATTACAGTCCAATAAAAAATATCCAGTTTAAACAAGCTTTTGGGGACCACTGCCAGATGACACAGGTCAGAGCAGCTCTCATATTTCTCAAATCCATGTCCAAGGCTAGGCAGAGAATCAGGGAGATGTAGCTACCTCACAGATAGCACTAGGTCCTTTGCTGTGCTTGATCTTAAGGGAATTGCTCCAGGGATCTTGCTTCATGGTTATCAGAGATCCCAGGAGGCTGAGGAGTATCTTAAAGGCCCAAGTAAGAGTAGTAGTGACTGTACTTGAAAAATTATATAAACTAGAAAAGGTCTGAGTTTCCTTTGCATCCATATGATACTACCTAAATGCAGACAGATGTGATAGGACTGTCAGGAATTGTTGATGACTAACTCCATTGCAAAACCAGCTCTCCAAACTAATGAGGTACACAAGAACTCACCAAGTAGCCTCAAATAAAACAGGATGGAAATTAATAGTTCAACTGTCTTTGAGATGTGATAAGAATATTTTCAGAAGTATTTCAAATATATATATAGATGTATGAGAGACTTCTACTTTAATGCCTAAGAAACAGTTTGACCAATTCATCCTCCTCTGATACAAACACAGTGGTTCTGCTGTTTCAGTACTGAAACATTAGTCTTCTGAAATATTTCTGCTTCCTATTCTTGTTCTCCAAAACCAAATTCTCCTTCTTATATATCTCTCCACAAATTATTAACCACCACCAATAGCTGGAAAGGAAAGGCGTTGCTTTTTGGGGACACAAACAACACCACAGTGAAGATCAGACTATGAAGTATACAGTAGGAGTGATGTCTTTCTGCACAGACAACTCCTCAGGTGCCTTAGGTAGATAGGATAGAGCCTCAGGAAACAGGTATGTTTAGATATAACCATGGCTTCAAAACTTAGAGCTACACAGAGATTAAGTAGACAGGTTGTCTACAGCAACAACAGTATAAAGGACAAATTATTAAAACTATTTGATGAGTTGGACTAATTTTCTATAGTTCACTTCACCCTCTTTGGGATGCAGTGCTTAACTTCTGGTGCCTGCAACTTGAACCTTGAGTTGTTTACTCCCAGCACCTTGTACCCCCATCAGTAGCCTCTCCACTGTGCCTGGAGACAGGACACCCAAAAACATATGGTCAGGATGCAAATCTGCGCACTTCAGCTGGGAAACAATACTTAGTCCTGTGAACAATCCCACTAACATTTTACATTGCACACAGCAGTAAGCATCTGAAGGGTCAGGCTCTTAGTGATTATGTGATTACAGGTACAGCAGTTAAGATTCAAAACAATGCAGGTCGTAGAAATGCAAATCATTTTGGTCTCTCCTAAAGTACTAAAATCCCCAAATCAAACATGAGTACCTAAAATTAGGTCCACAGTCAAGTGACAGAGATTACACAACATTCATTACGAGGTTTGCCAGGATTTTCAAGCAGAAAAGACCCAGAAGGAAATATGGATCCACTCATTGGGACTTGAATATCACAGTAAGTAAAGTACTTTTTAAAAACATCTTGCATTACAGGGAATATATAATCTCAGGGGAACCAAACAGTCTCTGAGCAGATTACAGTTTTGGCATCAGCCCAAGTTGCCGTCAGGCACAAATCACAAATATCTGTGTTTGTGTAAATTCTGTGCTCAACATCTGCACAATTTTCTTCCTAACTGTAAAAGTAATGCTAGATGATGCTTTGTTTCTTTGCCCAAAATTCAAACATATGTCATCAGACACAGCAGACAAATTATGGTTATTCTTTGAATCTGAATCTTTTGTGCCTTCCCACTCTACTGGATATGTAACATTGCACATCATAGACCATGTATTGACAGTCCGTTGCAACATAAAACCAACAAAAAGGAAAACAATTACAGAGCTGGGATGATTTCTTCTTTACAAAGCTTGGTAAAATTGTGGAAAAGATTGTTCTGGGAAACACTGAAAAACATCTGGAGGACAATGAGGTCATCGGTCAAAGGCAGCACAGCTTCATGAGGGGGAATGCCTGCTTGATGAATCTAATTTCCTTTTATCACATAATCACACAGAATCACAGAATGTTAGGAGTTCAAAGGGACCTCAAAAGATCATCTAGTCCAATCCCCCTGCCACAGCAGATTTCCCTATGACAAGGTAATCCACCTAGTTGATCAAGGGAAGGAAGTTGTTGTAATCTTTTTGGATTTTAGTAAGGCTTTTAGTACTGTCTCTCACAGTATCCTTTTGGACAAGATGTCCACCATACAGCTGGGTAAGCATGTCGTGAGATGGGTGAGCAACTGGCTCATGGGTGGGGCACAAAGAGTTAGAGCGAATGGGATTACGTCAGGTTGTCGTCTGGTCACTAGTGGGATTTCACAGGGCTCCATTCTTGGTCCAGTGCTCTTCAACATCTTCATAAATGACCTGGACGCAGGACTTCAGGGGGTAATAAGCAAGTTCGCAGACGGTACAAAACTGGGAGGAGCTGTTGCATCCCTTGAGGGCAGTGAGGCCCTGCAGAGGGACCTCAACAAGTTAGAAAGCTGAGCAATCACCAATGGTGTGAGATTTAACAAGGACAAGTGCTGGATTCTGCACTTGGGTCAAGGCAACCCCAGATGTGTATATAGACTAGGAAATGAGAGGCTGGAGAGCAGAGCTGCAGAAAGGGACCTGGGGGTTCTGGGTGATGGCAAACTGAATATGAGTCAGCAGTGTGCTCTGGCTGCCAGCCAACCATGTTCTGGAGGGTACTAAGAAGAGCATTGCTAGCAGCTCAAAAGAGATGATTGTCCCTCTCTATTGTGCACTGATGCGGCTGCACCTTCAATACTGTGTGCAGTTTTGTGTGCCACAGTATAGAAGGGATATTAAGCTATTAGAAAGTATCCAGAGGAAGACTGTGAAGATGGTGAAGGGTCTGGAGGGGAAACCTTATGAAGAGTGGCTGTGGTCACTTGGTTTGCTCAGCCTGAAGAGAGTGAGTGGTGACCTCATTGCTGTCTTCAACATCCTCAGAAGGGGTTGCAGAGTGGTAGGCACTGATCTCTTTACTCTTGCGGATAGTGATAGGACTAGAAGTAGTTGTATGAAGATGAGTTAGGAGAGATTTAGCTTAGATCTCAGAAAAAGGTTTTTCACCTAGAGGGTGGTTGGGCTCTGGAACAACCTCCCCAGGGAGGTAGTCACAGCACCAAGCCTGACAAAGTTGAAGAGGTGTTTGGACATTGCTCTCAGGCACATGGTGTGTTTCTTGGGTGTCATACTCAGGGTTAGGGGCTGGACTAGATGATCCTTCTGGGTCCCTTCCAGCTCAGAATATTCTATGATTCCATAAGCCATAATTTACCTCCTTAAAGGGCCCAAGGGTCTGTTAAAATTTAAGTATTATTACCATGTAGTTATTATCGAGGACTAGAAATATGATTTTTGGGGCATTATAGCAGCCTATAAATATTTAAAACATTAAACTCTGAAGAGGGTTAATGTAATACAGGCAAGTAACATTAGAAGTACTAGGGTGAATTGTGGAATGAAAGAATGGAAAAGTTTGAATATATTTGAATGTGGAATTATCTCGCAATAAGACAGAGCTGTTACTGCATTACTTTACATTGTTTCAGTGATGATCCCACAAAAGAGCATTCAAAATCTACTGAGTTAAAACGTGTAAGATGAGAGACACATTAAAACATGAAACCGATCACTTATGCAAACTAATATAAACAAAGTCCATCACCCTGATATTAAGAGTATTGAGTTCATAATTGTCAGTAAATGGTATAGTTGGAAATATTTAGTTGAGAAAAGAAACCCAACACATTCATTTACATCTCTTAATTTTCACACCCTGATTATGGACACGTTCTTGGTCATCCACGCCTCCTCTTTCAAATCCAAGTCATGCACCCTCTTTACTGCCTGTAAAACTGGTAACACCTGTGCACCATGCCAGGATATTAAGCTGTTCATATCATTTTATCAATGCTCTTGAGATCTTTGTACAGGAGAGAGAAGTAACCACCACTGTGGTGTGGTTTCTGACCTGCTTGTTAGCAGCTCAGCTAACTCAGCTGGCTGGTTCAGGGTTTTTAAAAATGCAAGCTGACAACAACAATCTCTAAATGTTGAACTAAGCAATTTCAGAGTGTATTATTTAGTTTACTGTCTTGATTCCTTTTTCTTTCAAGTTTGCTTAGTAAGAATGAAATATTTTGCTTTAAAAAAGCTGATCATAGACAGACAGACAGCATTTATCTAAACCAGTATCATACAATGCAGGCTCTACTTGTGCAGGGAATTGTCTTAGTCTGGACACACGATGTTGACAATTCTAGAATCCTAACAGGATCCTAAGTCCTTTTTGCTTGAGTCTCATTAAACCCTTGCAAGGTAAGCCAAAATTATACATGGGAATTTTCCTTGTTAAATCCTCTGCTAGTACTCAGAAATGTACTCTGTGGATTTTGAGAACATTCAGAATCTGTAGATGTCCTGTAACCCTATATGCTTCCTTCCAAAGGGACTTCTGTATATCCAGGATTTTGAAAGAACCAACATAAAGACCTTCAGAGAGGTGCAGTGTTTCAGCTGCTGTAGCAAGAGGTGAGTAGGAAGTTAGAATGTGTCTGCCAAAGAGAAAAGTAGGAGAAAAGCAGCTCTCAGTTTTCTGGGGCATTGTGAATTCAGAAGGAGGATGAAATACTGAGGCAGCAGGTGCAAAATAAAAACTTATTTAAACTCTTATAAAAGGTTTTATATTTTTTTCTATTTAGTGAATGTTGTTTTCATAGTACAAGCAAACATCACTACCAACACTGCATGGTGGATGAAGTCTGTGTCAGAAGGACAGAAGACTGCTGAAGACAGACCACTGCACATTGTCGTGACATCAGGAGAAAGGAACAAAAAGAGCTTCACTGAGCACAAGTAACCCATGTTTTCTTCAGCAGTGTCACTTTTTACCTTCCAATCTAAAAACTATGCTTTTTTGTTCTTCACACTTATCAGTGTGAAGCAGTCCTTATTCAACCCTGTCTCTTCTCTGTGGTCCTCTGGCAGTTCACATCTTATTCAGATTGTTGAGACACCTGGTACCTCTCTTTTAGGTATTGTTTTCCTACCTGAATCCCAGATTACACAATGGGTATGAGTGCTGCTTACCCAATGTTTATTATAAAACCTGTGACAGCATTTTTTCCATGCTGCTTTATAAGAGGAAATAGCATTTTATTTGAAATACTGAGTGTCAACATGAAAGGTGTTTTAAAAGAGCTGAGAATCATGCTGTCAGGAAAATGTTTCCAGGCCTACATTTCCTCCCACATCAACTGTGTTGAAATAATCAAATACTATACCACTTATACTTGGGAAGAGGATGACTAACAGTAGCTAATTACTGCTCAGTCTGTTGCCCTCAGCAGTTATTGGTTTGCATTACACCTGCTGGCATAGAAGGGCACAGTTTGCAGTCCTGTGGTCTGGAGGCAACTTAAGTTTTCAGAGTCTTCCTTGGGAGACAGTGACAGGACAAGGGATCCTTATACTAAGATCCTATCACAGAGGCTGCTACCAACATACGTGACTGAGCAAATGGTCTGAACACCCTGGCTCTGAGCCTCTCGAGGTCAGCCCTGTCCTGCTGGGTTCCCTGGACCAGACCATGTCATACTACATGGAAAGGAAAAGGTGGTTACTTATTTCTTCCTGCTCCATCATTCAGCAGCAGAGATTGAACCTAGCTCAGTGGTATTGGATATTAGTTTCTACTTTCCTCCCAGTTTGCTGCTGCAGTAGCAAAAAGTTGGCATAGGGCCTTCTGTATCATATTTGATCTGTTGACACTTGCAGCAGTGCTGGACTCTTAACACTGTAGGAGTTTCCGTCTGGAGAAATATGGTAGCCCTTCCTGCCTCCTCATTCCACTCCCTACGGAAAACCTCCCTCTTGTTTTCCCAAATTCTGGGCCAAATAAAATATACCAAAATAACACTGGAGACAGAGAAGGAATCTCTTGCCTCAAACTTGGCCTCAGACCATTACTCGTCTCACAAGTGAAGTCACGCGGGCGGAATCCAGGCAGGGTTTCATCAGCAGAAACTCCAGGTTCACCCTGGCTGCTATGCAAACAGATATCCCCCTTGTTTGTGGGGGCCAGAATGGCCACTTTTGTGTGCTTTCATGCTATGTTGAGTTCATGAGAGTCCAGGCATTATACTTTTCAGCCGGCTAGCTTAAAACTCTATAGGAAAGAAAGGGCCAGAAGGTCTTGTACTGTGGTGGTGGCCTACTGGCCAATGTGCTGTGACATTTTACTGTTACATGGGGAAGAGGCAGGAAAGCAAAAGTTGTTAGAGATCCTGCCTCATTCTTAAAGGCTTTTATTACTTCAGGGATGTTCTCCTGAGTAATCATGTAATTCTGCTGCAGTCATATAATGTATTCAACACCTGACACTTGAGCCAGACAGTGGCTTTCTATAACATAACCTGCCCCCCACAAAGCAACCATTATTATCCTTTCTATACAGAGCTCAGGTCTTTTATAGGAAGCCTCTTGCATGTTGGGCAGCAAGGCCCTGCACAGAGATACTACAGAGCATCTTTTCACAGAATCACAGAATCATTACGGTTTCTCACTTACTGTTCCAGTGTCATTTCATGCTGTTGCTATTACATCATCTCATCATCAAAGAAGCCTGGATTTAGCCCAGAGCTGATGATGTAGCATAGCACCGTTCTTTACTTAGAAGATAAGCATTATTATCAAGCTTCTGTCATCACTGTCTCACCGGGGGCACCTTTAATCTGTCATAGCCCTTCACAGATTTATGGTGAAGTCCCTTTAAGAGAGACAGAGGGGGTTTCTCTAAAATGCAGCTTCTCTGTCTGTTTCTGATGAGATGTGTGCTTCAAAAGCATGCTATTAAGTAAAATCCTGTTTAATATACCCTATCTTATGTGATTTTTATCCCTGTGTACAATCAATGTCAAGATAATATGTCTGGTGATATTGAATAGCCATATACTATATGCTGTAACTTTAGCTCTTTTTAGGGAGTTCAATCTCTTCCTGATTTCCATCTGCCTCCTTTTCTAACAAAGGTCTTATGGCTCTTCAGAGCCACCTATGCAGTGATTAGTGTTTGAAGTAGCACTGTTCTTCTGAAGAAATTTCCATTTCAGGTATAGGCTGAAAATGGGGTTACCAAAACATTGTGAACACTTCTAGGATACATTAATTTAAAAGGTCAAAAGGGATCATCACCACAGCCTGACTGGACACCCTATTTTAACCCAAGCTGTAGAATGACACCTGTTCTTTCTCTCCCATATGATAAGCTTAACTAGGTGAACCACATTGAATGGCAGAGGTGTTCAATATCCAAACAAAATCCTAAGGATACCCTTGTGCAATTTTTCTTCAACCCTCTATGGATGTTGTCAATCCAGCTAGTACAGATAGCAAGCTAGTTTATACCAGATGAAGTGCTCAGCCTCCTTTTTCTCCTCTTTTTCTCTTACATTCCTCTCCTCATTTGATACTGGTCTACTGTTTTCAGTAGATGCAAATTGCTTGTAAAAACTTATATATCTATTTCATTATCTTAGAAAAAAATTCTCCCTAACGGTCTAGCAGTCTGTCAGTGGTAGTGTTATTGGGCAGATGTCCAGGAAAGAACTTCATGCCCTAGCTAGGCTTTCACACTTGACAGTAATGTGCTCTCATCTTTACATACAAGCACTTAAGTGCTGATCATGAGACCCTTACGTGTGGATTTGTTGGTTATAACAACCACCTCTAGACCACAGCTATTCATAAAGTGTGCTCTAGGTATCTACAGAGACTTCAATGTAAAAATTGCAGAATGTTCATAGGATAATTGGTTAAGCCATCAAATAATAAAATGTGCAGGAAACCCAGCATTAGCCCACCTTTCCTGCTACACAAGTCCTCCTTCTCTTACCTAACTTCTTCCTGTGTGAACTCCAGGTTTTCTCAACTAATTCCTGACAAACAGCCTTGCTCTGGCTTTTATATCCTATGCCCCACATTCTTTGGATTTTTCCTATAGTTGCTATGTCTGAGATGTTTCACTTTTTTGACTCCTTCTAGCACATTCTCTTGCTCTTGCATCTAGCTCCTCCTGGTTAACTGGTTCTCCACCTCCATCTGCCTTTCCATCCTGCCATCCCACCTTGGGTGTCATCACCACCTGCCCTACCTTCTGAGCCTGCAAAGCCTCTGTCAGTGGAGACCTTTAAGAACAGGTTAGGCACACACCACAAATAATACAGTTCCTTCTGCCTTCAGGCAGGAAGCCAATTAAAAGGACTTACTGAGGCCCCTTCCAGACCTGCATCTTTCTGATTCTATTATCCTTCGCATTAGCAGGAGAGCATTAATGGAGCCACGCTTCTTGGCACAAATGTTTCCAACTGATTGTTATCTTGGCGTCTTAGGCTTGCATCTGGAGCTTCCCTTTTGCAGGGTAGCACAGGCTGCAGCTAGTGCCAGGGCTCAGGCTTGCCATTTCAGCTTCAGTGATGACTTAAACATCTATGCTCCTTCTTTACATAAAGTTATCAAATTACTTTTATTTTCAGTCATTTTACATTGTCCAAGTAAAACAACCATCGATATTTCTTATTGTAATAGGGGCCTTTCCCTTGAACCTCCTTGTTAGTCATCAGCTATTCTTTTGTGCTTTTGAGACAAGCATCACTTTCGTGAACTAAAACCATGCAACTCCCAGGGAGACCAACTGGACTGCAGATAATGTAACTGAGAATAGTTTCTTTCTTTTTGTTGTGTTGCATGGGTTTTTCCTCACCATGTCATTCTAATTATACTTGTGTTTGTCTTTTCTGGTAATTCTACAGGTAATGTAGGCAGCATACAACACTCCACAGGACATCCTGCGACCGTTTTGATGTATCTACTCTTCCAATCAGCAGATGAATTTTCTGTCAGATGTGCAGGTAGGATACTCCAGTTAAGGAATCCGGCTCTTCAAAAATTACTAATTTTCTCTTATATTAAATTCCTTGGTGTATAGGTTTATAAAGAGTAAAAATTGCTTCACAGCATGTAAAAACATTCTAGGATGAATACCTCATTATACCCATCCAGCTGCAAATTGCTGTTATCTTTTCAGAACAATTAGCCTATTATACATTTTCTTAAAACCTGATACTAGCCCATCATCTTCCTTATACTTTGGATCAGCCCACAAAAACAGCTGTCTTCCAGCATCCTTCGCAATAGGGTTGCTCATTATCAGCTATCACTTCTGTGCTAACAGTTCCACACTGAGTACAAAAAAGAAGCCAAAGGGTTTGCCTGTGGTTTTCTATTATTTTAAGCACTGTGGACTGAACTTACATCAATATTGTTATTGGTGTACTTAAAATAATAGCCAAAAGAATAGATGACTGGAAAAAGGTGAGGTGGTTTGGGGAGGAGAAGGAAATGCCAATGCTGCTAGAAAAACATTCAAAAAAAAACCCCAATGAGGCAGATTTTACAACAAACACCACTGACTTCTATAGAGTTGCTCCTAAAATGCACTAAAAAAACTGAAGAGACAGCAGAAATTTTATAGCGTTAGAAAATAGCTAAAATATATAGAAAATATCAAACAAAATGGATCTTTGAAACAATTACAAGAAGTTTTCGGAACTCTGGTACTGATGTCCAAAGTTCAAGAGCCTTTCAGATTTGTGTAACCCTCTAAATTAAATCCATGCAGTTCACTGGTCAGAGAACTCACAAAAGGCATTTTCAAAACCAAAGGTCTGACTACTGTATAGTTTCCTTAGAAAATTAGGTTGTCCCTGTGCTGTTGGCCAGTCTTTGTTCACCTTTAAAGTACAGCTTGATGTGTGCATGTGGGTCATAGCAATTAATATATTTTCTTTTTGCCTATTTCTTTAAAGTACTTCTGGCTCCCCTTTAGTCTGAGAGGGAATATGTAAGTGTAAACTATGATCTGTTGTTTTAGTTGCGCTCTATTTTGTTTCCTTACGTCTCATTTCTTTGGTGCAGTTTACTAAGTGCTTTATTAGCCATTGGATGTCTGTTTTGCTAAAATACAAGAGCACATCACATAGATATGTTTAGGCAGGGACAAAAAGCCCTGAGAATAAAATCTTGTGATGAGAATGGAATTTTTCTTTTTCTCTGCACGGCTTCCAAAGACAAGCTAATTGTGGTCACACCTTGCTCCACATGTGAGACAGCATACTGCAGTCTGCCCATACCAATGAAGACGCTCCTCCATTTCCCACTGCTGCTAGCAGCACCATCCCCCTTGGGATGTTAAATCCCCCTTCGTGTCTACTAGGGCTGTTGAAAGGTAAATTACAACATTTTTGTTTTCTTTTCTTTTTAGCTAGAGGCTGGCAGAAGGACATACTGTCCTTCTTCCCCTGCTGCTGCTTATGGCAGGGCATGCTGGTCCTCTGAGAAGCTGGCACAAGCAGCTGGTCCAGCTCCGTAATGATAAACGCGCAGGTACTGAGAACTCGCCTGAGGTTATGGTTTCCCAGATGAGAAATGCAAACAGGGAGAAGTAGATGCAATGCTTTGTTAGGGGATGGACACAGAGACCCATCCAACAGTCCAACACAAAGACAGCTCTTCCCCTAGGGTATCAAACAAGCACTTCTACCTGGGCAGAAGGATGGCAGTGGGTGCATGACAGAAGCATGACATCCTATTTGATGGGTTGAATTATTCCTTTCCTTTGATTCATTATGGGAAAAAAAGCGTAAATTGTGACACATCCAGGCAAGTGCCCTTGGTGGTCTTTATCATACCTGGCAGGAAGCAAGACTGTCCTGTTACGGTGAAGAGCAGGAACTTTCCTCCATCAGCATCACTCTGTCCAAGTTGCTTGTAAAGCTCTTCACCTTTCTTCTCTCCCTTTTCTCCTTCCTGACTGAGGGGTGCACAGTGCCAGCAGCCCTCAGTGATGTTTCAAACAAGGGAACAGGTAGTAAAGGCTCAGAGCCTCCGTCTGCAGGTAACTAGGATAAAATACCAGTTTCTAAGGATGTTGTTTTCATTCATATGGCTGGTGCTGTCTAACAGCAAAAATTTCTAAACCAGTTTTCAAGGGAGAGAACTCTTCCTAAATCAGTAATTCCACTATAAAAAGAGGGAGAAAAAGTGAGTTGGGATGAAGTTTGATATATATAGGTAGCGGATTTTGCAATTCCTGTTTCAGGCATCTGTAAGTAAGGTGGTTACCATATGATGCTGACTCTTAGTCCCCAATATGCTTTGCATTTGCTATGGATTATATACAGGGAAAGACTATGATTCTCCTTTGCCTGTTTAGGTCATGGTGACCTTGTAACTTCTACATGATAGACAGTCACAGATGCCCGATATAATCGGCATTTCCACAGGACTGGTGATGTTTGTGAGAAATGCTTTTGTTATCATATTTTTTGGCCTCCAGTCCAGGCTTTTTGTAAAAAATAAAACAAAACAAAGCACCCTTCATATTAGTTAATGGGCATATTAAAAAAAAAAAAAACCACAAAAAAACCCAACAAACCACCAAAACCAAACCTGTTTTCCTTTGGGAGAAATTGTTTTCTAGCATAATGATAGATTTCACTAGGAAAATCTTATTTTTATTCTAAAATAAACTGCTAGCATTCTGAGCCATTTCTATGGGTTTCTATCTGTTCTAATCTAATCAAACCTATTTTTAGAACACCAGCGAATAATATTGTTAGACAGCACTGAGACAATTTGAGACTCCCAGTTGAGTTTCTGCTAGAGAAGCATATCATAAAAAGCACCATCACAAATTTGCTTCTTTGTTACAGAGGCTGCCAAGCAGATCAAGGGTTTAAAGGGTCTGCCATTTGAAGTCTCTTCAGTTTGAAGATGTACTGTCAGGGATCAGTATGGAGAAGGCTTTTATTCTGCTGCTGGAGTGTTTGTAGATGAAAGGAGAACACCTGTGCCTAAGCCATCAACCTGATGTTTTTCAAGACATGAAATTCACTTAGAACTAACCACAGGATGTTGGACTGAAAAATAACATGCATTTATTTTTCCTGTGTGTACTACCTTGAGGAGCATCCCAATCACTTTATAAAGGAATACTGATACATAATTAAACTACTGGAATGGAGGATTTACAGCATAAGGAGCAAACACTTGAAATTGCACAACCATGGTAGCTGAGTGAAAAGTTATGGGTCTACGTTATAGTGACTGGGATTGTTTCCATTACCTTCAGTGCGTTTCAGTCAAATCCTTAAAACTTCTGAAGCACAGGTATTTGGTCACCTGTCACTAAGATCCATGTCACAGAACCATCATCCTAGTAGATTTTCTTAAATATGAACACAGTTATGATGTTATCTCTTATTCCTTAAACGATCACTTCAGATTGCAGAGGAAATATAGTGGGTATGACAGTAGAAAGGGGATGTATTCTTAAAGCCACATAGATTATTTTAGGTTTTAATATCTTTGACACCTTTTACTTAAACAATAGAAAATCCTTTTTAAATGCACTTTTTTTTTTGTAAGATTGGAAAAATTAGTATGAAAGGAGGAGAAAGGATGGCTCACTGTAAGCCTTCAGCTTATGTTATTAGATTCTCAATACTCCTCACCTTCTCACTTTACCCATCATCCAGAGCCCACATATACTTCTTCCAAGGAGTGACTGGGTTTATGCTGTATTCTCTGTCCAAAGGACTCTAAACCCCTAATAAAATTCACCACTTGATTATTTGCAGTATATGCCAGGAGCATTTTGCTCACCATTGCAATTCAGCCACCTCTGGCATGAGAGTGTTTTAGGCAGACAGCATGCATTACCTGAGGGATCTAAGCATAAATTACTAACTATAATGTTCTTAATAATAAAACTAAGAGGGGACTTTAGACAGAAATTGATTTATTACCCATCAAGGATGCTATCTGGATGAGAGAGATTTACAAAGAAAAGGTTGAAACAGAAAATAATACAGGTAATTACACACAGCCTTGGCTTCCCTGTTCACACTGGGCTTGGCTGTGCAGGCTGAAGAGCACATGGGTCTTTTGGTCACACTACTCATTCAGTTAAAGCTCAGCACCTTGTTTAATGCTTTGCTGTTTAAGATCAGAGTGGCCAGTGCCCTGTAGATATGAACCTGTTCTTCCCACCACATCAAAGGAATCTGGATACTGGGGCAGATTTGGATCTTCCACCAGTTTTAACTGGTATAAACTATGTGAGAACTGCTATGAAATACGTGTAATAACTATGTTACTTAAGATCTCCATGCACTTAATATTACCATCAAGTGAGTTAGCCTATAGTGAAAGAATAATAAAGCCCATAATACTTTGAAACTGGTAAGTAATACAGTGATTGAAATACTATAGAAGTGATTGGAAACCCAGAACCTGTACAAAATCTGTGGCCAATATTGTATATTAAGTCATTATAGAAGTTAATACTGAGCATACATAGTGCAATGATCCTGTTAAGGACCTACTGCAACAAAAGTACTTATAATAGGAAGACTTACAACTTCATTTCCCAGTGGTAATCAGAAACAGTCCTGTAGAAATACAGTTACACTGGTGGAAAAGCCTAGAATTCAGACTGAACTCAGAATTCAGAGGAAAAGATCATGTGTTGTTTAGTGAATCCCTGCAATCTTTTTTCCTTTTTTTTTTTTGTCCATATTCCCTCATCTCCCAAGCACATCTGGTGTTTCAGGAACATTGTATTCAACAGTGGTAAAAGGACACTCAGGCCAAGAATAACAAATGAAAAATGAAAACACTGGGGCCTAATGCTGATCTCATATGGGTGTAAATCAGAGGCATTCCAGCAAAACCTTTGGAACCACACCAGTGAAATAGTTGTGTCTGATTCAGAATCAGAACTGTAGAGGCCAGTGATTTTCATCAAGAAAGTCTCACTGTCAGGAGGCCTGAAATTCTCCCATTCCACTGGGAAATTTTACTGCAAAAGATGTTTAAAAGAGCTTCTCTTAAATATCACAAATGTTGAGGAAGTGACAAAGCTAAAGCAAAAATGCTTTGGTAGCTCTTCTGTCTGCACCACCTAATGTAAAATACCTGTCAAACCAGATTAAGCTCAAGGTTTTGATTTGCAATTTGCAGCGCAAAAAGGGAGTTTGACATCAAATAAATATATATTTTGCATGTAGTTACTGGATTAGTACATGGTTGCTCTTAAATCCTTTAAAAGCAGAGAAAGTCTTTCCACTGACTTAAGGGTGGATTGTCCTCAGTAGCATGACCTGAATAATATACATTATTGTACTTTGTATTTCTGGTCTTGACCTGAGGCATTGCCATAACCACAGCACTTGTAGCTCTTGGCAACTTAACTAAATAGACTGTCTTTAAAATGTAAACAGAACTCAGGTGTTTGTTGACCAAATTGTTCGAAGATACCAGACATTAAACCCCCTAGGTCTCCATTAGCAAGGAGATCCTAGTGGGGAGGAACCATCATTCCATAAATGTCTGTACAAAAACCATTTCTGAGCCTAAAAATTCTGGTTTCACTTGGAAGTCTGCAGCAAGAAAGCAGAAGTACTTTCAAGATACAGATCCAATAACTGCATTAAAGTTCCTAATCCCATCTGCCCTATAAAAATAAATTATTTAGTCTTGTTGCTGTACACTTCTTGGAGCTAAATCACATCAAATTAGAACCATCATAAAAACATGGGGGTTCTTTGTTTTGGAGACATGATGCCAAAACATCAGTAAATTTTGTACGATTGTCAGGTTCTGCTGTTGTAATTTATCCCTTGTACTTGTATTGCTTGTATTTTTACTTCCTTAAATAAGTGCCTTCCTCCTTCCTCTCTAAAATATTGGTGGAATCTCCACCTCCCCTGCTGTCTCCCTTCAGGGCTGCTGTTAAAGCTAATTGTAGACAAGAGGACTTTCTGTGAATTTAAAGGGGCTTTGTAGGAGGTATTGACTTCAGCTATCCTCCACATACTTTGCTTTTAAAACACTTCCTTACAAATTATGTCTTTCACTGTCTTGCAGTCATTGCTGCTTGTTTACAGTTCATCGGTACTTAGAGACAAAGCAGCCCACTAAGAATGATGCTCCACGTCCTGCCATAAAAGATGTCTCCCTATTTTTCTCCGTTGTCCTTTAGGTGAGGATGCCCTTTTAATGTCCATTTTGCCAATATGCTGCTTGCTCAGTAAACAGAGGAATAACCTGCTCAGGCTCGCCCCTTGTTTGACTTTGTATTCAATGAACATCAAGCCAAACAGCAGCTAGAATGCCTGACCTTAAAGACTGAAGTTCAGTAAGAAACGCTAAGATCTTGAGGCAAATGGTTTCATATTACTGGCTCCTGTGTCTTTCATTGATTAGAGGTTTTACAACTGATAATGGGTTTCAAGGTTTATTTGGAAACTTTGTCAGGAGGGCAGAGATGGGGGAAGGGAGAAAATAAGCAAGGCTGAGAGTTTCTTTTATATTTAGTGTGTGGCATTAAGATGGGAATAAACAAAGGTGGCAGAAGGGAATGCCATTAACATACCATTTCAAGGTCCACCCCTTGGCTTATTGTTGGGTCAGTTCTCTGCAGCAGTAGGTGGGGTGATGGGGGTGGACCCTGGAATGAGGAGGGGTACAAGAGAGGGAATTTAGGAGTTGTGCTTTGTAGAGGGTTTGTTCACTTTGTGCAAAATCTATGCAACTGCAGCTGAAGCAAATGGGAATGACCTGAATATTATGTTTTATTCTGTACAAGTAACCCACAATTGTGTTCAAGCGTCAAGTTTTAAGTCCTTGGGAAAACATCACACAGGTGAAATACGACATAGGGAACTTTGCAGCATTTGTTCACAGCATGCAAACTGTGTCCATGGCAAGATCTGTTGCCAGATGAGATTCAGGAAAGACTCAATTCAAGTAGAAAGGAACACCAGGAAAAGCACCAATACAGAAAGGGGCAAGAAGGAGAAATCCTTGTTTTGCCCAGTTTCCAAGGGACAGACTCAGAGGAGACTTCCAGAAGAAAAGCCAAGGTCCATATAAGAGAGAGCCTTAATTAGAAGAGCTTTCCCCCAGGAAATGGCATTCAAAGCTGCCATGCACAGCAAGGCTGAGAAAAACTGCTGAAGCCAAAGTCAGATATGGACCAAAGCTGTAAGCACTGAAGTCAGTAGAAACATCCACAAGGAAATTTCACAGAATCATTAAGGTTGGAAAGGACCCTCAAGATCATCTAGTCCAACCGACAGCCCTACACTACTCTTACCCCTAAATCATCCCCTGAAGAAACACATCTATTCTCTTCTTAAAAACCTCCAGGGATGGTGACTCCACCACCTCCCTGGGCAGCCTATTCCAATATCTAACCACTCTTTTAGTAAAGAAATTCTTCCTAATATCCAATCTAAACCTACCCTGGCACAGCTTAAGCCCATTCCCTCTAGTCCTGTCACTAGTCACAAGGGATAAGAAGCCAACACCCGCCTCCCTAGAATGACCTTTCAAGTAGCTGAAGAGAGCGATAAGGTCTCCCCTCAGCCTCCTCTTCTCCAGGCTAAACAACCCCAGCTCCCTAAGCCTCTCCTCATAAGGCCTGTTTTCCAGACCCCTGACTAGCTTAGTTGCCCTTCTCTGCACCCTCTCCAGTACCTCCATGTCCTTCCTAAACTGTGGTGCCCAAAACTGCACACAGTACTCGAGGTGCAAGTGTTAGGTTCAGAAGTATCACGGACGATGTTTTGGTAATCACTGGAGGACTCAGAAAAAAAGAATGTGTTATGACTCTCTCAAAGACCATGCAATGTTAACAATAATCATGTAATGGGGGGTGTGCCTGTGTGTGTGGGCATGCACGTGTGTGCCTCCTGACCCACTGGTGTTGAAAAAGCTTCAAGTATCAGTCTGTCTTGATCTAATGAGACGAAAAGAGAGCATGAAGCAACCTGTAATTTCTGTAGGCAGTGGCCTAGGTGTTAAAGAGAGGTGGTGTATAGTGGAATGCATATAACCCTTTTCTAACCTCTCACACCTTCCTGTGTAGAAGATAAGGATTGACATTGAAGTTATTTGTCCACTTGAGTTCTCAAAGAGCTCAAGGAAGTGCCAGTCAGGCTGTAGTCTGGCTGAGCTCTCTATTTCTTGAGTGACATCTTCTCATTCCAGGCCTGTATTTAATTAACGTTCTTAATCTACCTTTCCAGTGCAGATGTTTGACTAAGGAAGATGAAATCCAACAGTCTGTCACCCAGGAAAGAGTGTTCAGGCTTCAAAAACTACTCTCCAAATAGGACATGTTTTCATCACTCTAGATCCTTCCTTTTGAGAATCAAAGCAAGTCAGGACTGCCAGTATTTCTGGGTATTATCAGTAGCCAGTTATATGCATTTCAGCTCATGCTCAGGAGGTGAACCTGGCCCCCCTACAGCCTGATTCACCTTTACTCTGTTCTCACTATGACTGTTGCTTACCACAACATTTTAAGAAGTTGAAGAATGCTTATTTTTCGTCTAGCATCTGTCTTGGCCTTCTCTCTTCCAGAGAGAAACAGTGGTTTTCTCTCAAGGACAGACAAAAAACTCACCCTTAGTGAGGCCCCACAAAAATTACAGACTGTGCTCCAGACTCCCATCATCAACCCAAATACACAGAAGATTATTTCTCACACTTGTATCCCTATGACCATTTTCACCTGTTAATGCAGACTGCCAACAGTTCAAAACCAATAATTTAGAGAGCAGCAAAAGCACTCCAGAACTATGAAATATAACCTATGAAGAAACTGCAAAGGAATTTTTGTTTTCTTAAATATAGAGAAGACTGAACAGAGACTTGATAGCAGTCCTCAAAAATGTAAACGACTGCAGCAAAGAGGAAGGAAATTATCTTCTCTCTCCCACGTGGAGAGGATAAGAATAACAGGCTAAAATTGCAGCAGGGACATTTTTTGATTAGATATTAGCAAAACCATTTCTAGCTGTTAGGATGGTAGTACTGAGGCACTGGGATAGGCTGCCTTGGAAATCTCCACATCTGAAATGCTTTTGAAGCAAGCTGGAGCAATGTCTGTGCTAATGGGACAGGTACCACTGACCTGCTGAATTCTTGGAGCAGAAGGAATTGGTGACTTCTTAAAATTCCTCTAGGCTTACTTTCATGTAATTTCATGGTTCATTGGATAAGTACCTGTCCATTTATTATCCTTTAGGAGAATTTTAGAAGTATTATTTGCATCTTTGTGTTTTTTGTCTCCGAAGCCTTCCTCAAGATTATTATTCTTCCAAACACAAGGCTATGCTCTGTGATTCTCTCCTATAAAAGGTGAAGCTAGTCTTGCCCAACAGGAGCTATAGCCCTACCATTTATTGAAAGACAATGAGACTAACATTCCTAAAGAAATTACCAAACAAAAAAAAACATTTGGCTACCTAGCCATTTGCCTTCACTTTTGCAGCAGCATGCACTACAGCATTGCTGAGGTTTGCAGTTTAAAAGCAACCACCAATGAAACACAGAAAATAGAACTTGGGACAAACATGGTTAGCAGGGTCACAGGGACCTGGCTGTCACAGGCACCCGTATCAGGTAATCTTTTTGGTAAACTCAGCAAACTGCATTTCCAGTCTGATTCAAATGCTTGTCCTTGCTGCTCTCACTGGCTGGCTTCTCCAGAAGATCAGCACTTAGGTAGCCAAGAACTTTCCTTTAATTTCTAACCTAGCATTTTTTCTTGGCCAGTTTATTAATTAGTTCCTTTGTTAATTTTACATTTCCACCTTCATAGAGTCTTCCAGTTAAGTGGATTTGTAGCTGGCTTCAGTATCCCTCTTCGTTTTCATTATGTAAGGCTAGACAAGTCAAGCTCTTTTCATAACCTCTCAGAGAATCAGGTGATTGCACCCATAACAGACCAGTAGCACAGTTCTTTCCTGGTATAGCGAAGGGATGGCCCAAAAATCACACAGTAGAGAAAGGGTGTCTCAAAACCAAAACCAAACCACTTTTGTAACACACAATCAAGGCCTAGGAAGGATTAAGAAATGAAGTTGCCCTGTTACTTGCTCTGTTAGAAGTGTAGTTATCCTACAGAAACTCTTGCCATCTTGTGTGAAGTATCACAACAAATCTGTGAGTGTTGGGGAAAGACAATTCTTGCACCAGTTGTCACACAGCATGGCCTACTTTCTGCCACCAGCAGTCTCTATGGGCTAGTGCAGAAGCCCAAGAACTGCAGCTCATCTTCCCATGTCCCCTTTGCAAAGGCAAGCCCTACTGGTGGCACCAGCACAGCAACACTATGGTTACACACTGAACAGCAATGCTGCTTGAACCACCTTGTCTCCACCCTTCTCCACTACCAGCTGCTTTTTCCATTTCCCAGTGGGCATCCTCCCTACTGCCAGCGTAAGTGTTTGTGCAGTTATGTGCAGAACCAGGTCAGGGATATAATCCTAGCCAAAAAAATAGCTTGCACCTTTTTTTTTTAATTATTTTTTTTTTCCAGCTGGAAGAAGTTCTTCTGTCTGGTTTCTTGAGTGGCTGCACAAGCACTTTGGCTGGCATAAGGGAAGGAAGAGGATAGGGGTGAAAAGAAGTAACCTTGCCATGCATGCTCTTCCCAAGTGAATGTGGCTGATTCACAGAGCCTCCTCTCCACTCTCAGTTATCATGGGCTGATCTTGCAAGGAGAATCACATACTTGTTTTTCGTCATGCCCCAGATGCTCTTTGCACCCCTTTCAAGGAACACTCATCTTTCCCCATCCATCTTTAGTATCTGTTACCAGAAAGGACTCTAATTAATCAGTATTCATCAGAACAGCCAGGTTTTGGAGGTCTCCCACTTGTCTTGTACTATAAAAAAGTTTGCAAGAGAGTTCAGGGGCTGTTGAGACTGAAACTGGTGAGTATTGCCACTAATGTCACACTATCCCTTTTATAAATTGGGCTGCATTTTCTATGCATTAATCTTTGACCATTACAATGGTGCATTCTTGCACCATAATTAACAGTTACTAGAAACATAGTCTGAAAAATGTAGTTCTTTGTAATTGCCTTTAGTAACAAGTAAATCATAGTTATACCCATGTTCATTACAGCACTCCTTTCGTGGGCAGCTATCACAATTCAAGTTAAAATAAACCCACTCCCATCTCTTCTCACTTTTTTTTTTTGTCTCCCAATTTTGCTATTAATGACATAGACAAATAATTTCCGAAAGAAGTTGTTTTCTTTGAAGTTTTCTCATTCTGATGTGCTTGGCTCCAGACACTTTGACGGAGGCTGATACAGCCATTGCTACTAATATGATTTGCGGAAAGGCTCTTTCCTGTTATACTGGGAGAGGGCATTGGGAGCCTGGCTTGTCTGAAGTGACTGCAAGGATACAAGGGTCACTGTAAGTTTTGACTGATTTCTGTATGTATTCTGAGGGCAAATTAGAAACAAAGGCACATTGTTATTTATCATGCAGTCTTGTCTGAAATCTGTACACTGATGATATTTATCTACTACATAAAACGACAGATACTTCATTCCTGTCTGACCACTAGAAGGTATTTTGAATGTGTTTTTACACTTATGGCACTTACAGGAACTCAAAAAACTTTAGCTAGACTTCTAGTTGCTTACTAGAAGCCTGTTCACAAAGGACCTGCACAACATGAAGTTCTTTTAACTTCCAGAAGCATCTCAACAAACACAGTGGACACTCAGCTTAAATTATCTATTAATAACCAATACTTATTTATAAACTAATCAACCATAGTATCTTTTTATAGACTACACTATGAAAAGTAAATTAAAACAGGTAATTATCTATATTAACATTTGTGCAATAGTATACTTATGGGAAGGTTTTAGTTAATGTACAGATTCCTATTAGGACAGCAAGTCAACAGCAGCAGCAGATAGCTGCATTTTGGGTTAAATTATCCTTACACAAAAAGCAAAAAAAAAAAAAGCAGCCAACAGATGCTGAAGAGTAGCAATGATTAGCCTCTTTCCCTTCACCTCCATTTCCCTGTAGGATTCAAACAGTCACTTCAGTGGTACAGGGATTTTAATTTTCATTCCAGAGTAGGAACTATGAGGGTGCCTTTTGTAGAATCAGTCTCATGTTTCCTGATTGTTTCAAAGCCTTAGGCTTTCAAGGATGAAATGAGCTGTATCCTAGACCTGCTTTCCTGCCTGACATTAGCCCAGTTCCTAAACACATTTCACTGTTCAACTGATACACCTATAAGTACAGTAAAAAAAAACCAACAACTTTGTTTGAAAGGAATGCAGAGAGGCCAAATTCATCAGCACTTCGAAATGAACTTGCAGTACTAAGCACTGCTATTTTCATTGCAAAATGAGGCCTTTTGCTGGGAAGCATCAATGCAACAGGCTTGTCTATTGACAGATTTGTCAGCACTTTTAGTCAGCCTGGAGTACTAGAACGTGCATTTGGCTAAACTGTTTAAACAGAATATATTAGTTAGCATATTTTTTCTATGCTACTGTAACTGCAGAAATTGTCCTTCAAAAACCAAACATACCTTTCTGATCTACAAGTAGTAGAGAGAAGCAAGAGTTTCTCTAAAATCTAGAGAATTACAGATTTTTCTGCCTGAGGATTCCACCTAACCATGTGTTTTTCTGCACTGTGCATTGATTCTGGCTGCATACACTTCTGTTCCAGTGTCGTCGTAACTGCTTTTAAGTTAAGCAAAAAGTGAGATTTCATTTCAGCTAAGACCAGACATATCAAATTCAACTACAAAAATGTGTTGCGTAAGGGAAAGGAAGGGCCTTTTGGCTGCGTGGAAGACTAAGAAGAAGGGACTACAAAGAGAGGAAGGTGCATATTTTATGTGAGATATAACAATGTCTTTGCAGCAGTAGCAGCAGCAACTAGCAGGCACAACTTTCTGGACGTAACCTCTTCAGCTTTTAGTTTTTCTCCCATACGCTCTGCTGTGCACTAGTCAGAAAGGGAGAGATCAAGATCGCTGCTGTGGCTGCACAGCCCATGCCAGGAACCTCTTGGTACACTAGCTGCATCACCCCGTCCCAGCCCAAGTGAGCTCATGAAGCTCAGCTGGACTCGGAGAGGTAGCACAGACACGTAATGAACACAACTGTCACGGAAAGTCTAAGAGGGATGCTTGTTCCACAGGCTGCCTGGACAATGAAGAATTGGCGTGCCACCCCCTCTCTCAGTCCCCAGCTGATGCCAAGACGGGCGGCCGGCTGCCTGCAGATGAATAGCAGGTCTGTTCCAGCAGCTGCGCGTCCTCGGCCAGTGAAGAGAAGTCTCCGGGAGCGCAGAGTGCCCTGCTCCGTGCATCGTCTGCAGAGGAAGACACCTGGGTGCAAAAGGATGGCCTCGGAAGGGGAGAGCATCAATCTTCAAGTGAGTCCATCTCAGGGGAATAACCACGGGAGGGAGAAGTGGGAGGGAAGATCCCCGGCTTGGGAGAAATATCCATTGCTCCTATCATTCACTCCTCAGCTTTGGGAGCCAATTTCACTTGAAAACTCAGTGCTGCTTTTTTCCTCTGTTCTCTTTTGATGAAAAGTTAGCAGCAGGATCTCTGCCTTGTTCTGCTAGGAGCTGTTATGAGCCTTTTTCCAAGAGAGTGAGGGTAAGAAGAGGGGTATTACCAAAAAGAGCTACCTTTGAGGGGAAGGAGGGGAAGCAGGGGCAAAAGTTAGCTTCCAGCTCTCAGAAGGAGGCAGCACATACTTTACCAGCTGCAAAAATCCAAACCATTCCTCATCTCACAAAGCCTTTCTCTGTTTGGCAGAAAGGGCACCCAATCTGGAGAGGAGGAAAAGAAATAAATACAGCAAAGGCTGAGGGAGCGCAGAGGCCAGGGTTTCCTACATAAGGTTTATAGAGAAACGGAATTTCTTGGAGAAGCTCTTTAAGTTCTCTGTGTTCCTCTTCTGAGTGTTTGTGTTTTTTAAGAAGGTTGTTTCTTGTGCTCAATGTGTGTTCTAGGAAAGGACAACTACACAGCAGAGCTGTCTGGAAAAAGAAACTATTAGAGATGAAATGGAATCAAAAGCCCAGATCACAAACACTCTTCAGAAGTTCAAGTCCAGATTCACACTTTAGAAAGCTCTGGAAAAGCTGCCCAGGGCACAGTTTTCAGTTCTGTGTAGGCTGGCAACAGTGTCCAAATTTAGCAGCTGATTTTTCTGTCTGTAACCATCTTAACCATCCTTAGGCTTGAAAGTAGGGACACCTGTCAGGGGTCTCAATTTTTATTTTTTGGCCCATGTCAAAGAAACTAAAAAGGAAAGATTTGTGCTCTTAAAGATAATTTTCCTGATTATTTCTAACTAGGAAGAATGACTCAGACTCCCTGATCCTGCAGAACATATCCCCAGCTCATATACAAGGTGCCCAGTAGTTTTTGAAGACCTGTGAACGGTTACGCTGAGATAGGACACACTATAACTGAGGAAGGTAGGTCGCTGTGACAGTTGGAGAAAATGTACTGTATTTAGAACTGAGGAAGAGAGAGGTGAGGCTTTCCTAGAACTATATAATAAGGGGGAAAATACAGAAATCAGTAAGCCAGGAGCTGTGGGCAAAGAGCAAAAAGCACAAGAAAATTATGCTAAATAAAAAGTCAAATTAACTCCCTGTATATTAAATCATTCTACCCAAAGGAAAGTTTCAGGTCTACTGTAGATTTAAAGCCCAGGTTTCATAGATGCAAAAATCAGCTTCCCTGACAAAAAAGCTCATAAACTTCTGAAAAAATCTGCAGTTTATTTTTTTTCCTCTTTCAATCCATCTTGAGGTTAAGTGAAAATCGAAAGAGATTCTCAGCATCTTCAACCTTTCCAATACTCAAATAAGGAAGCCCAGAAGGTCAAAGTTTCTTTGAGTTACAAAATTGAAAAGAGCATACCTATCTGTTTCTAGAACAAAAAGGTGGGGAGTGTTTGTATCCACCTATACACGTCGCCACAAGAACAATCATGCTACTGACATTTTCTTTGCTACACCTTACAGGGACTTCATGAAGTTACCAGACAGTACAAAATATAGGCGAATGCACACAGATTTCTGTGTGCTTATGACCAGGAAATATACAGTGCTAGCAGGGGAGTGAAAAAGGAGGTAAAAGCTTAAGTTATAAAGAGGCCAAGAACTCCTTTCTCTGAAAACCCACAAAGGAGCAGAGTGACACAGTGAGCATCGATGCATAAGAGCTTGGAACACCAACCATATGATTGACAGATGAATAGCAGGTGGCTTTTCCAAGACTCATTTATTAAGGAACAAAGAAAGTTGTGGGTACAAGGAGTCTCGTGCTTACCTTTCCCATTGCATGTAATTTGACTACAAGCCAATCACTTTATTCCATAAATATGAGTAAGCCTTTTTTTGAGCTCTCTCAGCTAAGCAGCCTGGCTGCATGGCACTGATCTCCCCTGAAGCTGGGACACCTTTCAAAGTTAGTCCTCAAGGCAGAAAGACCTTTTACCAACAGCAGATCTTTGGTAAGCAACTGATAAGCACAAAGCCTTGTAGTATGGTAACTTTGATTTGTGACTTGGTAACTTTGATTTGTGACTTGGTAGCTTTGAAACTTTGTTCAGATGATTGTGCCATATGGTAATAGTGTGAATCTTGCCATGGAACTTTGTTGATTTGCACTTTTACAACACCATACTAAAACCACTTTCACTAATAGCTTTGATGATGACTTTTTAAGTGATCTAAATTACCTATTCGCATCAAATTGGCACAGTTGGCAGAATCTTAAATCGGGATTCACAACACATAGCTGAGACAAGCAGAGGATCCTGGCAATGAGGTGATGTGAGGGGAGGAGTGAAGTCTTTCAGTTAAAAGTACATTGCCTCTTATGAGTCCCTGCTCTGAGCACTGAATGCAAAGCAGGTGTCCTCTTGGAAGTTTCCAGCTGTAAGTTTATGAAGAGCTTTGTGGGAATGTGCACTGCATGGTCTGGGGTGGTAATGCATGACTCACTCCTCAGAGAGCTCCTGGATGGAGCAGCAGGAACAGTCATGAAAATTAACTATGATACAATACAGAAATAGGAATTTTAATTTATAGGGAGAGGGTCCTGTGCCCAAAGCAGTTGCACAGAACCTGCTAGCATTTTTTTATGCAACATTTATGTAGCCAGGCTAGACAGGTAACTATAGAATGAAAACAATGTGAGCCTCTAGCCTTGTATCAGACAGAAGCAATCAAGATGTAAAAAGGCTCTAAGGAGAACTGATTAGTCCTCAACATTTTTGCTTATCCTAAAGCATGAGAACAGGAGCTCACTCAGCAAAATCAAAACTCTCCATAATATAAGACACTCCGTCACCCAGCATGTCATCAGCCTGTGGAATTTGCCATCTCCTGGAGCAGGTTAGAAGGTCAAATATTGGGGCAAGCATTGAGAAGAGGTTGGGAGGTCCAGTGACAATATTTACAGTTACACAAGCCAAAAAAGGTACTTTCAAATCCCATAAGTCAGTAGCACGATAAGAATAAATACACTTTTCAGTTCCCTACTGGCATTGGTGCAGTTGATGACCAGACTGCAACTGATATCTTGCATTAGAGAAGTTATACACCAACTGTCCATAAAGTGAGACATAGGACTTCTTTTTAACAGCAAGAAATATCATACATTAATGCACTTCTCCCTCATAAAATTTCTCTTGTTCTGTGTGTTTCAAAGGACTGTTTTCCAGTTACAACTTCTAGGAAGACCAGCAAAACTTCAAAATGAGCACAGAGATGCTAAAAGAAAATTATGCTAAATGGAAAAAAAAGCCACAAGGCTGTAAAGCAGCCTCACCAGATCTATGCCAGCCAAGTGCTAAGACTAAAGACAAAACTTGAATTAAAATATTTTGATTAAAAATATGAATTTACTTATTTAAAGATAAATCATTAACATGAAATAATTTGAACGATGCATTTTTCTTCCCAGAAATCTGTTTATGCCTTCCAAGTGAAATTTTCACCTTCCCCTATTAAGCATCCACCATTGATGACAAACCAGGCAGGCAGACCAGTAACTTGATGAGATATAACAGAAGACATCCTAAGATAGCTGGGATCAAAAGAACATATTTGGGATAATAACAAATAAACCAACTCAACAAGATCCTATCATCAGATTCTTTTTTTCTCCAGGAAACAAGGATTTATGAATTAGAAGTATAGCTTTGATAGTCACATTCTGGCCAACTCATCTGCACTTCTTTACACCCTTATTCCCCCTGATTCTTCCCTCTAACCCTTCCATAGAGATTTGCAGGGAGGAGAGTGGAGGAGGGACCAATACAGGACAGATCTTTTCAGCAGAGAAAGACCCATTAAATCTGTTTAGCTGTGTACCTCGTCTGTTGCAGTTCACGATCTGGCACTTTAACACAACCCTGTTTCATTGGTAATTTAAGCTAAAGTAGCAGCCGTTGAATGGGAGCGACCAAGACAACATCCGTTCCACCACTCCCACCACAGTGGCAGCAACTGGGGGAAAATCTGCGGACAGCTGAAATCAGTAACACACACACACACATTATTGCCAAGGCTAAGTCTGTCAGAACCCCAGATGAATATCAGTGCAAAGATTGGGGCTGATACTAAGTGGCTCCAGAGTTTTATTAAGTCTGTATTTTTATATTTTCTTATACGTGAATGGGTGTAATGTTCTGTATAAATGGGTGTTTAAGGAAAGTGTGCCAGATGAATGTCATCCACATTTGTATTGCAAAAGAGGCTATATATTGTAGGTTGTGTCTTTCTTTTTATAGTTTCTTAGTCTTTGGAAAAGAAAAAACTTACAATCCTCTGGGACAAGAAGCAGAATTAATACCTCACCATGTAAGGAATCATTCATACATCAAAAGTAAAAAAAGTAAACAGATAAAATAATCATTCTGGAAAACAGACCCTACACTGAAATTTTTTGGCAGAAGCTGTTTGGTGAATACTTTGAATGCAAACTACATCTGCAGAAATAAAGACAGGTTTACATGCAACTTGCAAGGAAAAAAAGATTTCAAATAATTGGATAGTTTACTTCCAGTGCTCAGTTTTTAACCAGATCTACAGCAGGAAGATTTTAGACAGGCAGATAAATGGAGTTAGCTACAGGCATGACAGTGTGGACTTTACCAAAATACCCATGAAACAACCGGAAAGTCCCACTTACCTCTGTAAATCCCATCTCCCACATCCCACTTTCAGTCTAGGTCTGATGAGGGGATGCAGCAAGCGTATTCACAACTAGGTTAGACTTTTGATTCCATGTTTTTTGGGGTTTTTTTGCGGCTTTAATGTGTGCCTCGAGGCTGTAACATTCTTACAAGTTCTTGACTTGGGCACATATGTGCCTGTTTCTGCAGCAACAGCCAGCTTGTGCTTTCTAGTGCCATAGAACCTTCACTCTCCTTCAGTGGTTCCTAGAATGACAGCAGGCTACTATCACCAACTGAGAAGTGTCCCTCTCCCAGTGGGAGTGTTATCTGGATAATTTCTGTAATTTGGGCCTGGATAATGACAATCTGCATTAAGAGAGTGAAAGAGTCTTTCAGAAAGAAAATCTCAAGTGTTTCTGAAGGAACCATTCCTGTGGCATCCCTCTATGGTGTGGGCAACTCAAGCTTTCAAGATTCTGAGGAACTTACTAGACCATGTTTTTAAATAAGTTACAATTAATAACACAATTACTACAGCCCCTCAAATAGGATCCCACTCCCCACTCCCAGGCGTGCACTCCACCACCTGTGCCACTCATTTGACACTGGTAAAGCTTGTTCAGAGAGCTAAACTTGGAGAAAACTAACCAGTTTGTGGCAGGGTTAGTGTTCTGGTGTGCTGTCCTGCAGTGTTTCCTGGGAGGATCAGACAATTTCCAATGACTAGGACTGCATGGCCATAAGAGCATGTGGAGGCAGCAGGATTGCTCCTTTCAGTGGCAGCTACCCCTCAGTTCAGATCAGTTAGCTGAAGGTCTAAGTCCGAATGGAGCCAGTGGGAAAAGCAGCGAAGGCTGGAACAGCAGCAATGATTGCTCTCACTAGTGAATGTCACTCAGACTGCAAGATTTAGGAGGACTACTTAAAATTAAAGGCCTTAGAGACCCTGAACCCAGTGTGGTGGAGGGCAAAGCTGCCATATGAGTGGTTCCACCTCACTGGCCTTGCAGGAATGAGGGATGCCCAGACCTCCTTGGGGTCCATGAGAGACTCTGCCTGCAGCTGCACATAGGGCCACAGTGACAATGCATGCTGGTCTACAACGTGTTGTACTAGGCATACCAGTTTCACTCGGAGCTGGGGCTACCATAACCATTGCAGGACATTTTGGCCTACTGCCTTGTAGGATTGATCCATCATAGAACAGAGTGCACAGCACCTCACTTCCATGTCAGACAACCACAGCAGAGCCGGAGCTCAGGTCACAGATAGAAATAGTCAAAGTTGCAAGTGAGGGGAAATGCACAATACAAAAGTAATCTGAGGAAGCCCAGACATTTCTGAAGAGGAGTTTGGCAGGGAGGGAGTCACTTGGGTCAAAGGGTGCTGCTACCTCCCTTGACTTAAAGGGAGAGGAACCCAGAGGCTGGCAGCTAGAAAAGTTTATTAATAATAGCAGATTTCTGTGCCTACCTTTTAAAGCTCATACAACTGAAGCAAAGGGAGCAGAGAGGAAGCAAGGCCCAGAAAGCATGAGGTCTCCCTGAGGGGGTTTGAAGGAGCTGAAGGGACACAGGACCTGGGGTGACAAGACGGTGCCTGCACAGCACCAGGGGCTGAGGGAGTGATCAGGGCTTTGCATGATCTGGAACCAATGCCTGACCAAGTGCAACAGCAAGTCATTGTGGCTGCAGCCCATGTAGAGGACGAGGTCATCCAGCAGCTGCACCAAAACAGCCAAGGACAACCCCCATACTACCCCTGTCCCACATTGCCAGCCCTGGCCTGGACTGCTCCCAGCACTTGCGCATCAGCCCCCAGTGGGACTTCTTTCCCCTTGTTCCACCATCTGCTCCTCAGCCTCAACACTTAGAAGCACCATCTTTGCCATTTACCTCTTTCATAAATTGAGATATAGGTACATCTCACCCACGTTTGCACCTTGGAGATCTGAGTACACAAGGGGTGAGTTTTACTCACTATGAGTAATCATAAACCTGGTTATGGTGGTGGGAACACATGGCTCTCCTGGCTGACCAATGGCAAAATCTCCCACTGAGACATCTTTGCAGACAGGAGTCTCCTGCAATGCGAAGTACCTACTAAGCCAAAGCTAAATCAACTTTTATGTCTTCTCAAAGAGTTGCTTCCCTTGGCTTCATTCCAGCCCACGCCTGAGAGATGAACTACACACTTTCTTCCCTGTTTGCCTCCAGATGACAAACAGATCCCTCACCCTTGCTCATTTAGCCACTGAAAATGAGAGCCTTCAGCCCAAGTTACCATTTCTCAGCGTTCTTGAATTCATCTGCTATGTTTCTTTTCTGAAAGCCACAAATGGGCAACGCTCTGCGAGTACAACCAGACACAGAAGCGTGAGCTTCTCTAAGTGAAAAAGGGCACATGACCATTTTACCATTTATCATTTCTCCATCCCTGGCTTGTGAGTCAAATGTTTGTCAAACTCTCCCTGAGAAAATGCAATACAATAACATTGTAATGTAGACTGCCCCACACATGTAAACATGTAACAGAAATGTTTGAATTGGATACCAGAATGATGGAAAAGCCCATGTGCAGATGCTGCAAAATTCACATTACCACTTACCATACACCTTAACACACTCCTTTAAACCAGGCAAGTTATAATTCCTCGTCAAATTACATGAGTCAGGTATGTGACTCTACAATTACAGCTGTGAAAACCATTATACTCATGATCTTAGAACTTTCTATCCAAAATAACCCTTGGGGAAGAAATTTCTCATGAAGCTGCTTAGGTCAAGGTTCAGCAAGTGCTGGAAATTCTAGGGGAATCCTGTCAGCAGGTTTAGAGAAATGAGAACAAGAAAATGAGATAATGAGATGATGTGCTGGTTTGTGGATTATCCAGGCTCTTTTTTTCTTTAGGTTTTTAGTTTTTGCATATTTATGCATATTAGCAGGAGTTTTCTCTCAGTGCACACAACTCCAAATGATATTTTGGGGGATAAAAAAAAAGCCCCAAATTCACCGCAGACCTTAGTTATGTCAGAAAAATAACTGCTTCTACCAATCTAACAGGAGCCAGAGGGCAACCAACCATTCTTCTGTAGCCTATGCTTTAGTAAAGGAATGTTTCTACAGAAAATAACAACACAGCAATAATTTGTACTCTCACAGACTTGTGTGACAACCAAGTTCTGCTGTCCCTAGTTCTCAAAAAAATTTGTAAATATCAATAGTTAACTTAATTTCACATTCCCCATATGGAGCAAGAAGTCTTTTCCTGCCTGATTTACAGATATTAGGTCAAGGCAGAGACAGTTAAATGACCATTGGTGTACCCAAGGACACACAAGTAGAAAGTGACAGAAGCAGGAAGGAAAGACTAAGCATCTGTGTGGATGGGTGCAGTGCCATGCAGCAGCAGTGTGCTCTGTGGTTTCATCTGCTTTTCTCACTTGCTAAATTCTTCATCTCCATTATTTTTAGAAGAGATTCTTAAAGATTGTTTTGTTTAGCCACCAGAGACTGTTCTGTTACTTCACCCAATGTAAAGAACATCATTAATTTTAGCTGTCAGTCAGAAAACAAACATAATTCCTTCCCTGCTAAATGTAAATTCAACATCATTTGAAAACAAATTTCAACACACTTTCAAAAGTTCAGGCACACAGCTGTGTTTGCACCTCTTTCTTGGTGGAGCTAGTCATGCTCAGCCATGCTGGAGTAGGAAGCAAACCCCAAAGCCAAAGTGAAACAAGATGAATTATATTAAACAGAAATTCTGACTCAGAATGACCACACAGGTTCTTAATGCAACTATATTTTACTTCAAGTTTGCACCTTTTTTAGTTGATCCAAGATAAAATATTCCTGCATGTCCCTGTGTGATTTCAGGCTGCGGCCACACATTTTTTGCTGACTGCAGTTGAAGCGCTGAAGGGAGTAGGTACATCCTTGTCACCACCGTCAGTTATTATTGCTGTCTCAGTGGAACTGCTCCAAGTAATCACTCTATCAAGACCGTCTGGGCTAGGAAACCTCCATTACTGAGTGTCTAAACTAACCCAGATTATTGTGAAAGAACATGTTTAGGGAATATGCAATTATATCTTTTAAGAAGGAATTAAGTCCCTTGTCTTCACAAGTCTGGGCAGGGACATAAATAGCATTTCGTTTAGATAGGCCTTCATCCATCTTATTGTAACGGGATAAGTGTTTGCGTACTTGGATATTTCTTAGCTGGCCATGTTAGCTGAAGATCTAGTTCTTCTGGGATGACCAGAAGACTACAAGATACTGAATCTGAGTTATTGCTGTCTTAGAATTAAAGAATAATAAAAACAGATATAAATACCGATGCAATAGAAGTTATTCCTGTATTACACAAGCACTTGGATTTTTTTTTCCATCTTTTGCCTGTGGCAATACCTTGACTGGCAATCCATACTGGTCAGAGAGACAGCCAGCAAAGGATTAATATGTTACAAGATAATATAAGATGCTGCTGTTTTCTTTTAACAGAAACAGATTTGCACTCCATCTTTATCTACATCTTTATGTGCTAGATTCCTGGGAGCCGATTCTGGACCATTCCTTATCCAGCCCCCATTTTTGGCATGTGGCTGTGAAAAAGTTGCTGAAGGGAGTTGTGTCAAAGGCCTTTTACTTTGCTCCTAATGGCTCCGTGTACAATCTGAAGGAATCTGAAGCGCTCACGAAATGTGGTTTCCCCTCTGGTGTTTGCTGTTCAGCTGGCTCAGCAGCTCAACCATTTAAAACCATTGTAAGTGGATTTAGCACTTGTGAAATAATGCTAGCCTATTCAGACCCAGAGAGGGATGGGCAAAGTCCACCAGCACAATAAAAGCCCCTCTTTCTCTTCTCAGATGAGGAGCCAGGATGCAACAGAGCCTGAGGGATGAAACTACTCATAGCTAGGTACAGCTATGTACATCTTGGGGGAAAGAGAAATGGGCCTACCAAATGAAAAAAGCCAACACATGCTTGGAGAAGGCATATATCTTCAGTATCCCAGAAAAAGGGGAAGAAAGAAAATTGTAAAAACACCAAAACAAACAGACAATTAAGTATAGGAAGCAAACCATGAAGGAGAGGAAAAAAAATCCAACAAAACAAAGAGAAGAGTATCTCTAGAAGAGGGCTCCAGTGTGGAGTAGTCCACAAAATGACAGATTATAAATGCTAGTAAACCACATGGAGGGAACAGATACAGACAACTGATAGTCCTGGAGGTCTCTGTCTGCAGAAACCTGAGAAGATGCAGCTCCCCACTTCATCATAGCCTGAGCTACTAAGTACAGGGAGAGGTGTGTTTCATCTCTGAGCTGATCTAATGCTCAATTATTCT
Source organism: Galbula dea (assembly GCA_013399015.1). Lineage (NCBI taxonomy): Eukaryota > Metazoa > Chordata > Aves > Piciformes > Galbulidae > Galbula > Galbula dea. The sequence goes on from VWZX01019989.1 coordinate 1,398,002, forward strand.
GCTGAGACCAGGGGAAAAAAATAGATAACTAAATCCATCTCTGATATGGACAGCACTGCAGGCACCCTGTAGATCTGTATCTTTATGCAGAGATTGAACTCAGGACCAAGCTCAGACAGGTGACTCCACAGCAGATGACAACAGGTCTCGGTGGCTACTAATTAGGTTAGCGATGATGAGCTGAGTGGCCTCTGATTAATTTCCAACCCCCTCTGCTCTATCTTCAGCCACAAGCCTCTAGGCATCACCCTCAGTTACTGAACTAGGTCAGTATCCACACTTATGGTGTTCACTTTTTTGGGCAATGGCAAAATAGCACATCTCTCACGGATTCCTAGGTGGGGGAATGGGCTCAGGGTTCGGATGTGGGCCAACGTGGTGGTGAATCCAGGTGCTTACCACCAGGGTAGGGCAGGGTTGTTTTAGAGGGCTTCCTCTTACCTCACATGCACAATGTACAAACAGGGACATTATCTCTCCTGTGGGAGCAACTGGCTCAGATGCTTGGCTAGCTGCAGGGAAAGGTGTCCCCATAGCTGCCAAGAGCAAAGAATAGATAAAAAATAAAAAGATGCACTGCTCTGTGGCTGCAAATGATAACAATACATTCCTCTTTATTCTGATCCAAAAACAATTTTTTTCTTCCTTTGTTCCCCTCCCTGTTTTTTCCTTTCTGGTGAGAACTAGTTTCTCAGCTAGGAGTCCAGTCTGTCTGTTAGTGATGTGCCTAACATGATTTTTATATTCCTCCCATTTTTTTATTTTACATATTTTCATATGTCTTATGAAAAGTTCAGCCAAAAGAACCTCAAAGGGGTTATGCAAGAGCAAGTAGCACTGAGCTTTACTGTGAGCCCTGTACAGTTAACCATGTATGTCTGTGGACTTGATAAATCTGTTTATGAAGTACATTGTGGGTATATACTGTCACAGATCTGGCTGGAGCAGTCTGAAAGAAGACTGTTCCTAGTGGCTATTCTTCACTCAGAAGACACTGTCTTTAGCGTTATTTTTGACCTCCCTGAGAAATAAGGGACAGTAGCTAGATGAGTAACTCCTCCATTTGTACCTGGCACATGACAAAGTACTGCTTTTTTTGTTATCATCTGCACAGTGGGTGTAACTGTAAGGCTGATTCAGCAGAAAGGAGAGCAACACTTGTGGGAAGTTAATCTTAGGACCAGCAAACTACAGAGGCTAAGAGAAGGCTGTGATTTACTGATAACAATCTTGGTATGGAAAGATCTATGTCCTTTGAAGGCCCCTTTTCTCCTCCTGGTGCACTGTGAAGGGCAGGTAGGAGTATGTGACTCTTCTTGGTGGTGCTATAGATAATATTCTGTGAGCCCCAAACTCTGAGAATACTGTATCTGTTACCAACCAGCATTCAGTCTGCCTTTTGCCCAAGGCACCTGTATTACATATACAGTCAACACTAACATGTTGATACCTGTGAGCAGAGGGAAATTCACATTCTGTACTCAAATGCTGCAGGAACTGAGGTGTTAGGAGGATGTATGAAATGAAGGCAAGGGAGGGCAGGGATGAAGAGGAAAGACTTCATATGTAATAGATGTAGCTGAGTGAAAGCCTTCAAGATGGAATATGGAAGTAGTGTCATTTGAGGCAGTATTTAGACAGAAGGTACATAATAAGGTAAAACATCTTCAAAAGCCCAATGAAAACAAGACTATTTGGTGCTAGGTTCAACAACTGATGAGATCAATTGTAATGATTTCACTAAATATTTATCTTCCTGTCAGCTAAGGAAAAATATAGATTAGAAGACAGTGGTCATTATAATCATATCAGTAAGTGGACAGAAATTCCTTTCACCCATCTTCTCTGGTCATGACAGAAGCAGCAACAAACAGGGTCCCTAAGCAAAATACAGGAAACTGTAAATAAGAAAAAAGGGGCAGACTGGCAGAACAAAAAAACTGTACTGAAATCACAGAAAGTCACCACAACTCCCCTCTACAGAGCTACTGCACAACATATAGTCAATAAAGCTGAGCTGCTTCAATGACAGTGAAATCCAGCATTCTCCTAGAGAAGCTGGCTGCTCGTGGCTTGGATGAGCACACGCTTGGCTGGATAAAAAACTGGTTGGAGGGCCAAGTCTAGAGGGTTGTGCTCAACGGAGTCAAGTCCGGTTGGCGGCCGGTCACGAGCTGTGTCCCTCAGGGGTCAGTGCTGGGACCTCTCCTGTTCAACATCTTTATTGATGACTTGGATGAGGGGATAGAGCGCACCCTTAGTAAGTTTGCAGATGACACTAAGCTGGGTGGGAGTGTCGATCTGCTTGAGGGTAGGCAGGCTCTGCAGAGGGACCTAGACAGGCTGGATCGATGGGGAGAGGCCAATGGTATGAGTTTTAATAAGGGTAAATGTAGAGTCCTGCATTTTGGCCATAACAACTCCCAGCAGCGCTACAGGCTCAGGAAAGAGTGGCTGGAGAGCTCCCCAGCAGAGAAGGACCTGGGGGTGCTGACTGACAGCCAGCTGAACATGAGCCAGCAGTGTGCCCAGGTGGCTAAGAAGGCCAATGGCATCCTGGCTTGCATCAGGAATAGTGTGACCAGCAGGAGCAGGGAGGTGATCTTGCCACTGTACTCGGCACTGGTGAGGCCACACCTCGAGTACTGTGTGCAGTTTTGGGCACCGCAGTATAGGAAGGACATTGAGGTACTGGAGAGGGTGCAGAGAAGGGCAACTAAGCTAATCAGGGGTCTGGAGAACAGGCCTTATGAGGAGAGGCTTAGGGAGTTGGGGTTGTTTAGCCTGGAGAAGAGGAGGCTGAGAGGAGACCTCATCGTTCTCTTCAGCTACTTGAAAGGTCATTCTAGGGAGGCGGGTGTTGGCCTCTTCTCCCTTGTGACTAGTGACAGGACTAGAGGGAATGGGCTCAAGTTGTGCCAGGGTAGGTTTAGATTAGATATTAGGAAGAATTTCTTTACTGAAAGAGTGGTGAGATATTGGAATAGGCTGCCCAGGGAGGTGGTGGAGTCACCATCCCTGGAGGTTTTTAAGAAGAGGATAGATGTGTTTCTTCAGGGGATGATTTAGGGATAAGAGTAGTGTAGGGCTGTCGGTTGGACTAGATGATCTTGAGGGTCCTTTCCAACCGTAATGATTCTGTAAATCTGCTGGGGGAGGCAGAAACTGGAAGAGTGTAATTAAAAGTGCATAAACTACAGGAATAAACTGCTCCATCACTTCATGCTAGATATGTGTAGATATTTCAATGCGCAACTAAAGTTCAGAGTTACTACGAGCTACTTTTCTGAACCCATGACAATTAATGACCATCACAACCACCACAATGCTCTAAACAAAGGCATCCAAGTGTCTACTCTGCTCCACATGGATCAGTTGTGGTTTTTGTTTCTTTTGTTTGTTTGTTTTCGTTTGGTCCAACCTCCCACTCCCCAACCCCTCTAGTTTTTCCATCCTTCCTCAAACACTCAGGAGTTCAACTGGACACAGCATTTTGGCTACCCCCTTATAAGAATCCTGCTCCAGTGTGAAACACACACTGAATGAATCCCACTTGAAATCCAGGGCATTTGTTCTGTATCAGTGGTTCCCACTTCTTTTGTCCCTTGGCCATCCTGAAGTGAGAAATTACAGGATAAACACCAGATACAGTGACAAAGGAATCATAAGAAACTTCAGTTCTTGCAAAATTCTGTTTTCTACTTGAGAAACAGACATTTGGTGGCTGAATGTGAATGCATTTCAGAAGATGTGACTATATTTGCAGAATTTGGACATTCAATTGTTGGAGAAATTCCCATTCCTATTCTGGCCCAGAGGCATTTGCTCGTCAATACAGTCTCCTAGGAAGGCCTCATTTGCTACACCCCTTCCCAAAGGTCTCTCAAAGCAACATCTACCCAGGAGATCTCTGAAAAACACAATTGTCACTAAGGGGATTTGGGCCTCCCTTTAATTTCTGTCATGCTGTATAGCTCCTTATTATGAAGTTAGCTCTTAAAGGTTCTTTGTCGTTGCAGGGTTGAAAGTTGCTGACTAAATGTCTGGGTCTAATTTTCCACCAGTCTTCCTTTAACTGGCCATTCTCAGCTATGCAAAGTGTTTGCATAATGCCACAAGATCATTCACATCAATCTTATTTAACATTTTGAACCTGTTTTGCAAAGGTGTTAATGAGAAAAAATACAACCTGAATAAGTCACTAGAGAAAAGTACCAGATTAATCTTTTAATAAAGGGCCTGAAGAGCAGTTTTTTCACAGAGGGGAATGACATTTTTTTTCTAATCTGAGAATATAATTCCCAGGGACAGTGTATGAGGAAACATCGGCAATCTACAGAACACCCAGGAACAGTTGTTGATAGATTCCTAGGGTGTTACTTTTGGCAGGACATCAGGTTCCAAGAAAACCTACTGAAACCACTACACTAACAACAACACTAATAATAATATTTTAGACACATGAAATGTCTTCATTTAAGAGTCACAAAAGGCTTCTGCAAATGGTGAATGAGCTCCTTGGGAGGGATAAATGAAATTGATGCTCCATAGACGTTGCCACTGATTCACTAATTTAGAAGATAGGCTGCTGTTTACAGAGTGTTAGAGGGTACAGAAAGAAAAGAGTTAATATGTATAGGCAAGCTTGGGAGCATTCTTCATAGTGAACTTGCATAGACATAGTAACCTATTTTTAAATGTTTTCAGTAAATCAACTGCTGACATTCCACACACATAGTTTGAGCACCTGTACACAAATCAGGTAACCAAAGATTCCATTGTGCAAATACACAAAGTACTAGGTGAGTCCATGCACAGCTATTTGACTATAATGTGAAATTCTATATAACATGCTTGCAATTCCCTTCTGTGCCTTATGAGACCAGCCTGGGACCTTTAGAAGGTATATAAATGTATATATGGTGGGGTTTTTTTAAATATATATACACAACTATATATAGCGTATAGATTTATATATACATATATAAACTATAACTACATATAAGTATATGAAAATTTAGGGACTAGAAATGAGGGATTGGTGTAGGCCACTTGTGAACTGCTAGAAGTTTTGTATCCAGACCCATACTTTGCACTGTTAGCCTGTCTCTGCAGGGGAACCTTTCCAGTGTGGCTACCTGTCACAAAAAACAAGATGATGCATCACTTTGGGCCACATTTGAATCTCAGCCTATACTTCATATACCATACTGTGAAGATGTTGCTGGTGGTATTATAGTGGCAAAACTTCCAGTGGAAACACAGTTTCTACTGCACATTTAACAGCTTTTATGGCTTAGTTGGAGTGATTGTGACTTCTTAGCACAAGTATACCATCAAATGTTGCTGTACTGAAATTACTTAAGTAACCCTAAGAGGAAAACATATTGAGGTAAGTGATTCTTTTCCTTAGGTATCTCAGTGTATATTTCACTTTATAGTCATTTCCAGAGTCAACATCACCCTTATTTCCTAGCTCAGCACTCTCATCAGATAAGCAAAATCTCTTGAGAAGTCATTGTCTGTGCCCCAAACACACAGACACATGAAATTCCTACTCACTGTTTACATGAACAAAATTATGTGAAACAAGTCATGTTTCCTCTGTGTCATAAGGGTAGCAACAATAGCAGCAAAGGTTTTGTCATGACACCCCCAGTCTAAGGCAATGGCTAACAACCAGAAAGATTAGATACCAGGATGATCTAATAAACTGCTACTCCCGAAACAGGGAGGTCCTGCTCCTCTTCAACCTACAACCCTTTGCTCCCTCCTTATCTCCTGTTCCCAGAAACACATCCCACCTTGCCCTTGTGCTGGCATTTGCCAAACCCTGCTGACATACAATTCAGCCCATTAAAGTGAGAGAAAATGGTCTTTTTTTTTTTTTCTTAATTTAGCTTGGCTTAATGAGCTGAATTGGCTCAGAACAGGATCTTATGTAAGCAAGAGTGCAAGATTCATAGCAGGAGCATTTGCTCTGGGCTCTTAGATCACCATAGCTACAAGGTGTAACCCTCAGAGTTATGCAGAAGATTGTCTGCTGCTGGTAGTTTCGCAGTTTCACTTTTGCATATAGAGGACCATAGCTACCATCTGAGATAATTTGGTTAAGTCAGAAAGGGGATTAGCAGAATAACTGGTGTAATTCAGAAGTTGTATTCAGCTACAAATGCAGAAGAGAGAATAATTCTGGCCTCTTAGAGCAGTACTATACAATACCACAAAAGAATGAAGAGATGCAATTAGAACTGATGACACACAGTGGGAATAGCTTTTATGGGTTGAACATAGCATGATGACAAAGCATCACGGCCACTAAGAGCTGCGTAACGCTTCACTCACTATCAGATATACCCACATGTCTTCCCTGTGGCTTGAACCAGCATCTATCACTAGGCTAAGCATACAGAAAACCACCAAGAGTCATGAGTCACTGCAGAATTCAAATCCATTTTCTCTGTCCAGTTTTGCTTGCCCTTAAGGAATCCTTAAAGAAGCTTCAATGCCATCCACACTGGAGTGCCTTCACCTCCCCACAAATGCATGTGCATTTACTCCTTTCAGCACTCCGTTTTCTGCACAGAGATCACAGATGTGGAACTCCTATATCATTGGATACAGGTTAAAAGTTTATAAATTGGTCTTAGCAGCTGTATTTGGAAGCTAAATTCTGAGAAAGTGAACTGTTCTCATCTTTCCAGATTTGGGGTTTTAACAACCCTATAGTTATGGTCAGAGATCAGAGAGATTTTTGTGGTGTTAAAAGAATGGTTTGGAATTTCTCATCCAGCCATCTGCCCTCAAACCATAGCAGATGATTCACTAGCACTCACCTCCGTTTGCTACTGAGTGAAAACTTTTATCTCCTCAGTTTCTTGTAAAGTTCCACTCTGTATCTTTCCAGAAGCAGAGCCTGTTCTAACAAAAAAGAACAAACAACGTGGGAAGTGCAACTCAGAATTCAAGTTTTCAGAAGCACGGATGTTAAGTTCCGGCTGAGCTGATATGTGCACGTATGCACAGAGGCATTTGCACACATAAATCACAGCTTGCTTACATCTGGCACATGCAAAGAGCACCCTGCTTGGCACCATGTTTAAATGTGCTTCAAGTACTGGACTGTGTTCAGGTCTGCAGATAACTTTGAAAAAGTTTTTATGTAGACAGGAGACATAACTTACTGGGTGTTTTGCTGATATGCTTATGTGTCAAAGACACAGGCTTACTTGTCGCCTGCCATTTCCTGATGAAGCTTCTGCAGCCCTGCATCAGCAGGATTATCGAAAGCGGTGCTTTTCATTCTTAGTAAGTAGAACTATCATCTTCATATCCCAGGTGTTATTTGTTAACCCTGCACAAGTTCAAAGCAGCACTTATAAGCAAACACAGTTCCTAAGTTAACTGCATAGCTTGACCAGGCTCCATTTTCAAGTAAAGCAGCTATATAAAGCATCAAGTAGTTGTACCATCTTGTCTGGGTTGAATACTTTACTGAAGTCTCACAGAAGCTGGTCACCATTCTGCTTATAAATTCAGCCCCAATTATAGAAAATATGGCCAGAAAAGTCCAAGATAAAAATATCAAACTGGTGCCACTCCTGGATTGCTCTTACCACTTTATACTAGATTAAGTGCACATCAAGAGAATTTTCCAGGAAGGTTTGTAAAAACACATTACTCAGTACAACATTGATCATAGTTCTTTAAACTGCAATTTTTCTTCCCCCTGCATAGTGGGTCAGACTCCTTCTGGGTCTGAAATGATAGTTTTTGAGAAAGGAAGATTTCTTTTACCCTTAACCTGGAAATTTACAATCTGCTCAGAACTGCTTTCGAGTTATGCAAGTCCAGATCTGTACTTCTTTCATAATTGTCTACCATGGTAACAAATAGGGCAGTACCATGCCTGGTCCCTCAAGCTCTGTACTTGTGCCAAAGATAACCAGTTATACTGGCATAATTAATTTCGATGCATTAATAACACAATAGCTTTTGTCTTTACCAGCCAACATATTTGCCAGTAAGATTCAGCAAATACCACTTAGCAAAGTCCTTCCCTCTGTTAACAGGGAGAGCAATCCCTGAGATGAAAAAGCAGGGGAGGAATCTTCATTTAGGGATAAATCACCACTTTAACTCCTGCAAATTTCACACTTCAGGGTCTGATCTAGTTATACACAATAACTGTGGCTTGCTAATTAAGAACAAGGGTATTAGTCTTTCTTCTCTTAGGTTCCTAAAAAGCTGACTTAAAACTTCTCTCAGTGTAAGAAGCATTTCTAAACATCTGAAGTGTGAAATAGCAAAGACATTTGCATCTCCAGCCAAACCCACAGAGACTGGGAAAAAAGGCACGATTTACATTTAATACCTCAACCTATAATCTGAAGGACAGCTGGAAATTTTCAACACCAACCTCCACTCTATGAAAGAGAGACTCCCTCTCTTTGTCCTGTGGGACAAAACAGATTCACTTTTGGACTATTTGTTGTCACTGAGAGTGCTTTAGCTTGAAATTATCCATTCCCTCCTATGCCTTGTATATGAGACAAAGAACTACCCCAGAGACATGTGAAGTTAACACTTACATAGTCTTTCTGAAATCATTTGAAACTTTGACTTGTCCTTTCACCAGAGTATTTACAGGTACCCTGCTTTTCAGCTCTTGCAGGTTTTCCCAAAGATCCTGAGACACTCTATTTATTGTGAGCTATGAAAGAAGAATGGTTTCTTCATCTTACTTTAAGAAAAAAAAATACATTACTTTTGAATTCCAAAGTAGATTCAGTGAGTTCTACTTATTTATCAGTCCCAATAAAGCTACTCTTATGATAGAAAGAAGATAATTTACAAGGTTCAGTCCACCTGAATCTTCTGGATGTTAGTCTAGTGCCTTACAAGTGGAGTTTGATAGTGCTTCTGAATGTCTGGGATCATGGGATGATAGCTCATCTCAGCTTAAGACAACATTTCTTCTGATCATGTATTAAGAAAGATGAGATTAACTTTGACCTTCAGTACTCTGTAGAGGGGTTCCACAGGGAACCACATGTCCCTTTTCCTATAGACTTTGATGAAGGGATTCTAAAGGTAGAGAGTTAAGTTATTTCAGCTGGGGTACCTTCAGTACACAGTAAACATTCGCACTAGAACAGTCCACTCTTTCCCTTTCTTCAGTGTCAAGATGCAATAGTATGTTGACTGAAAACTCTAAAAATAACTCTAAAAAATAACTCTAAAAATTATTCTAGTATGTAGGGGTGATAGAGGTAAAAATGGTGGTGAGGCAGCACCTACTTTACTACTTGTGGACTTTCAAAAACATCTGCAAGGCATGCTGCAGTAGCAGAAAAGATTTTGGGAGGTCATTGGAATGGAAAAGGTTAATGAAATGAAAACCATTTGTACTGGACACCACTATTAGATTTCATTATGGTCTTTCTGTGGGATCCTGGATTCCCAATGGAAAAGAATTGCCAGGAAGGTCTTGTGTGCATTTTCCAAGTAGCTGCAATAATTTCTTTCATATGGAGATGTCATTTCCACAGTGCAGTACTTTCTCTGTCAGTTCAAGGATATATTCCAGAGAGTATTCTTGCAAGCAATCCAGAAACTCTAGGTAGTCCAAATAAGGCTGCCTGTTCATTTAACTGTCAAATATATAGCTGATGTAAGAAGTGCCTTCTCTGTTTTCCTCTCCATTTCTAGATGTACTCCAAGGGATTAAACACAGTTTTAAAAGCACTTAAGATCTGTTTGCAGTAGTAGCCATCTCTTATCCTGGCTATAGCTGGAAAAGCTCAGACCCACTGACGTGATTTTACTAACATTCTAGTGACCCGACTATTCACAGGGACAGGGTACTTTTTACAACAAGCTCTTAATTCTTCACTCTGTAGACCCTGCTGGTCCACAGAGGCTGACATCATTTGACCACAAAATATAAGATACTAACCACTTGAGCTTTTGCCAAAGTATAATTTGATAGCTGAGCACTGATTAAAATTTCTTTTGGAATCAGTGTCCATATATATGTTATTATCCACCAGTGGCACACATTCAATGACTCTATGCAATTGGCCAGTAGGTTTTGTTTTCTATGGATAATATATCCAAGATTGAAAAAACAGATAAAATGTAAACCATTTCCCGTGTGCTTCCAACCACTGAACTACATTTTCTAAACCATATTGTTGAGTAGTGACCTAAGTTAGAGGATGTTCTCCTGGGCAGCTGCTAGTCAAACAGTGATTTTCTATTTTCTTTTTCAATTATGATCTGTAAGTTATTCAACATTAACACTATCAAGAGGGGCTACACATGTACACAACCTAGGTTCATTACAAAGCAAGTCATAATGGGCAGCTATTCCTTCTCTCCGGGTTTAAAAATCTAGCTTAGAATGAGTTTATAGTCATCTTTGGAATGAAAAACACTCTTGAAACAAAAAAATATAGCATTACAAATACATGCTGTGTTGCTATTGCCAGTTTGACAACTGTGACATATGCATAATTCACAAGAAAACAGGAAGGCTTTTGTGTTTGCTTGTTTGGGGGTTTTTTGTTGGTTGGTTTGTTCTTGTTTGGTGTTCGTTTGTTTTAATGTCAAGGCACCTCAGAGTTCTGAAAGAGCTGATGACAAAATATTGAACAAGCATTGTTAAAATTTACTTGGAGCAGTATGACAGTTTAGCTATAAGTTTTAGTCAGAAGAAATTCCTGATATGAAATCATTTTCCGTTGGAAAGAAAGACAGTTTTCCACCTAAATGTTTCATTTTGAAACAGAACTTTTTTTTGGATTTGATTGTCCTGGCATTCCATCACAAAACATTTAAAATATTGTTGAATTAGTTAAAACATTCTTTCAACATAATATAGATCTTTTTCCTCCCCTTTTTGACTTTTGCTTCCCAGACAATTTTGAAACACTTAGCAACATCCATCCAGATCAGAACAAAATAAACTGATTGCAACCAGCCCATATTACACTCTTTCCTCTGGATTTGAGCCACACAAAATCTTATCAGTTACAGCTTTCTGCTAAAGAGCTTGGCTCTTCACCTCAGGCTGCAGGGACTCACATGCTCAGCTTTGGACATTCTCTAGTTAAGACTTCAGTGTGAAAGCATTGGCTATCACCACATTATCTATACTCACTGGGTTCTGTAACCCTACTGCTGTAAAACCCACCAAGTGTGCCATCTCAGTAAACACAGACCAAATTCCAAACTCTGTAGCAAGAACATCTTGAACAAACACTTTGTACTTAAAATACACTGAACAATAAAATGGAAGAGTTCAGATTTTATGAGACTGTTGCATGAAGAAATGAGATTTTCTGCATAAAATATTTCCCTTTCTAGATCCTGGAAAACAGAGGAAGAGCTGATGGCAGTCAGTTATCTACTATGTAAATACTGATTGAGATGTAAGTTTTCTCCAGATGAATACAACAATCTTAACTACACTAAAAGAAATTCAGTGATGGTTGCTAGAGCATGTCATTGAGGTTGCTACAGGTAAACAGTGGAAAGAGTTGGATTTTTACCACCTGATCTCCTTCTATGATGGGGTGACTCGCTTATTAGATGAAGGAAGGGCTGTGGATGTTGTCTACCTTGACTTTAGCAAGGCGTTTGACACAGTTTCCCACAGCATTCTCCTTGAGAAGCTGGCTGCTTGTGGCTTGGATGAGCACACGCTTGGCTGGATAAAAAACTGGTTGGAGGGCCAAGTCTAGAGGGTTGTGCTCAACGGAGTCAAGTCCGGTTGGCGGCCGGTCACGAGCTGTGTCCCTCAGGGGTCAGTGCTGGGACCTCTCCTGTTCAACATCTTTATTGATGACTTGGATGAGGGGATAGAGCGCACCCTTAGTAAGTTTGCAGATGACACTAAGCTGGGTGGGAGTGTCAATCTGCTTGAGGGTAGGCAGGCTCTGCAGAGGGACCTAGACAGGCTGGATCGATGGGGAGAGGCCAATGGTATGAGTTTTAATAAGGCTAAATGTAAAGTCCTGCATTTTGGCCATAACAACCCCCAGCAGC